>OZ001354.1:17409410-17796726 GCA_963924055.1 Drosophila limbata
CGTCCACCCTCTCTCTCTTTCCATCTTTAGTGAACTTGAAGTTCTTTGAATCTGCATTGGAATGGGAATTGGAATCAGAGTCGGTCAGACAATAGTATATCCATCATATCTGTTGTATGTCATCTGTCAAGTCCATCGCTGCCGGCTGTGCGGCGTTTACTGAATCTGAATCTGATTTATGCCCCATGATTTTCCACTTTGGCACGCTAAGTTTTTCCATAGTTGTTGTTGCTGTTGTTGCTGTGATCGCGCCATAAATTTATTTGCTTAACAATTTTCTCATTTAGTTTGCCTGGCAAATTTCAATTTCAATTGATTTATAAAGCGTCAACAGATAAAAAAGAAGAAAAAAATTCAAATAAAAATATTTAAATCAAATTGTATTTGATTTGAAATTCAATTTGAGTTTCTCTCTCTCTCTCTCTCTCTTTTTGCGAGGCATGTTATTAAACAATTAAATGTGGATTTTGGGCGTGTTTCACATGCAAATTTGTTAACTCCTTGCCGCCTGTAGGGCATTCATAAACTTGTGGCTGACTTTAAGATCGGTTCTCGGCGCTCCGTTCTCAGTTCTCGAAACTCTAGTTAAGACCTCGACTTCCGAAACTGAAACTGAAACAATGCCTCGAACACAAAAGAAACGTTTACACACACACACACATAGACAATCACACACAACACTTGCAAACACATTTTAATTGTGCGCCTTTTATGGTATGAAATGACAACGAAACAAAGTCGTAAAATAACATTATGAACGTCAAGGCGCCAAATAAGGCATACCACACTGGAGGGTAGAGAGAGAGGGGGTGTTATGGGGTATTAAGGGGGTTGCAACACAGAAGCTACTACAACGACTTTCACGAGTATTTTATAATTAATTTTTTATGATTTTACATATAAATTTACAATATATGTATGTTACTCAGTGTGCAAATAAAAGCAGAAGGCGATAAAAATGATTATTAAATAAATAAAAAAATATTTATGTATATATACTAAAACAAGCTTGACCGGAAGTTACTTGGGCCACATTGGGCGGGGAGAGCCAGTCTACAGCACCCAGTCTACAGTCTACAGCTCCCAATATCCAGTCTACAGAGTGGTGGGAGTTGGGCAGTGGCACAAGTTCGGGCTTATAAGATATTAAAAGATCTTTATAAGCCAGCAAACAAAGTTATCAAAGATTGAGAAAACAACTTTCTCAATTGTGATTCATGCAGTTATAAACAGAAAGCAAAATTTATTTATATGCCATATAAATATAAATAATTATTTAATAACTGCAAGGTGTTAATTTTAAATAACATATTTTCGCTCATATAAACGATATATTTCTGAATTAAAATATTGGTTAATTTACTCGATCATCTTTCTGTGATTATTTATTTCGCTAAATTCATTTCAAAAATATTCAAATATAGAACATATTGAAACATGATAAATCCATTATGTTCAGCATATTGAATATCAAATTCTCCTGAAAGCTCGTTAGGTAAATTAACCCGTTGCTAAATATATGATATGAAACATGCTATAAATCTGTCAAGTGGTAAAGAGCCGTGTTAGGCATAAAATATGCCAGATTGGTTTTTACTTTTTTATATATTCATTATATAGATACTCGTATCGCCAAGTTTGAATGAAATAAATACCCTATTTTTACAGACAGAACAATTAATCAATACACAAATTCTTAGATATGAGCTATGCGATTTAAGTCAAATTTTTTTCAGTTTTTTTTAATTAAATAATTTTAAAAAATAAAACAGACAGGAGAAATAAATTTTTTCCATTAAGATATTAAATTTAGTAAATAAAAATTTATTTAGGAATAGTAATAGATAAAAAAGCAGAAAAAATACAGTTAACATTTTTCAAAGATATACAAATATAGATAAATAGTCAAATAAATATAAACGGTTTTCCTTAAAACTTATTTGCGTGCAGGGCATCTAATAGTCGATTACACTCATCTATTGCACTGACTTTATTATAGTGGATCAATTTAAAGCATTTGTAATTTGACACTATTCGAATATATTCAATTTGCATTTATATTTCAAACACACTCGAATCTTTTGCTATTTGTTATTCATTTAATGTGTTTTATGATTCTTTGCAGGCCTCAAAGTATTGCCGCTGCTGAACAATCTAAGGTGAGTCTAAGGTCTATAAAGATCCCTCTAAATGAACAGATACACATATTGTCAGTGCACCCACACAACAACAACAACAACAACTAACTCGTACTCACACTCACACTCGTAAATATAGATTCATGTTAAATCAAGACAATTTATGCAATGTTTGCCAACTGAAACCCTGAAAAACACACCCACTACAACAACAACAAAAACATTAACAACATTGGGCAAATGAATATCGCAAACAGTTTAAATAGCAATTTTTTTGGTATTTTGATTTTGATGTGAGTACACCCGATACTCGAATATATTTAAAAATTTGCATTCGAGCAATCAACTGCTAGACAAGATCAAGGCCCGTTCCACAATAGCAGAATTTCACATGGGCTTGCGAATTACCCCTGCTAACCCCTTCCCCTCCCCTCTACACCTTCCCCTCCCCTCTCGCCTTTTGCTGTCATTAACGGTCACTCAATTGGTGTTGGCCAAGTTCGCCGATTTGGACGCTTGTCAAACATCCATCAAAAACGGCAACGATCCAAGTTACAATTTTTTTTCTTGATTTTTCGTCTTCGACGTTTTATGCAAATAATTTGCGCCGGTTTTTTGTCTTTTTTTGTTGGTTTGTTTTGTGGCTGTCAAGCAATTAATTCAATATTTAATTAGTCAACAATAAATCAATTAGTTAGCCGCCTTCCTCCCTCCCTTGCTCCCTTCCCTTATCTTTAAACTTGTTTTATTAATGGAACCCAAAGTTGACAAAAATTTGACGCTTCGTGCAAAACTAAAACAAATTCAATTACAATTTTTTTAAATAGTTCTGGCTCAAAAATGTTGAATAACTAGAGAGTATACTGTACCCCCGTCTCTAGCATCTATCTTTCATCTGATCTGTAGTCATAGAAAAATGCCTAATTGATTGTTTCATGCCACATTTGTCTTTGTGGCTCTGGTTTTTGTGTCTTGGGGCCAAGTGATGCCCCCATCCATTTTGTCATCTGGCAGTTGACACGCCCCCCTCAGTTACCCCCCTCCAACCCCCAACCTCCATTAGCCATTGTTATGAAAATTTGTTAGCGCTTTGCTTAAATTAAATGCGTAGTTTCTCGCGCTTTTTAATTTATTTCAAAACGCTTTAAACGTTTTCATTGAATCGAACAGCGCTTTGATTTCAGCGATTTACCCCTCAGGGGCCATTCTTGCTGAGGGGGGAGAAGACAAGAGGGGGCAGTATTAGGTGCTATAAATAAACAGATGCTCATTAGAATTGTCTGTTGTTTTTTATCAATATTTTTGAGACTGCGTAGCTTGGAAGCTGCCCAGTTTCTTTAAGCGGCTTTTAATTGCTGTCGAACCGAATGAGTTCCAATCAATCTCGAACTCGGAATTCTGACTTGGAAACAATATTAAATTACATAAATTTCAAATTCAGAACTTTCGTGTTTTACTGCAATTTATGCGTATGTAATTAGAGAGTATGAATAAAAAGTGTCTGAGAAGCAATAACAATTATTTTGAGAGTTTTGGCATTTTATTAATAGATTTCTTAAGTGCGTTGATAGAAAATGGAATTTGATGGAGGTATTTTGAAGATATTCATAGTTCAATTTGTTTTTTTTTTTTTGAACAAAGGAACAAAGGATTGTGGGTTTCAGCTTAGAGCATTCTTTGTAGAATCTTTCTTGTAGAATCCATAATTACATAGCTGTAATAAAAATCATATAAATATAATAATAAACAGCATTTTTATTTTTATAGATTTCACCATTATTTATCATTGTTTTTAGGCAAACAAATTATGAATTATCATTATTTTTTACCAATTCATCTATTGAAAATATTTATGCTAAAAAGCATTCTTTTTCAATGCTTTTATTAGATACTTTTTGGTGCAATCAATGAGAAATAAAAACTTCAATGCAACTTAGTCCCGAAATAATAATTGAGAAGTTAAAACTGAATCAAAACAGCTCGCAACCTTGATCTTTAACCAGCTTCGCAAATAAAATGTTGGCCAAGAATTAGTTTCGGTTTCGTATCTTTTAAACTCGGAACTCTCCGGTGTGTATTACAGTTATCATGTTTGCTCAAATACAAAGTTGTTGTTGATGTTATTGTTTCACTTTGGAAACTTTTGTGCTTCCGTTTCGTGTGTGTTTAAATTGGCTAAGCAACTTCCTCCCAGTTGACTTGAGTTTTCATTTTTCCTACTTTGGCGCCCACATTTCGTGTGTTTGGCCGGTAAAATTGTTCCGTGACGAAACCAAATAGAATAACAAAAATAAAAAAATAACGACGAAGTGTCTCGTCAAAATAAAAAAAGTAAAGAGAAAACACAAAGTCGGCCTTAACCCGACTCTCCAGTTGCCAAGTAAACTGTCTTTTTTTATGTGATTTTTTTTGGAATTTTGGCAATGCGCGCGCAGCACGTGTCTGGCAAGGACAATGGCAACAACAAACCAAGTGAATTACTCTCTCGATTATAGAGACTCTCTCTCTTCCAGCTCTCAACTGGCTCCGGCTAGTCTCTGTCTCTGTCTCAGTTTCAGTCTCAGTTTCAATTTCAGTCCTGCCTCGTCCTCGTTGTTGCCATTGTTGTTGAACTCGTCGCTAAACAATTGAAAAGCAATTATAAAAAAAAGGTGCCATTCGATTTATGGATATCAATTGTCAGGGCAGACCATAAAAGGAGTCAACATCTTCAACAAGGACGCTTCGCAAGGACACATCGCGAAACTAACAACTAACAACAACTAACAACTATCGAATATGGCTAAAACAGGCGGCTGCCTCTAAACGTGTTTGTTTTCGTGCCATTGCCAAGGCAGGCAACGTGGAGTCATCAACGTCGTTGTCGTTGTCCACCTTTTCCTCCTCGTCCTCCTCCGATTCCATCTTAGTGGCTGCAACTCCGCTGCCTCCGTTGCAACGTCGTCGCACATTCTGCTGCTCGTTGTCCCGTTACAGCGGCGCTGCCCTGCAACTGGTGCAGAATCTCAAGTGAGTTTATTTTTTTTTTTTGGCAACCTAACTCAATGTCAGGGGCCACATCTTGGCATCCGCCATCGGTATGGGAGGTGTCGACAACTTGTTCCATAAATCGTTGAATGAATTCTCCATAAATTAGAAATCAATTAATGGTCCAACAAATGTCAATTGAATGCAAAACAAATTGCAAATTGTTTGAATAGTGAATAGTGAATAATGAGCCAGGGCGACACATTGAATACACTCGCAATTATCATTAGTCTGACCACAATTAACACGTTGATAACAACGCAATTTGCAATTTGCAGAAAAGTCGCACAGAGCGTGGGCGATATCATCGTGCAATTGGACGTCTTCGTGGAGCAGCAGGAAAGCGACGAGGCCCAGAGCCTGCAGGCGCCCGATGGCATCAATCTCAACTCCCATCTTGATGTCTTCTATGCGATACTGCGACAGGTGAGTCTACCCCTTAACCTGCCCCTGCCCCTTCTCTCTCTTTCGCACTCTTTAACTTCTCTCGCTGTCACAAGCGGCGTATGCTTTATATTCAAATATATGTATGTAGTTGCAGTTGTTTAGGTAAATGTGTGTGTGAGGGTTTGTGTGTGTGTATATTTTTTCCTAGCCAAGGCTATACTAAAGCCAAAGCCGTCGACGCTGCACGCGAGGCGGGATAAATGTCAGCTGGCAACTAGGAAATGAATGGCAGGTGAACACTTTAATAATCATTTTTTATACTTTTATTTTTCATTGTATTCAAATTATTCTTTACATATCCAAAAAAAAATATTATTGGCGCCATCTAACGACAAGGTGGGCAGTTCAAAAATCATCACAATCACTGTATTTATTCTTAAAATATAAATGAAAATAATTTTGGCGCCATCTAGCGACAAGCTCAGCTTATTTAGCATTTGCAGATGAAACAAAAATATTCATTATTTATTTTACAAATTAAAGGAAAACGAATATTAATAATTTAATTTATAATTATAAATTCTTTTTAAAGCTCAACCTGCCGAGAATAGTTTAAATTTTGATCTTTAGAGTGCGCTGCAAACAGAAATTGAAGGAGGATGAAATTAGTTAAATTGAACAAATAATAAAACATATGAATAATTTTAAAAAATTCAATTAAAATGCATTGAAATTTTTGTGGCGCCATATAGCGACAATATGATAATATCTGGCTATAAGTGTACTTTAGGAATACAAATTGAAGTCGAAATAAAACCATAAAATTGATTTCTTAATTACTTCAATTGGTGTTCATTAAATATTTCAAAACGTCACCTGGCGACATGCCTAACAATTGCTTAGTACGCTTACTTGCCACCAGAGGTCGCCAATCAAATTACAAATGTGTTTAACCCAAATTGATCTACATTAATTGTTGTGAAGTCGCCTCAACTTAGTTGTCTAACTAGCCGCCGGAGGACGCCACAATACTCTCACTCATGTTCTAGTCATGTGAAGTCATGTGTTTCTCTGTTTCGCCCGCCAGGTGGCCGACAAGCCGCAAGAGGGCCCGTTCCTCAGCATATTGCAGCATCTGCTGCGCGTTGACTCCAAGGAGCCGCTGAGCGATGTGATTTGGGACACCACCGAGCGGTTGGTGCATCGTGCCACGCTCATCGAGAGTCCCGACGATGCAGTGCGTCTGCTGCGCCAGCAATCCGCCCAGAAGTTCACCTGCCCCAATTGCCGGAGTGCCCGAGATGGAGAGGCGAGCAGTCCGACGAGAAAACCTTCCCAGTCACATGTGGCGGTGGTGGTGTCGAAACCACCACCAGCGGCACCAGCACCGCCACCGCCGCCGCCACCGGCAGCATTTACAGTTAACGGGGTGGCGCCTCCAGTGCCACCGCCGCCTCCAGTCCCGAATGGCAATGCACTGCCTCCGCCACCGCCACCTCCGTCCATGTCCATGTCGCGTCCCCAGACGCCGCTGCCCGAGATGCCGGCGACGTCGGTGGTGCTGCTGCCACAGCAGGATACGCCGGCGCCCAAGGCCAAGATGAAGACGATCAATTGGGGCAAGATACCGCACAACAAGGTGCTGGGCAACGAGAACATCTGGAGCATGATGGCCAGCCAGCAGCGCGATCCCAACCACAAGGGCATCAACTTCAACGAGATGGAGGAGCTCTTCTGCCAGCAGTCGACCAGTGGCCAGGGATCGCCCAAATTGGGACGGGAGAGTGGCAATCAATCCTCGTCCAGCGGCTACGATACTCTCGATCGCAAGGCCAAGAAAGAGAGCACGGAGATCACGCTGCTGGACGGGAAGCGCAGTCTGAATGTCAACATCTTCCTCAAGCAATTCCGCAGCAGCAACAAGGACATCATCCAGCTGATACGACACGGGGTCCACGAGGAGATTGGCGCCGAGCGCCTGCGGGGATTACTCAAGATTCTGCCCGAGGTGGATGAGCTGGACATGCTGAAGGGCTTCAACGGGGACAAGGCGAGGCTGGGCAACGCGGAGAAGTTCCTCCTGCAACTGCTCGAGGTGCCCAAGTGAGTTTCATCCTTAATCCCTGACAAATCCCCTGCTTTAATCTCATCCGTGTCCACCTTTTCCCTTAGCTACAAACTGCGCATTGAGAGCATGCTGCTCAAGGAGGAGTTTGCCGCAAATGTGGCCTACTTGGAGCCGTGCATCAATGCCATGCTCTACGCTGGCGATGATCTGCTCAACAACAAGGCCCTGCAGGAGGTGCTCTACATGGTCGTCGTCGCTGGCAATTTCCTCAACTCCGGCGGATATGCCGGCAATGCCGCTGGCGTCAAGCTCTCCTCGCTGCAGAAACTCACGGACATCAGGGCCAACAAGCCGGGCATGAATCTCATACACTTTGTGGCCCTCCAAGCGGAGCGACGCAATCCCGACCTGCTCCAGTTCACATCCCAACTGAATACGCTCGAAAATGCCAGCAAGTAAGTGGGAAAAACAAAGCAAACTTCATTACCTGTTTGAAGTGATGGAGAAATACATCGATACATTAAATTGATCGATAAGCGATTCTTTAACTCGATCATTTAGTTGACTATCAACACTAATCAAATAACCTATAGAGAACCCATCCCATACAACTGAAATGTCGCATGCAATATGGGATGGGTTCTCTATAGGTTATGTGCTTCGTGGTTGTAATTAATAAAATTTTTTATAAGTTCCGGTGGCTCTAGGCTTAGATATAAAAATTATCATAAATACGACAAAAGAAACTTAAAAAGTTCACTCACTAGCTGCAGTGTAATAAATTTGTCGCATAACACAAATATCATAGTTTCTGAATACCCTAACTGCTTCGATCTACTAGGCTGTAAATTTTACCGCTAAATTAGCGGTTTTTAAGAAATGTGTGATACAAATTAATATACTTAAAGTGCTTAAAAGTAATTAATAAATATATGTATTAAAAAAAGCCAATCATGTTCATCTTTCAGAACCACAATGGATCAAATCAACAATGAGATCAGCACGCTGGACAATCGGATGAAGAAGATCACGAAGCAGATTGAGCAGCCGGCAACGGATTCGGACATCAAGGAGCAGATGTCGGAGTTTCTGCTGGCCGCGGAGTCGGAGCTGTCGGTGCTGCAGACGGGCATGAAGCAGGTGGACTCGTTGAGGCTCAAGCTGGCGGAGTTCTTCTGCGAAGATGCGGGCACATTTAAGCTGGAGGAGTGCTTCAAGATCTTCCAGAATTTCTGTGATAAGTTCAAGCAGTCGATCAAGGAGAACGAGAAGCGAGTGCAGCAGGAACAGCAGGCGACGCTGCGACGCAAGCAGCGCGAGGAGCAAATGGCCAAAAGGGCCAGGCACAGTAAGGATTGGCTATGGCAAATCCCAGCAAAGATGACCATCTATTTACTCCTCTCTCTCTCTGCTTTAATCTCTTGCAGTGGGTCAAGCGGGCACTCCCGTCTCCGATTCGGACTCGTTTCTGGATCAGTTCGATTCCCGGGCCAGTCCCGCGTTGAGCCGACGCCAACTGGGCTCCGGCGAGATCACCAATGGCTTCATCCGCCTCGAGCAGGAGTGCAGCGCCTCGCCGGACATCACACCCAATGGGAGTCTGAGACGGCGACCCAGTCGAGTGCTGGCTGGCGAGGATGAGCTCATGGACTTCCTGCGCAGCTCCACGGGGCCTCATGATGGTCCTGGGCACATCAGTCGGGAGCGCAAGGCCGCCTACGGCAGTCTGGGTAAGTGTTCCCCCCGATCCTCTCCTGTTTTTCTCCTCTAACTCCAATTCTCTTTCGCAGATCGCTCTTGGGCTCGTCGTGCCCGCTCCGGCAGCTCCAGTCGCAAGCGTCCTGATCTCCTTAACATTGACTTTGGAATGGATCGGGAACGCGCCAGCTCACCGGCTCCCCTTCTGCAGCAATCACTGTCACACCCGCATCCACATCCTCAGTCCCAGGATCGCCATCAATCGCCTTTGGCCAGCAGCGGCACGGGCACGCCCACAACCACGGCAGCCAATACGCCCATCAACAATGGCCCAACGATTCCCCTCCAGCAACAGCAACAACAAACACCCACAACTCACGAGGATTCAAAACCGAGGTTAGAAATTCCATCTATAATCTTTTCCATAGCTCTATACTAATAATCCTTTTTAATGTGTTTTAAAAAATTATTAATATTCCTAATAACTTAATTTGTTTTCTAAAATTATTAATATTTAATAATAACAATAATTAAAAATTTCAATAATTTAATTTTTATTTAAAACTGACAACTATAAAAATAAAACAGAATTAATAACTTGACAAGATTTCATTTCTTTAAATATAACTTGATTTTGTACTTTGAAAAACTTTAAATTAAATATATGCTGCCCACAAAATATAAAAATTATGATTTTAATTTCAAAAACAAAATACTTAAATTATAATTTGGATTTAGAAATTCATTCTTGATTTACTTAATTCCCCTGGGAATTATTGCTCTCAGATTTATCCAAAATAATACAAAATTGTTATAGAATAAATTTTTTGTTTTGAATAAATTTTTCTTAATATTTTTGGTAGATTTTCAGCAGGGTTATTTCTTTGTTTCGGTTTTAAAATTCCGTTATGATATGTATTGGCACACAAAAATTTTTCAATTTCAAACAAATTTAATAAGATTTCTGTGCAAAATAAATGGAAATCAAAAAAATTTGTTTTTAAAACGATGTCTACACATTAACACCTAAATTTAATTGACGGATTAATTAAACCGAAACTAACCGTTATGCATGAATCGGTTACTAAACGGTTATTTTCGCCTGAATAATTTCGGTTTTTCTCTTTCTGGTATAACAAAATAGTTTTGTTTCGGTTACGGCTTCAGTTGCGGTTACCATTTTCAATCGGTTAATATTGGTTAACGGTTAAGGTTTCGGTAACTTCTTTTGATCCCTGATGTTGAGTACATAATAGAACATAAAATGGTAACGGTTATAATTGAGCTTTTTCATATAACTTTAATCTGATGTACAAAATGTGAAATTTGAGAAATAATAAAATCCCGATTCACAGGATATCCCGTGAATGGCGCCAGAAGATCGAAACTTGGCTGCAATCCAACGAAAACGACGAGAAACAGAACGAGGAATACAAGCGGAAACGTCGCCTGGTTAATGCGAATCGGCGATCGCTCGAAAACGAAACTGGTGAGCTCGAAAATTCTGAATAATCTGCAATCTTTTTCAAAAACTGATCTATTGCAACTTAGAAAACGAACGAAAACTGGACCCATTGCCAGAGGAAAAGATAATGCCGACGACAACAACAACATCGGCAACAACGACGCCAACGATATCGACAACAACAACTAATCCAACTAATCAGTATAAGCAGCAGGAACGGAGAACGGAACCCACTGGCAAATACCAACGGGTCTATGCAGATTGGAAGCCATCGAATACGCTGGAGCACACGGATGTGGTGGGCAACATTCAGGCGATTGCCGATGCCACAACGAAGGTGCAACCACAACCTCATCTGACCACCGCCGAGGAACTGCGTCAATATCGACGACAGCGGTCGCAGGAGCACGGTCAAAGCCCGAGTGCACTGCAGTCCATTGCCGAGGAGGATCGGCGCAAGTCCATCATCCAGAAGCTGGGCGAGAGCGATGGCACTGCGGATCGCCTGAAGATCTATGTGAGACGGCCCTCCGCCATGGATCTGCAGCCGGATCCGGTCAAGAAAGTGGTGGAAACGGTGCCGGTGCACACGGATGATCCCTTTGCCAGCCTGTTGGATCATCACAAGAGTCACAACGAGTCCAAAGAGATTGATGCGGATAACATTGAGACGCCGCCGGTGCAGCGACGTGTCATTGCCACGCCCACAACGACGGTGGTAACTGTCAGTCTGACAGATAAGCCCAAGGAGGAGAAGGGCACGGCGAGCCCAGGAGCAGGAACAGGAGCAGCGGGAGCGGGAGTGGGCACGGGAGGAGCGGGAACAGAGCAGGATGTGCCAGGACACTTTGATCGATACGCGTCGGCGAGACGCACACGTCGCTACAAGCGACCCACGGATTACAGCAGTGGCAACGAGGAGCTGGTGACCAGCCAGTCCAGTCAGGAGCTGAAGCAATCGGCGAGCGCCAATGAAATCCGGCGACTGCAGAAGGAGGAGCACCAGCAACAGAAGCGGGAGCCGACGGAGAAGGCGCGCAACATCACGAAGCTGGAGAAAGTGGGTCGCCACATCAGCTCCATCAACCAGGAGGATGTGCGCGAGGCCATCAGGAATCTCAAGTCGCCGACAGGCACACCCGAGCGTCCCTGGAGTCCACCCCGCGAGCTGACGCCCAGCAAACTGAAGCTCACAGTCAGTGGTCATCATCATCATCACGAGCTGAACGACGAGGGATTCGAGGAGACGCAGAGTCTGGTCTCGGACACGCCCTCCCACGGCAAGGGTGAGAGCACCAACTCCTCGTGCAACGAGGCCAACGAGGCGCCCACACAGAGATCCCGACCGCTGTCCAAGCAGAAGACCAGCACCACCAGCATCAGTGCCATGGGCATGGGCAGTCGCCTGGGGGATCGACTGCAGCAGGCGCGACTGCGTGGCAGCTCCACAACCGGGGGAACAGTCAAGTCACAGAATCAAATCCCAGCTGCTGCTGCTGCTCCCTCAACCAAGTCACGAAGCCTCTCGGCAAGTCGTCCACTCCGCATGCCCAATGGCAGCCCCTTGCTGAGTGCCACGCCCAATGGCAGCATACGCTCCGCATCTTCAACGCGACGAGAATACGCTTTGGTCACTCCCAAGCCAAGGGATGTGGAACGCAGCAGTTCGCGCAACAGCCTGCGCTCCTCGCGATCCTCCATCAACAGCGGCGCCTCCACACAGACGGTGGTGCGACGTCTGCCCTCGGTGCAGCGCACCACCACCGCCACCACGGCCACCGTCTCCGTGGACTCATCGCCCAGCAAACGGCCACTGGCGGCACAGAATGCACGTCCCACGCCGGGACGCGGTGTGCCCGCCAGTCGGAGCAGCAGCAGCGGCTCCAGCGTCGGTCCCAGTGTCATCCTGGTGCGCAGTAAGCTCACAAACGGCCCTCGCAGTGCTCCACAACAACAGCCCCTGGGCAGCAGCACCAGCTTCAAGGAGAACCAGACAGCCATGCCCACAGCGTCATCGGCATCGGTCGCCGCCTCCCGACTGACAGCGGCGCGCAGTGCGATGCTGGTGAAGAATGTGCTGAATCAGCAGCAGGCCAAGGGCAACGGTAATCCAGCAACGCAGCAGAGGAATCGTTCAGTCAGCAGCTTTATGCGTCCCACGGCCAGCAGTGCCACCAAGCGGCAGAAATAGGCAATCAGCAGGAAACGGAAACGGAAATGGGACTCGTCCAAGTTAACACATCAAATACGGAATACAAAAACAAAGACAAGTTACAAAGCATCTACTTTAAGCCGTCCAAGCTTGTTAAAAATACAAACATCATTTCGAATTTCTAGGCAGGATTTTGCACTATACTAAAAAAATGTATTGTACTCCATAGAATTGTTAACTCCAAGCACACGCTCCAAGCGTACGTTATTTACCATACCACGTAGCAACTAGTTTAGCATTGGGTCCAACGATGGGTCCGACAATTCCCAGCACATTCCAAAGTAAGATTCCCTTTCAACACAAAACCAGAAACAGGTGCGATCGTCACAAATGTGTTTCAAATGCAAACGGTTTTCCCAGCACACTTCATCGTTTCCAAGGACCTCTTACATTCTAGTTGTTAAGCAAGAAACCAAGACAAATATCGTTGAAATTCTTAATATTTTTGAGCACAAAATATATATATATATATATATATATATATATATATATATATATATATATATATATAAAAAACATATTAAATAAAATACTAGCAGTTAAACAATTAAACTCTAACTTAGCATTAGGCAAAGAACAAAATAAGTAAGCAAAAAAAAAAAAAAAAATTTCAAATTGTCTTTTCCATAACTAAAATTAACAATTAGTTTTAGGCATTATTCGATTATACATGTTTAGGAGTTTTTTTTTATAATTTGTGTAGTTAAAAGAAATGAATACCAAATTCATAAATCATTATTGATATTGATACTGATGAACGAAATGACAAATCTTAAAAACAAACAAAAAGCAAGCTTTAAAAATGCATAATAAATAAAATACAATATGTATATATAAAAGAAAAAAACGATACTTAAAAGTTAGTCAATATACTACTCTGATCTGGCAGTGAATCATAAATTAAAAACCTAAAACTAGCAGCCTTAAACATAATTAGATCTCTAATTGATTAGTCTAGAGATTCGAGCAGCTCCTGTTGTAGCTGTTCCTGGTCAACTGCTGGCTGGGCATAATTCTCCTTATCAAACCATTCCTCATGGTTCTCCAAGTAACTGAAAGCAATAACAAATGTTTTAATAACATTCTAATTTAGAAGACAACATTGCATTACTTGATAAATGAGTTAAGATGCTTCAACAGATCCTCCAGCTTTTCATTTGATATCGGCGAAACATTCAGACATTCTGGCAATTTAACTGCAAGCAGAGATCACAAAAAATGAAAACAAGTGTTTTAAGTAATGAATGTTATAGCTGATCTACCCAATAATCTCGCCAAATGCGGCGCTCCAAACATCATGGATTTCTCCGGCTGCGACTCGGCGGAGAGCAGACGCCAGCTGAAGGTTTCGCAGAGAAAGCCGCGCATTTCCATGGGCAACTTGTAGGCTGCCTTATACGGCGAGTTCCGTTCATCATATGCAATTGCCATATTGTTCTTGCCCATGTTTTTGACGATATACAGGAGGCACTTTTGCAACTGCTTCTCGTACTCAACGCCACCAAGAATGTGACCATTTTCACCATTTGTGGCGTTCACTGAGGCATCCAGGGAGATGAGGTCCGTGTCACAGCTGGGATTAATGAAATCATACGAGTTGTTCAATATAGTGCTGCAGTTTTTCAGATTGTCATCGGTTAGATAGCTCAGGGCATAATCTTTCTCCTCTTTATAGAGTAAATGATCGTCGAGATGAAACTCAAAGTATATGCGTAGTCCATCTACGACTTCCTTAAGCATGCAGACGCTGCAGAGAAATGGAATTTACGTGAGATACCAGTTTAGTATAGTATAATTAATTACTCACTTGGACATTACACGATCATATTCACGCTCCATGCGCGCATTGCGACTGGTGGTGACTCTGCCTCGCGAACTGTCCTGTTTGATGCTAATGGCGAGCTCCACAGCACGTTGCTTCACAAAGTTCTCCAGTATGGTCACAATGGGCATGCGGGCGGGCAGGGCATGCTGCTGGCCCAGCTTGCAGATCATGTTGTAGTCATATTCCATGTACCCGCGTAAACGTTCGCTGATGCGCAGCATCACTCGATCCTCCTGATTGATCGGTTTCTCCACATCGTTTGTTATGTGCAGATTTTTGGGCGGCGTATGCAAACTAAACTGAGATTTGCCACCACGGCGTCCACGCCCACCTCGTCCAGCTTTGCGTGTGTCCCTCATTGTGACATCACCAACACCATCAGCACTTGTGTCGTTGTTTGTCTTCCGTCCTCCACTGTTATCCCTCGACCGATTGCCGCTGTTGTCCCGAGTGAGAGCGGCACTCTTATGCTGTGAGTGTAACACTTCTTGCTGTGGCGTCTCCGCAAAGTATGGCGTCGATATGTCCAAAGGATCCACTGGATGCTCCTCAAGGTGTCCGGCTCTGGTCAATCGCTTCTTTTTATTGGCCGGCACCGTTGGCGTCTTTGTATCTTTATACGAGTAGCCGCCACTTCTAAACAAAATTGTAAACAACAAAATTGTTACACACACATACACATGCGCATTCACACAGACACTCACTTTTGTAACTGCGCGTCTTCGGCCAGTTCCTTCTGCAATTTTTGATTCTCTTCGTTGTCTTTTAGCAGACCGGAGGCGCGTACATTTCGATCCCAAGATGAGCTCCAACCTTGAAAATGGATTTTGTAATCAAAGTAGATGCAGTTCCTCTCGTCTTTACGCTCGTATACAGCCAATACCTAAGGAGAAAAACATTTTTTCTGTGTGAAAAATCGAAGCGGTCACCTCGTGTCTGGCATTTCTATTTGACGTTTCAACATGCATTCGTTGTGTGCGTGCGTTTCTGTCTGTCTGTATGTGTAAGTGTGTGAGTGCGTGGGTTACCTTACTGGCGTACAAGACCCTCGCCTTTGATTCGTCGGGTTCGTAGCACAGGACTTTTTCACCCCTGTTAAAAAGCTGCACCTCGTTCTCACTTGCCGTCATCACTTTTGCATAAAACACAGCTACTATTAACTTATGCCTAAATTATTGTTATTTATAAACTACACTCGTCGCGTCGCTCGCGATGTTGCTCTTTGGCCATTCACACAAGTTTGCGCTCGCACCAGGGCCGCGAGAGCAATAGGAGAGTGAGTGCAACTGGTTCACTTGGTTGGTTCTTTTTGCATACATTTTGAGTAGAAGCTTATTGATAGAACAATCAGACTTAACCTAATTATAATTTTATTTACTTTAATAATAATATTTATTTATGTTAAATTAGAATATTTGTTAATATTGTGTTTTACAAAATCATGAACAAATGCTAGTTCTGCCAAATTAGGGAATGTAGTTGAATTTGCGATATATGAACTGAAAACTATCTCCTCTTTCTCATATCGATAACTGTGACATCACAAAATCGGAATTTGGCTAGCTGCAGGGCTGAGAAAAAATATCGATAATATCGATTAGCCGTTTCACCCCAAATTTGTTGTGTTTCCACCAATGTTTACTATTTCATTGCAAAACAGTGTCCTTTACAATGTCAGAATTTTTATTTTTGTTTCCCCGTTTTGTGAAGAAAATAAGTGTCGGCCTTTGCTAAAAGAGCGGTGAAAAAAAGCGCACGATAATATCGCATAATTATGTTGATATTATGGTTTCAAAAAATATCACTTAAAAATATATCATCTACAAAAAATATTTATCGATATATCAATGTTGTATCAACAACCCTAGCTAGCTGACATCTCTACCACACAGCTGTTTTGGAGCTGGCAAAATTGCAATTTCAGAGCTTTTTATTTTACGAGAATTTATTGGAAAATAGCAGACAGCAACAAACAATTGTTCTCAATTTGTAAGTATGACAAATTGCAGCGCACGCACGGACTGCATGTTAGCCACTTGGCAATTGTGGCCCTGCACCAGTTGTGTATGCGTGTGTTGGTGACTAATGATGTCAACATTTTTTCGGTTTCTCTTTTATGCTCTTTATACTTTAGCTGCCTGGCGTTTGCCATATTAAAAAGCTGGACGTGACTGTGGCAGGTGCATAGAAAATATACGTAAGTCTTGCCCATAGCCCTTAATTAGAAATGTGAATTTGAATTTAATGCGACTGTTTTTTTGCACACATTTTACGCTCAACACACTCACACACATATACACAACGCCATCTTGCGGCAGTTTCATAACACACACAAGCACAAAACTGGCGCAGTGACAGGTGGAAACATCGACATGTCGGAGAAGAACATAAAGGTGGGCGCTCGGGTCGAACTGACCGGCAAGGAGCTGTTCGGGACGATCGCCTACGTGGGCATGACCAGCTTTGCCGTTGGCAAGTGGGTGGGCGTGGTGCTGGACGAGCCAAAGGGGAAGAATAGTGGTTCAATCAAGGGCCAGCAATACTTTCAGTGCGATGAGAATTGCGGCATGTTTGTGAGGCCAACTCAGCTGCGTGTGATAACTCCAGCTGGCGGTGAGCAAAGCGGTAGCGGAGGCGGTGGCTCTGGCAGTGCCACACCCACAGTACAGCCCACAAAGGCACGGCTCGGCGGATCACGCACCTCACTCTCATCCAGTCGTCAATCATTGCTTGGATCACGCACACAACTTACCACTTCATTGAGCGAACGTACCGCATCCAACACCAGCTTGGCAAACCGCAAATCCCTTGCGCCGCAGAGTAGCAGGGACAAGGATGCTTCCAGCACCGGATCATTGGCTGTTGAAGGCGGTCCAGCCACGTCTGCAACCGCATCGAAGCGTGCTTCGTTTGTGGAGACAGGTTTCTTGGAGATTCTAAAGCCACAGTTTACGCCATCGCAGCCAATGCGTTCGCCCTCGTTCACAACGCCACCAAGCTCCACAGAGGACAAGGTAGCATTGCTGGAGGCACAAAAGACCAGCGCGGAACTGCAGGCACAGCTGGCCGATGTCACCGAGAAGCTGGAGACGCTCAAGCAGCGTCGCAACGAGGACAAGGAACGTTTGCGAGAATTCGACAAGATGAAGATTCAATTCGAGCAGTTGCAAGAGTTTCGCACCAAAATCATGTCCGCCCAGGCCTCGTTGCAAAAGGAGCTGCAGCGTGCCAAGCAGGAGGCAAAGGATGCCATCGAGGCCAAGGAACAACATGCGCAGGAAATGGCTGAACTCTCGGACAACGTCGAAATGATCACGCTGGAC
This sequence comes from Drosophila limbata, assembly GCA_963924055.1. Lineage (NCBI taxonomy): Eukaryota > Metazoa > Arthropoda > Insecta > Diptera > Drosophilidae > Drosophila > Drosophila limbata. Next base: position 17,427,554 of record OZ001354.1, read on the forward strand.
AAAGAAATGGCCGAGGAAAAAGCCGACACATTGCAATTGGAGCTGGAGTCGAGCAAAGAGCGCATTGAGGAACTGCAAGTGGATCTGGAACTGTTGCGTTCCGAAATGCAAAACAAAACAGAGTCCAACATTTCCGCCGCCGACGGCGGCATGTCCACCTATGAATTCAAGCAGCTGGAACAGCAAAACATCCGCCTCAAGGACACTCTTGTTCGTCTCCGTGATCTGACCGCGCACGATAAGCACGACATACAGAAGCTGACCAAGGAGCTGGAGATGAAACGCTCTGAGGTGGCCGAACTGGAGCGCACCAAGGAGAAGCTCAGCTCCAAAATTGATGAACTGGAAGCCACAGTCGCCGACTTGCAGGTGAGCATGCACTTTTCTGTATTGATATAGACAGTCTTGTTCCCCAATTCCTTTCTTTTAATCGATTTAACTGATATCAAAAATTTTTTTAATTTCAAATAACTTCTTTAAGGTCTAAGGTTATGGTTTATTTAATGTGCTTGATTTAATTGTATTTTTAAAAGCTTTTCTTATATTTATTATTCAATTAATTAATTTATTCTCAATTTGATCTAAACGAATTTCTAAATTTATTGTAGCAATGTTTCCATTTGTTGTTGGTATTTTAAATCATTTAATTGATTTTTTTTTAATAGTTTTAGTTGAGAATGAAATCGGGAACTGGTCTGAATATCTTTAAAGTTTAAACGTACGCTCTTTAAAAGCACGCTCACAATTTTGCTTTAAGCTTTAAGCGCAACTTTCAAAGCTCCAATCCGTCAAACTCTCTCTTAAACACTCTTACACTCACTCTCTTCCATTCCTCTGTTGCTCAAACTCTTTTGTATCACACAGCAAATTTCCAAGCCACGTTCTCTTGCTTTGCTTTGCTTTAATTTCCTTTTCCTTTATCACTTCACCTTGTTTAATAACAGAAAATAAACATTTGCTGTTCTTTCGCTCCCAATTCTAAATAAATTTTCATTTGTTTTCTTTGCCGGCCTACATAAAAATAAGGAGGTAAATTCAAATTTGTACAATTTTCATGAACATATTCATATTTCATTCTTTGGTTTTCCCCCGAATTTTTATTTACGCAATCCCATTAATTAATTTCTAACTTGAATCGAAGAAAAAGAAACTATTTAAATTGGAAACAATTTGTTTAATGCCATTTTGAAGGAACAAGTGGATGCTGCTCTGGGTGCCGAGGAGATGGTTGAGCAATTGGCCGAGAAGAAAATGGAGCTGGAGGATAAAGTAAAGCTGCTGGAGGAGGAAATTGCACAGCTCGAGGCGCTGGAGGAGGTGCACGAACAGTTGGTGGAGAGCAATCATGAATTGGAGCTGGATTTGCGCGAGGAACTGGACCTGGCCAATGGGGCGAAGAAGGAGGTGTTGCGGGAACGCGATGCTGCTATTGAGACAATCTATGATCGCGATCAGACCATCACCAAGTTCCGTGAACTAGTCCAGAAGCTCAACGAACAGCTCATTGAGCTGCGGGATCGCAGCTCCAGCAACGAGCAAAAGTCTCTGCAGGATCCGAGCCTCAAATTGGCCACCGAAACGATCGACTACAAGCAAATGTTTGCCGAATCCAAGGCGTACACGAGAGCCATTGATGTCCAGCTGCGACAGATCGAGCTCAGCCAGGCCAACGAGCATGTTCAGATGCTGACGGCCTTTATGCCCGAATCGTTTATGAATCGCGGCGGTGACCATGACTCCATTCTGGTCATACTCCTCATCTCACGCATTGTCTTCAAGTGTGGCATTGTTGTGTCCCAGACGCGAGAACGCTTCCCCGCCGTTGAGGCTGTCACCAGGGAGGCGGTGACTCGGGGTTACGCCGTGCAGCAATACGCCTTCAAGTGCCGCCTGATGCACTACATCCACAATCTGCAGTGTGCGTTGCATCAAATCCTGTACGGACTCAATAGTTGCCAGCCTGAGACGCTGCTGCGGGCGGGCAGCTCGCTGCCCGAGATGGTTGCACAGGAGAAGATCGTTGATGGCATCATTGAGCTGCTCAAGTCGAATCAGCTGGATGAGAATAGCACCACGGATAATATTGAGAAGTGCGTGGCGTTCTTCAATGCCATGAACTCGGTGCTGTTGGCCGGGGAGCAGCTGCTGAACGAGACGCAAATGATACGGGATTGCGTGGCCTCGCTGGGAGCAGCCTGTGATTCCATACTAAATGATACGGCAATTGCCAAGGTGATTATCGAGGAGGCGGGAGCGACCAGTGACTCGATGCTGCTCCTGCAGTTCCTCAACGAGCACATGGAGAGCATCAAGCAGCAGGTGAAACTGATCAAGCGACGTCTGCCCAACGATCAGCATGTGATCAAGTGCGGATTGTCGCCCCACAAAATAGATGCAATGCGCGCTCTGGCCCAGCAGATCAGCCGGATAATGTCCGCCATGCATTTGGCCACAAAACAGGCACTGGCTGCCATTGTGGCCAACACGGAGAGCGACAATGCCGCCGAGCATACGTTGCCCCAGGACAAGTACTGGTCCCTCCTCTCCTCGGCCTGTGAGCGGATCTACGAGCAGGACGATCGTGGACCAACGCAGAACTTTAAGGCACTGCTGGGACAGGCCAATGCGGATCTGCAGCACATTGCCCAGCATCTGCTGGACAAGGAGTATGAGATTATGTCGGCAGCGGGAGCAGCTCCGCGTGTCCAGGCCCACAACATGCCCATCAATCAGCGGGCGCAGCTGATCAAGAAGCAGCTGGAGCAGAAGAACGTCCTGGCTGCGACGCTGGAGAATCGCGAGGCGGACATTAAGCAACTGAAGCTGGCGGCAAAGATGAAGCTGAACGAGTTGAGTGAAATGCAAATACGCAAAGACCTCGCCGAGAAGAAGCTGAGCGTGCTGCAGTCGGAGTATGAGCATGCGGTGAACAAGTGGAAGCAGCAGTACGAGGAGACGCACCAGAGTCTGCTAAAGAAGGAGAAGGAATTCGAGGAGACCATGGATCATCTCCAGAGCGATATCGATGCCCTCGAGAGCGAGAAGAGCGATCTGCGGGACAAACTGAAGCTGAATACCAGCGTCGGCAAGAGTCAAGCATCCGATTCGCACTCCTCCTCCGTTCACAATCTATCCGGCACAGGTCTGGGCACGGGCAGTGCCAATGTCAGCTACACGGCGCCCGCCGGCACGGCTCCTTTGGTCGCGGAGGAGATGCAGCTTCTCAAGTGCGCCTTCAACAATGAGAGGAATGAGCGATTGCGTCTGCAGGCGCAGGATATGCGCGCCAAATTGCAACAATTTGAGCCCATCCATGTGCCCCAGCCGCAGGATCAACGCATCAATGCACTTGAGTCGCAGCTGACCAAGATGAAGCATGCCTGGGTGCTGTCGCTGCTCCAGGTGCAGGCCAAGGGTGCCACTGCCAATGTCAACACGGTGGCCATGCAACGTCGCCATCAGCCTCTGCCCCAGAAGTCCGAGATCAGCACACAGGCATCGCGTCTCGCCTCGGACATTCTGGCGGAGTACTTGCAACGGAAGCCGCATCGTGCTGCCAATGCACAATTTGCCGCCTTTCCCACCGTCGATGTGAAGCGTGTGCTGCAAATTTAAGGCGGGAAAACGGGGCAATAGCTAGGCTAGGTCACCTTTCTATTAATTAGTATGGCTAGCACAAAGGTTTTGGAAACGGGGAAAATCCCAATGACAGAAACACAACGCAACACAAACACACAGCAGCAGCAATAGCAGCTTATCCCTAATCGATGCACTAACATCCACTAATCCCTCTCTTATCCTCCTGCTCCATTTATTAGTACACGCCCTACGTGGTGGCCTCAACGCTCCTCCTGATCATTGTGTTCATCTGTTGGCTGCGCTTTCCCAAGGGTCTTCGATTTATCTGGAATTGGGAATGTCCATTCTTAGCTAAGCTTTGGAAATGTTGATGATGACAAGGCGTGTAAAATTATTTTTATTATAATTCTTATTTAAAATATATATTTATGTTTGTATAAAAAATCTATGTAACTTATGTAACTGTGTATCTTTAACAAGGCCTAATCTGAAACCAACTCAAGCGAACCCCTTTTTATAGCTATGTATTTATATATTATGTATAACAATATGTATTATCTATCCGTGAAGCGAGAACAATGTGAATAAAAAAGACACTTGAAGACACAATCTAAATATTTGTAACTAAACACACAAATTCGATTTGCATATGAGAAATATATACGGTTATATACATACATACAGAAATAAACGAGGTATATTTTCCAGATGTTGTTTAACAAATAACAAACATGACTTTTATTGAAAACAATGTAACTTAGAAACCCTTTTCCAATTACAGCCAAAAAATATACTTTTAAAGTATACAGTAAGTCATTAAATATGTATTTAACGTCGTTTAATTATTATTTTATTTCTTGAGAGCTTATAACGCAGATTGAATTCAAATTAACCGCCATTGACCAATCAGCTGCTTACATTCCACATGCCATCCACATTACAAATGTTGTTTAATAAAAAAACTAGAGAACTTCTGTTAAAGAAATATAAATATATTGATTGAAAATCAATTAAACTTTAAAAAATCTAAAAAGATTACACTAAATAAATAAAATTTTTTGTATTTAAATTGCATTTTTCTAAATTGCAACCAATCAGCTGCTTATGTCCCACATGGCATACACTTGTCGCTTTTAAGTTCCAAACAATTGCAAGAGCGTAAGAGCGCGTGTTTTTGCTCTCTTTGATGGGCGCTCTCCCTTGCTCTGCAACACTTGCGGCCGCTTGCTCAACACAAAAAAAGAAACAGCAACAACAACGCTCAATGCCGCTTGGTTACAGCAACAACAACAACAACAACGACAGTTACAATAATAATAATAACAACAGCTGCAATAGACATAGAAACTATTACACTAGCCGACCATAAACCATGATGGTCACAAAATAGCAGCACCCCGCCCCCTGCACTTACCGCACCCCTTAACGCTGGCGTGCAATGTAAATTGTAAACAGTTTTCAGTTTCTCCCGTTGTCCCTTTCCTTCCCTAAGCCTGCCCAGAAACCGACCTTATTCTGACCCTCTCTTGGAGTCCCTGAGTGCACTGCAAATGCAGTTCTTCTAGTTTTTTCTCTTTAATTGAGCCGCTTGCGGAAGCTACAACATTACGATCTTAACCCAAGTGATCCGCGCATTGGAGCATGTGAGCTGACCATTGGGCTGAAGAGAGGAGGAAGTGGGAAAGGTGATCTGTTCAGTTCTTGCTTTTATAGAGCGACTTTAATGTGTGTCGGTTGTTGGTTGGGTTCGCTGTGCTGCGGCTCACCTCTTTTTTCTCAGTCCATTCTCACGCCCAGTTTTGACCTTTTTACGGTATTTTTTTGGAGTATATTTTTGGGTTTTTCTTTTGTCTATTTTGTAATATGCTGGCCAAAAACAGTCTTATTTCTGGGTTAAAAGCCAAACTTACAAGTTCTAAAGTAGTTATGTTGAAATTGAAATGTATCTCTAAGAACAATTGCATTTGTATCTGTAGATGTAGATGTATCTTATATCTGTATTCGATTCGCTCTGCTTGCGACGTCCGTCAAGATGTGACAAGAGATCCTTAACTGTCACTGACACACATATCCAATAACCAACCCAACAACAACAACAACTGACCCAAGTTCTCTTGTCATTGGCTTACATTGCGAAAATTGAGCAAAAACCAAAACAATAATAAACCAAACAAAAAAATAATAATCAAAACAAAAAGTTGGCTCATAAAGCAAAGCTTGTAATGCCCCCCGGAGATGTTGACTCATGCCAAGTGCCATAAAAAAACAACATAATTATGGTATTATAAGATATGTTGAAAAATCAATTTGATCTTGATGTACAAGGAGTATACCCTGTATTTGTTTGACCTCTTTTTTCTAAACATAAAATTAAGATTGATTTAAAATGAAAATAACTAAAAATATTGTATATAGTAAAATAAGTAAATCAGAATAAGGGCCGTTCTTTCAATGTGCATATAAATTTTATTCAACATACCTATAGTTTCAAATTTGACAATAATTTCTATACATTTTTCGTCAAATTTTTTCTTTTCAATAGTTATCAAACACCTTATTTGGAAATTTTGGAAAAAACGGGCCTAATACATTTTATTTGATATGCTTGAAGTGTATCTCTCACTTAGGTGTTCTTAAAAATGATTGAAGTTTTTACTGCAATAAAAAAGGAGGAGACATTAATTTAGAAATTATATTAGAAGTTCTTAGAACTTTTATTAAACAGGAACAAATTAAACAATTATTGGATCATCTATAAAATGTCAGGAAAGTTATTTTTATACAATTTACGTAACTGAGATTTGTATTGAAATTTTTCAAATGATTTTTCCATCCAAATGTAAGACATTTCAAAACCTTTAGGTCATCATTAGAGGTCTTTCAGGTGCAAGACCTTTCCTACAGCTCAGCAATTTACAGGGTGTCATAAAAAAAATAATTAAACACAATTGTACGCTAAGCAGCAGAGCAAAATCAAAACCGAAACCAGTTTGGGCCGAGACCTCAGAAGACCCAACTGACCACAAGAAGAACGAGAGTGAAAGAGCATGCAACATGGTTACAACTGACTGATGATCGCTCCAAGAACCCCAAGCGGATACCCTAAAAATGCTCGAGCTGCAGAGAAGCATTAACTTAAGATCGAGAAACGGAAGCACGAAAGAAGTTTCATTCTTGTGCATGCTTTGGGGTTCTTTGGGGCTCTGTTAGTTCCGCCTGGTTAATCTCGATGCTCAATTTGGTAACTGACCAAACAGAAGCCATCGGCCATCAACTATCAAGAAACGCCCCCAAAACATAAACAAAAGACCACGCAAGACATATGCTGCCATCCGAGTTAATGGCTTGTGGAGATGGCTTCGACTTGGGCTTTTTGGTTCCGTCTCCGTCTCCGGGTTTAGAACAATGGGGCAAGTGCTAGATTCAAGTTAGTGGCATCTTCACTTGCCGCCACTTGGCCACTAGAAACACTCAATGTGCATGTTATTTTGGTCTGACGCAGGGGTGAAGGGGGCCAAGTCTTGAGATTTGTTTAGTAGCACGCACTAGACCCTATGTCTAAGTCTGTGCGCCATTGTTATTGACGCTCTTGATGTGTGTGTGTGTGTGTGTGTGTGTGTGTGTGCCCATTGTTGTTGTCTGTTGGCGTCATATGTAAAATTGTCGGCTCACTTGGGTTTTGGAGGTCCGGAGCGTATCCGTTCTCCCCACTCCTTGGCCCGTTCTCCACCCAGTTTCATTGCAGTTCACTTGAACGCTTTCGTAAGTCAGCCACAAAAGGGTTAACGGAGAGACCGAGCAGACGAGAGAGACAGCCTAAGAGCGCGGGAGAGCAATATATAACAGATGGTTGTTAAGAGAGCGCGCTTGTAACTGGTTAGCTTTAAAGTTGAACTGTGCTTAACAGGGTTGACACACTGCTTTAATTTGAGCTTTACTGAACGTGGCATTTAATATATAAAATAATGATAAAAAGGCAACATTTAAATCTGAAATGTATTTAACATAAATAGTTTTGCCTGTTTTATGTATTGTGAATAACTTTTATATAAATAAGTAATGAATATAACTTAATCAAACCTGCACAATACATGTTAAGGGCATAACCGTTCTATAAATATCCCAAAAACAATTGCATTCCTTATCGAATTCTTATCTTCATATTAGCACATAGCACACTTCAGATAAAGCGCATTTCTCAACAGCCTTGATTTGTCGCCTTATCTTTGTTGAGCTTAAATAGACTGCACTTTAACAGCACTCGACAACTCTGTTGTACTCTCTTTTTCTTGCTCTCTTAAGCATACTCGCTCTTCTTACGCTCTTTGGTTGTTTGTTTAGTTGTTGTTGCCAAGTTACCAAGTTGGCTTGGTTACTCATTTGTTTTGCCAATTTTTGTAGCTTTCTTGGCCAGTTTCAGTTAACACCGAACACTCGCGCCAGACAGACGTTGTGTGTGCTTTCCACACACTCACACACACACATTCTCACATATAACACAGAGAGTTGAGAGTCGAATAAATAAAACAGCAGAAAAACCCAAAAAGGCGAACTTCAAACAACGCGTCGGCATCGAAATCGGAATCGGAAGTTCTTCTTGGCTTGCCGTCGTCGTGACCGAGGTTTCTGACTGTCTTTTTACATATGTACATAAACATAAATATGTACAATACATATAAATAGTTGTGTAGTTAGTTGGTTGGTTGCGAAAGTGGAAAGTATCTCATAGATACCTTCCGATATGAGCGCGCGTTTGTTTTGTTGTTTTGTCAATAAATTGCAAAGCTGAGAAGCAGTCGAATCTATCAAGTATTTAATACCTATCTATCTACTTATGTGAGTGACTGTGACTGTGTCCCAAATAACGGAAGTGCACGACTATAAAAACAACAACAACTCCTCATAGTGTATGTTGCTAGCCAACAACAATAACAACATTAATCAAATGTTGGCCAAAAACGAACGCTTTAAGCGCATTATATATTGGCAACATTAACAACAACAACAGCAAACAAATGCAGCAAAGCGTGAAGTGCTTGCCAAATGAATTTTCTATATTATAATTAAAAAACAAAAGCAAACTCAACAAAAATAAATTAGAAATTTTATCCATATAAAAACTGAATCCAAAATTGGCGCGTTAAAACTCGGTTTCTAGGCAAAATACTCGTAGCGTGGTAGTGTGTTAGAGCCAACAAGTAACCAACAACAGCAACAACAACAACTGGTTCTTAACCCTTACAAGGTCTCATACCTTTGCTCTATTGACGTGTGAAAGTGTGCTAATTTTAACCCTAGAATGCGATACATTTTATATTTGACATAAAACTAAAACTTCACTATATTAACCCTTAGCTGTTTCTGACTGCAAAGTAAACTGAGCTAAGCTAAAACTACCGTAATCCAAGAATACTTGTAGTAAGTTAAACTATATATTTTTACAACTAAGGTTGGAAAATGTTTAAGTCTAGCTTTAAAATAGCTAAGCTTCTTTTAAATAGTTGTGTAGGTCACAAATGGGTTTAAATTACACTTTTCAAAATTTAACATCTCAATTGTATACGATTTTTGTCTATTTTTTATTAAATTTATTTATTTAACCCAAAAAAAAAAAAACAAAATTTAAAGCATAAAAAATGCATTGATATTTACAAAACTTTTAAAATTGATCCAACAATCAAATCGATTTTAATAGTCGGAAAAGAGTATTTAAAGCCCCTTAATAGTCCCCGTTTTGAAACCTTAACCCTTAGCATGACATTTTAATCGCATGCAGCTTAGCTAAACGTTCTTTTTACATTAACCTGGCCAGAAATGTACAGTAGTTATATGTCATCACAGTGTATATACTGCCTTAACCCCCTACCCAGCACATCCCACTGCTGTTAACCCTTGTTCGCAGTGTAATCGAAAACGTGCTTGCAAATGTGCAACGTGACCGGCGCTCCTTTTGGTTAGCTTAACTTAACTTAACTTGGCTCAGTTAACGTGCGAGGGCAGCTCTTGTATTATATTACCACATGCCTGCCATTGCTGCCGATTCGGCTCTAATTCTCATTATTGCTATGTACTTACCAAATATATACTTACACTACAAACTCCAGTTAAATCGTCGCATGCTGAGCTGCTTTTTTGGGGGCAGCGGAGACCTATGGAAACATCATGTGGCTTGGAGTTGTCAACTTCGACGCACAGCAACAACAGCAGCAATATAAGCGACTACAGCAACAACATCGATTACAACGCTTTGTCTTGCATCTGAAAACCTAACCAATACAAAAATAAATAACAATAATCGCCGCTAACAAAATAAATCGCTAATCGTTAATCGTTTGGTCGATTGCCCGCTCGATCGACAGCAACAACAACATCATCATCATATAATAAAAGTATCGCATTTATGTTATGTTTGTGTGTGTGTTGTGTTTTATTATTATTTGATTTGTTGTTTGTAATACCACCCAACCACCACCACCACCATCACCTGCCTGCCGTTAACGATCATGCATAGACCAAAGCTAGCAAATCCTATAACTGCTGCCGGTATTGCCTCATCCATATCAAAAAACAACAACAACAACAACAGTAACAAATCAAAACGCTCACGTCAATTCAGCAAAGCAGCAGCAACAGCAACTATCGGCAACACAGCAGCAATTAACGAGTCACAATACGAACAGCATTCGCACTCCAAACTAATCGACGCTTCAATTGATTTAGAACATTACATCAGCGCCATGGAGGCACGACGCAGCAACAACAACGACAACGAGCCGGATGTGTGGGCTCAATTGCAACAAAAGGAATCGGATATATTGTTAGCCGCTGAGTTGGGCAAAGCCCTGCTCGAAAAGAACGAGGAGCTGGTCAAGCAGCAAGAGAAACTAATTGAGGATTATTCGAGTAAAATTGAGGTGAGTTTAAGTTTATTGCAGCAGCCAGCTTAACGTTCTTATTTAACATTGATCGATTTTACATGCCATCGATAGTGCAGCCAACTTAACATTGATCGCTCGAGTTTACATCCTTGTTATGTTAACTCTGACAGCGCAGCCAAGTTCATGTCATTTACATTTTACATTGAAGCTGGTCAAGCAACAACAACTTCCTACTGACTCATCCTTAAATTAACATTGATTTTTAAATTCTTTGCTGTTTGCTTAATGAATAAACTGTGAGCTCTACACACACGCGGCTCAAATTCCCAGCGATTAATATAACAATCGGCATGAATAATTTATGGCATATTGATTTTCTGCTGCTGGCCAATTGCAGTCATTTTGTCAACTGCAATGAACAATGCATTAAATATTTAGACACACGTACAGTAATGTACAAAACAGTATGTCAAGTAATTGTTTTGACTATAAACCCTGTTATACATACATACAAATTACCCAAATGGATGGTCAACGAAATGTTTGCCTGTCATGTCATATTGAAATGGCGACAAAAGTGCGCACTAAACTACTGAACTACATATAGTATATTTATATATGTATGTATGTATTATCTGTGTAGTGCTATCGATTTTTCGGGCGAGTTTACTTTGCATTTGTTGCATGTGTTTTATATGAACCGTTGCAGCTTTACCGTTCTTTAGTTCTTTCTACTCGTATTATCAGCTGAACAAGCGCTAAGTACTGTACTATGTGATAACGTCAGCAGCTAGAGACAAAAGTAAAGTCAAATAAGTTTGTTTTTGTTTCTAGCAATGTCTGCGCGTTGCGACCTTGAACCACAGTGGGTGTTGTCAATGCCTGCACCTGTTTACACACACACACACACTGACACTTGTACAATAGATAATATCCCAGCCCTAATGTTTGGATAGCATTCCAAATGTTCTGGTTCAAGGCATTCAAAGTGCCCGGCTCAAGTTCGTGGCCGTTCATTAGCATATTACTCCGTACTTACCCAGAACTTGCCCCCCACCCGAAGCGATACTTAGCCTAATGGCAATGTTCTCTATTGTTTTTGTTGACATTTTCCCATTTTTATTATTTTTATCAATAGTATTGGCATTTGTTTTTGTAGTTGGTTAATTCGTCATGTAAATGGAGTAGGAGTTGGGGTAGTGTTCTAGGAAGTGTAGTGCCCTCAGGTGTCAGTAACCCAGACAGAGGACAGAACAAACCGTTGAACTTGAATTATCGATGCGTAGAGCGGGTTATAGGGGAACTGTACGTGTCGGCTTAGTCACTATTTTAATGTATTTAGTTTTTTTAAAAGTGTGGCATGACTTCATCTGCATTTACGAAATGAAAGTGCCAAGGCTTCTCCAGAGAATCGACCCGCTGTGTCATAATTCCATGAAATAAATTTCTCAAGGATAATAAACACGTCAAAATAAGTTTCCCATGTCTTAAAAAAGATTACCTATTCATTAAAAAACCATGAAAATTACAGACTATTTACCATCTGTTTAAAGTCGATTGCTCATTACAAATCCAAAGCGTAGCAGAAAAATGTTCCCATGTTCCACTTTTCCAATACCAAAAAAAAAAAAAAAAAACAATTCGCTGGCAGCTTTTGCTCTGGCCCAAAATGAAATTGGTCAAGCCGCAAAGGTCAACAGTGCGGCGTTGAATGGGTCAACTTGTTGGGAGTGAATACACAATACTCCAAATATTTCAATTAATTTGCAAACCTCATTCCCTCTTTGTAAATGGATCGGGATTTGTGGCATGTGGATGTAGCATAAATCTTGTTTTTTTTTTTTGCCACCTTGACAATATTTAAAGTTAGCTTGGCTTATGGGCTTATCGTTAGGCAAGTGACGTTTAGACTTTGTTATTTTTTTGTTGCTTGTTTTTTTTTGCGTGTTTTTTGGCATATGCAAAAAAAAAAAAGAGAAATAAAAATGGTCACTAATTAATTTTGGAGCTTCTACGCCGCCTTTTTAGACTGTTCGCTGATGCGTCATAATCACAATGCCATTTGCCATTGTTGTTGGTCATTTTAGTTGATGTCCAGCATATAGTATATACTAGCATAGTTAGTAGTTTGGCATAGCCATGGCTGACTGACGTAATTAGACTTGGGACTGGTCGTTGTAGGTGTTGTTTGGTTCGTTGTTCGAATCATCAAGCGCGCCTTATTTTTTTTTTTTGCGGTCTGGTGAAGCGTGTGTGCCAATTTACGAGCATTAGGTTTTTATTTTTAGCCAACATTTGTAATACATATAATATTTTATGGCCTATGCCTAATACGGCTATGTAAATCAGACGCCAATAACTTCTTGGAACTGGTCAAGACCAACAATTGTTTCTATACGTTAATTTCTGCATTCACTTTAAGAACTTTAATTTCAATTCACAGTTGCCATTGTCTGTGAAACGTGTTTTTACGCCCAACTGGCTGGCCAAGTTATTTCTATACAAATTGTATTTTTAACTAAACTCGTTCAACGGAGAACAATTGTCGATTCCGTCGTCTATCAATTGAGCTTATTTCTCAAGTCTCTCTCTCGCTCTTGTTAATCACGATTTATACGGCCAATTGTTGTTTTTATTTGTTAAGCGTTAAATCTGGAAATATTCAACTCCAACCAAATCATTTTACCGCTCGATTTTATGACGCGTTTTGTTTGTCGTTTTCGGAACAGTCGCACCAAAAATCGTATTAAATGTTTTGTGTAGGTGAATTTATGTTTTATATATATTTTTATATATAGATATAGTTCGACTTAAAGTTGTTGTGGTTACCCCTGGCCTTTCGAAAGTGTATGTCCGTCTAGCTGCTTTAATAAGTTGTTTTATAGTATTTGTTTTGATTCGTTTAGAATAACCAGTTTCTTTTTTAATTCATTAAATTTAGTTTTCCATTGACTTTAATTGGTTCTTTGATCAATTACGATATAAAAGCTTTGCAAGAACTTTGTAAAGCAATTTCAAATTGCAATTTGATTAGCCTTGATTGCAACAGGATGCATAAACGACTGAGTCGAAGTGAAAAACTATCATTTATATAATTAGCGGATATCTTGCATTGATTTAAATACGCACATTTAAAAATGAGACAGTTGGCAACGCGACTTATCGATAGCTTGCTGCCTTAGCGCAGCCAACATAACTAGACAATTGCAGGTTCTATCGAGAACCGCCATCTTAAGTACACACTTTACACTGTAAAGTTTACAGTTGTCTGTTAAAATAAAATATTCATGCATTTTAATTATGTTTTTCCGCCTTGCGCCCACACATCAACTGACTCACTTACTGGCTGACCATATAAAGCAATCAGATCTCGAATTTGACGCCAACGCTTAAGAACAAATCGTTCAGTTCGTGTGAACAAAGGCAACACACAAAACATTCAAATTGTACACTTTCAAATTAGCATACTTACATACATATACTCGCAAATAACTGCTCAATGCTCCGATTAGATAATGAGCATAAAAATAATATTAAAATATTAACTTACTTTCGATGCTTTAACAAAATTCACAAACTTGGCTCACGTACGCGTGCAAATTTCGGGGTGAAGTCATCAACACATCGTCGCTCCGTCCGACGATTTATCGACAAAAACCAAATAAAAAAAATACTGAAAAAAGAGCTGCAAAAATTTCAAAATTAACTCATTTGCATGTGAGTGACTGTGCGAGCTCGTCCAGCCGTCCTCAATTGTTTGTAAAACCAGTTTTATAAATGTTTTAATTTTATTTATATACAATATACCTATATATTTTGTTTGTGTCTGTAGATTTTTTATTTTGCTTTTGATTTTTATTCTTTAACTTTGCTTGATTCACATGCAGAGAGTGAATCTTCGTATTAAAGCACATTTACCTTTCATTTCTTCGAGCCCGCAAATTTGCCACATTCCTAGACTCGAGTTCTTTGTAAATTACGTTTTATGACTCCCCTCGCAATACGTAACCTGGTTAATAGTTTTTTATTTGGGTTCGTAGTACCCTCAGCAAATTAAGGTCGCTCAGCATAGTTGCTCTGATTATAATACATGCCCACATTAGACTGAGACTCGAACTCTGGACTGAGCTTGGGGCTCGTGCGGCCAGTATGGTCACCCTATTTACCACTTACCACTTGAGTCCAGTAATAGCATTTCTTTCTTTGGTTTTTGGTCTCTTGTATAGGTCTGCAAATGTCATGCTGACTGTTGGATTCGTCGTCGTCTACTGCAAATTACTTTCCTTGTTTTGTTTTTTTCTTTCTATTTTGTTTTTTGTGTGTCACAAGGGAAACTCGAGTTTTTAATGCGGATTTTCCGTATTGTTTATAGGGCCCTTTTGCTTTTTAAATGGTTGGCATACTCGTCTGTGCTGCTAATGAGCTTTATGCATATCAGAAAAACTATGAATCTTACATTGCCGTATTGAAAACTGTTTTAAGAGGGTTTTGAACTCAGTCAGAGTATTTTAGCGGCATCGGCAATTATTACGTGAGCTTTCCAATTGCGGTCTAGTGTTGACAAATGCCAGTATTTAAAGTTGACAAATGCAAGCATTAAGTGCTGTTAAACAGTCTGTGGGTTAAGCAGGTTCGAATTCCACGGCAGTCCAATTCTGATCAAAGTATAATTTATAGTTTGATACAACATTTTATATTTTTAAAATTTTCTACACAGCCAAATAAAAAGTCAAGACACGTCGCAGGCAGTTGCCAAATTTGTCAGCTCTTTTTATAGTTTTTGTCGTCAACCTTGAATAGATTTTATCTTTTGTTATGTTGCGTTGTTGTGCAACACTGTGCCTTAAATACACATTTTGCAGTGCTGTACATCGGCGGTCCCGTGGCTCAATGGTTAGAGTCGGCGACCTGCCACAATGACAGTTTGGTTGAGAAACTGGGTTCGAATCCTATGGATTTGGATTTGCGACTTACATTTAAAAAATGGAGGGACGTGGCCCCGGTGTTGTAAATGATGAAACGTTTTCATATACGTATATTTATAAATATGAAATGAGAATGCTCTTGGTCTCCCCTTGCCTCTGCCTGCATTCTCTCTCTCCCAAGGTTGGCGATAATAGCCCGACCAAGAGGAACTGAATTGATTGAATATGAATGAAGGGTGTTATAAGATGATGTGCTGCTCGATCTGGAGAAATAACTATAACAAGTCACAAAATGTAAAAAAAATAACAAAATACCGATGTAAAATATGAAATAAAGAAATTTATTTTTATTATAATCTTAATAATTTTGTTCTATTAAACATTTTTTTTATATTTGTTTGCAGATGTTTTTAAGCTCTTACGTGATTATGAGAATAGAGTTAATTATTTATTAATTCATAAAGGTAGCTCTAATATTCATTTTATCTGCATTAGAGTCAAATCAAGTGTTGCAGCTGATAGAGCCGTCATTGTAGAGCATAATATGCCCAACAGTCATTGTCATAGTGTCTGAGCACCGTTGGCTCATCAAATTACAGATCGGCGATCTGTAGAGTGGGCCTTCATCTTTAATTCATGATCAACTAACTGTAGCTAAATAATTATTACATATTTCCATGTTATTCAATAGACTTAAAGATTAGCAGGAAGTAAAAAGTATCTGCATGTCCGGTATAAATTAAATAATAATTGCATTTGATATTGATTTAATTTGAATAACTACATAATATAGGCCTGTCTCCTGTCCATGAGCAAAAACGGTAACAATTTGTACTGTCTTCTCTTGGATCGTCTTGCACTGTCAAAGTTTTATTGATGTGCAAATTATAATAGAAATGTTGTTGTTGTTGTTGATGTTATTGTTATTATATTGTTATACGTCAGCCTATAATTATCCAACATGCAATGTCGGGTCGGGAATTTTGTAAAAGCTGCCGAAAGGCAATTTATGGCTGACATTGCTAGCTTGTTGACTCCAAAGACTCCGAAGACTCTAAAGACTCCCAAGACTACCACAACAATGCGACACCACCTACTGCCACCTTTTGCTTATTATTGCTATTATGTGTATGTGTATAATTTTATTTAATTTTTCTTTCTTACTCGAACATTTTTTTAACGAATCGCTGAAGGTGAAAGCCTTTTCACTTTCCAAATCAAATTTTGATATCAAAGCGTGGCTTGGGAACAATACAAATATTTAGAGTTGATAATTTGCCATGAATGAGTTGTTGAGAACGTATGTATATCAGACAGTTTATACGTTAATTTTAGGTAGGTGTTTCTATAATTTGTATATTTAGTCAAACACAAATCGCATTTAATTTGAATGATAACGCTTTTTATATTGAAATCTTAATAACAATAAGATAAAAATTATATGATAGCATCATGCAAATTATTTTATTCTTGTATTAGGGGACTTATCCTAAATTCTTACAATTATTAACTTCTCCAAAAGTATTTTAGATACCAGATTCACAAGTGAATCAAATGCATTGACTAATTAATCTCACTTATCTTATATAGTATACTATCATATCATATCAGATTATATCATTCCATATCAGTGTTTATCAAATAAACAATCTACTCACAAGCCTTTTTGATAGACCCACTGACTCATTGACATCTACGTAATTAAAAATATCGTTATATAGCGAATAGTACGTATTCCTCATATCCAAAGAGAAGTACATATCTCCACATACATTGACTTATATATGTGTATGTGTGTGTGTGTGTTTGAGCCTTGCTAATTGGCCAGCTTTCATTGCAATAATAAAAATATTTGAATTGTGACTAAGAGACAACAAACGAGCCCAACGAGCGACTCAAACTGCCAGCCAATTGGCAATTTCAAATGCCAAATACATGTGCACAATTACGTCTAAACACATATACACATACACACACATATATTTACATTTATATATATTAAGGCAAATATTCATATATACATACATATTTATGTAGTATATGCCAATCGAACGTTAGCATGATGACAATAATAGACGATTTCACAAAATACGATAGCCCGAAGCGACAAAATAATATTTTTGACTATTCAGACTAGAAAATACCCTGTAGTTATTAAATGAAGACATAGGGGATTAAAAACACAAGTGCTTTCTGGGTAAAATAAACAGATAGAGGATACCCTATACCAATATCCAAAGTAATTTAAGGGAAATGAGTTTAAAATACCCTACTAAAGGATAACATAACATAAAAAACACTCTTTCTTTCGATACTACAGGAAAAATACACTATTCACTAAATTTGCAGGGTATACCGAAAACATGCCTAGCTAGATTAACTATTAATAACTTATTTCCAATTCTATAGCTATCATTTCTTTATAAAAGATCTAAGAAGATAAGAACAAAAATTTAAATATTTTCATATTTTATTCAATTTTTTTATGTATTCACTAATTGAAGGTCTTTTAGATACCCTTTAAGTATATTTAATAGCTACAGGGTATAAAGGAAACAAGCATAAATACACATATAAATACCCTGAGCTGAATTGCTAAAACTTTTGTCTTGCCTCACGCAAAATCTGATAGCAAATTTGAGTGTCAGCCAAAGTGGCCTAAACAATGTGTCAGAGTTGGTGGCAACTGCGAGGGGGGGCAATGGAGTTAACGGGGGAAAGGGGCAGACTCTTTTTGTCAGTACATTTGGCGTGTTTAATTTAATTTGGGCTTGGTGCCCCCTCAACTCCCAGTGCCAATGACTGTAATTTATGCACCCCTCAAGCCTCCCAAGCCAAATTCGCTTTGCCTTTTCTCGGCTCGAATGTGAATGGTTTAATAACTATAACCATAGATATTGGTTAATTACAAAGCTGTCTAGATTCTGTTATCGCGCATAGATCAACATATTTATGTATTCAACAGAATATTGCAAATTCTTTGGGGCTAAGAGTTTTAAATCTTTTTTAAGTACTTTCTTTTAATTCAATTGATTTTTTTTTACATAACAAAGAATTCTCAAATTATCTTCGTTTTCCAATCATTTTATGCGGTTAAAATATTTATTATAAAATACTGTTAACTATCTAGATTCTAGACTGTTTGTACTTTCATTTGAGCTAAATAAATTAACAAGCGTCACAATTTAGATTTCAAAACTATTGCACAAATTTGAAATTAATGTAAGTATTTCATTGGCAAGGAATTACAATTTGTATTGGCCACTACAATTTAAGTTAAGAGAACTAAATAAAACTCATCAACGACAACAGAAATGAATAAACCACAAGGTCACTGAAGTAACAACAATTAAATACCAATTTGATGCCCAATTAACAAACTGATTCAACTTAAAGATTTTTGTTTAAAAGAAAAACACGAAATAAATTAAAGAAAAAGATGCTAAGCGAATGTCTTGTGGGCAAGCTAAAATTGACTGCACATTGCACAATTCAATAAAATTAGTTAAACTACAAATTTGACCCATTTCGAATGAGTCAGCGACTGCGACGGCAACGGAGACGTCGGTGTCGGCAGCGACGTCGGCAGCGATGTCGATGCTCTGCTGCGCATGCGCGACTGTGCAGAGAAGTAGAAATAGAAATAAGCTTAAGCTAAAAGAGTGCCAGGCTTGCAAATACCCTGTATTCATACCATATAAATACTTATGAATATTGTACGAATGGAAAATAATCTTAGACATAAATTATTGAAACAATTTTTTTTATATAAAATTAAATTAAATTTGATTATTAGATTATAAGTACTTATTTACTCAACAGTTCTGCAAATTTTTCTATTTATCAAACGAAAATTCTAAAATTTTTGGTCAACAAAGAACCAAAAATTAAGACTTTAACTTAGAATATGCGCTTCTAATTCTACTTTTGGGGCTTAATATATGGCTAGAAATCCATAAATCATGTAAAATATAAAACATTCTTCATGAAAGAGTATTCATACCAAGCTTGCTGTCTCTAGCTCCAATAGTTTCTGAGTTAAAATAGTTAGCTAGACTGTAAAAAATACGAGTAAAAGAATTCTTTGCATCATACTTGCAAAGTTTGCTGCTATTTTAAATCATTCTCCAACATACTTAACATTTACAGGGTATTACGAGCTGCATTCGAAATAGTTTTAGAGACTTCGATGTGATAGAGTCGCCTAGATTGTACGAGTATATAATGCAAGTAACTAAGTTTCTTTCGAAATTATGTAACGGCATTTTTGGCTAAACGGCATTATTTTTGCGCATTTGGCAAAGTGTTTTTAGCCTCTTTTTTTGATTTGTTTTTTTTTTCCTTCGTCTTCTTTTCCATTGTTTAAGCGTTGCAATTGCGCTAAGACTGTACTTTAACTTGCTCTCCCTCTCTTTCTACCACTCTCTTGCTCTCGCTCTCTTTCTCTGTTTCTGTCTTGTAATTAGCGCTCTTTTGCTATTTGCTATTGTTTTGCCGTTTGCGTAAAGCTTTTCTCCCCCACAAGGCACTTGGAGAAATATGTGAATATGTGAGTGTATGGAGTGTTTTTCCTAGCCTTCTTTTTTTCGAGGAAACCATTTAGCATAGCCTGAGAACTGAGTCGATTGTCACTTGGCTGGGACTCCTCTGCAATTATTCGCAACTGGTTAAAAGGTGGCAAGTACCCGCGATTGTTGTTGGATCATGTGCACCTAAGTTTGGGACAGATTGCCACACATCTTTAAGTAACTGTTTAGGCGACTGCTGAGTCAAGAGCTGCTATCATTGTTAGCCAAGTTAACAACCCCGTACATGGCAAACGATAGTGTTTGCTATAAACTAAACTTGTCTGGGAACTGTCGAATAAACCTGGAGCAATAAAAGCTCTCTTAAAAGAGACATTCAACATTTATATTAACTGCAGAGTACAGTAATTACTTCTTTCGAGTATTAAAAACTATGGTAAAACAATGCTATAGGTAAAGAAAGAAGTATAAATAATATAAAGAAAAATATTACAAATTTTATGTGTAATATTTAGAATATTATCCATCATCTACATATATAAACTGCTTTAAAGCGTTCTTAAATTACCAACATTTTGTTAAAGATATTCTTGTTTTATTTAATACATTCCCAGCTACTTGACACGAATTTGTCTGCTTAACGCACAGATAAATCAATATTGGGTTTCCCAACTCAATTACTACAATGGACAACAATTTGGCCAAGTTATGTGGATAAAAACAAACTAAAAGGCAAAACAACCACAAATTAATCATCAGACAAGCAACATAAAACATTGTTTTTCCCATACATAATTAGCTCATAAATTTGTGTTGTCTTCAGTTGAACAAAGAAACTTGCAGTTTTTAGGCATAAGACGAAAAGTAATCTGCCCCGTCAGATACTTGAATTGTTGTTCGAGCTGAGTTCATCCAACATCCTCTTCCTCCCTCTAGTTGTAGATTAACCCTGACACTACTTAATGCTTTATTCTTCATGTATTTAAAAAAAAAAAACTACTTTAAGATTAATGACAAGGAAGTATTGAATAAAAAATTATTTATAAATATTACTGAATTAAAAGTGCGAAAGTGAAATTTAAGCATCAAAAATAAATACATATAATTAACAAAAACTTGCTAACTTTTTTTCATGGGTGCGGTGTATGACAAAGAAACGAATAACTGGATTTACATATGAATGATACAGATCGACAGATTTGCTGTTCAACTATTCAAATAATCCAATGACTGCTTGGAAATGTAAAAATCTACAATTTAATTACCTGAGCAATCAAATAATTATTCAATTTTTATTTGCGCTTTTTCTGTAACTTAAACTTTCCTTTCGCTCGCTATTTTTATCCCAATTTTTGATTGACTCTTACAAATTTTTTAAAAATAAATCAATCAACGAAAAGTTAATATGTTTTTGCCTGTTTATCGACATTGTATAATCAATATTATTATTTAAACAGCTGATTTTCCTGCGAGTTCATTTACTTCTTCATTAGCTTCAACCTCGACGCACAGTGATAATTTTTCATAATTTTGTAATATTATATTTTTAATTTTTCATCAGGTTTTGCAATGCTTTTTGGGGTGCACAATTAAAAAACTGTTCAAATTATAGTTGTTTTTTTAGTGTTGTTTATTTTGTTTCGTGTTGTTTGTTTTTGTCGAGGAACACAAAAGAATTGCGAGCGAAGACAATTAAAGACAAAACAACATTTTATTTTTCACTTGTGCAATTTTTTAATCGCCTGCTGAAAAACATGTGAGAATTAAAATTAGACATTTTAGACTGTGACTGGAAGTACATAAATGGCAGAAGACCTTGCTATTAACAGTATATAGTTAACATATGAAGAAGTGGTGAACAAAGAAGGTATATGAGAATCAAAGAGTTTAAAACTATTCCAAGAACTTAGATTTTATTTTATTTTATTTATTGTCAGACTAAAAGCAGCCAACATAACAATTAATTTAAAATTAAACAATAAGATTAAAAAATTTATATAAATTCATATTACGAAATAAATTAAAATTATGAAAAATATGTAGAAAAATTTATAAAATAATATTTATTTTAACGGTTATTAAAAGCTTTAGACCAATTAATATTCTTGTAAGTTGAGACAAGAGCTGTTTAATATATTTATTTATTTTAATAAAATGTTCAGTTCTTTGGTTCAATTGAATAGAATGCTCTTTGTTCTTTGTTATTTTCATTTACAAATTGCATTTTATTTATTTTTAGATTGAAACTAGTTTGGCAAACTTAAAATTAACTTTGTAGAAAATCAACTACCTGTCTTACAAAGTAATTATTTGAGCATTATCAAAAGAATTCCAAGGAGATTATTATAGAGGTACATCAAGTTCAGTCATTTTGAAGTATTATTTGTAAAGTCTTTCAACTTTTATTGTGGTCTTTGGTGCTTTATTGTGCTGAACTCGTTTGTGTCTTGAGTCTTGAGTCTTAAGCTTCAACGGTGACTAATTGTAGAAGTTACCTGAAAGTCGCAGCTACCTCATCAACCACTTGGTAACTCTCTTTGTGCGTGTATCTTTCTATCTTTCTTTTTGAGTCTGCCCGTCTTTTTTTGCGCTTTGTTGACTTGACAAGAGACGAACCCACGCACATGCGTCGAGAGTCGAGTGCGACATGTGAAAGATGTCGCTGAAACTTGTTGTGGCAACTCTGTAGACACCCCTGCCCTGTCGCGCCCCTGTACTCCTTCTGTGCTCCCTCTTTCCACTCTGCCTCGCCTCGGATCTGTGCGCATGCGCAATGGGCGTTACAATTTGCCGTAACATCTCCTATTTATGGCCTAATAATTTTGCCTTTGCTTTGGGGGCACTTTTTAATTAAAGACACTTTGTTTTAGAACTTGCCTCTTTTCCGTCTGACCCCCTGACCTCCCCTCTCCCCACACTCATTGACATTACTTATTGTTATTGCATTTTCACGCGTCAAACACTGCAAATTGGCCCGAAACTGTTGCTTGTTTTGTTGCTTCTTATCAGCACTCTGATATGAGGTCTGATTTATTTCTGCTCTTTCCGTTCTACCGATAAGATAAATACGTGTTCGTACTTTTTTGGTTTCAATTATCAGATGAGTCACAGGTGGTAACTTATAAAAAGTGTACAAATTGAGGTATGCCAACAATACAAATTAATTAATCATAATTAACTGCGTGCATTTACTGTGAGGTCTTCTTCAAAGGTATATAATAACCAAACGTAAGCTGAAAAGCTGTTCCACTAAAAAATGTTTTTACTCCTGTTCTTTTATTTGTTCAAAATTTATGACAAAACTATAGTAAAACTTTCAGAATCGAAATACTATCGCTAAATCCAATTTCAGAAGAATATCTTGAAAACTGCTGTTTTAATTCGATCTTCATAAATTGAGCAACTATATTAAAATAACTCAGAAATAAATATACAAATATATTAAAAATTCTAAATAAATCATGGAGTATTACAACAAGTCTATGCACAAAACTAAATTTCCGTGCTCCTTTTTTCAGTTGTCAGTGTAAATTGCGCCATTCAAAATATGCCCAAAAGACAAATCCAAAACAGCTTTCGAGCTACTTTTAATTAACTGTTTCTCCCTCTGATTGCACTTTACATTAAATTTAAGCACCGCAAAAACGGCAAAATAAAAATTAGCTTGCACAATTTCGTTTACTTTTTTCACAATTTTATTAACAATGGACAAAAACAACAACAACAAAAACTAAAGAAATTGTCAATGCCAAAATAAAAATGAATTGTAAAATTAAGTGCAATGAATGTTTACATTTTATGTTTTTTTTTTGTTTAAATTTCAAATTTTCTTTTGTGCGAGTATCTTAATAAATGTGTTAAAATAGTGCAACGAATGCGAGATACCCTAGAAATCAGTTGGTAATCAAAATAATTGTAATAACATAATTTACAAGTTGAAAACCAATGTTGAAATAAACTATTTTTAGCAATTTATACGTGCAATTGAAGATGATTTGTAGATTTTCAATGTTTCATTTAATCGCATTTTGAAACATAAGAAAACATGGAATCATCCGCATTGAATGCCAATCGACTCGATGACTCTTTTATTTAATTTGTTCGTCTTCTTTTTGGCTGCAACGCGTTTTGAACAACTTCCAAAGCTGCTGACACTGTTTGACTGCTGACTGTTTTGCAAGGCCAACTTCCATCCTCTCTAGGCCTACAACAAAAACAACAACAATGGTAACAATAGAGCGTAGTATATGCCATTATTATGATGGTTATTATTATGGCTGCTGCTTTTTTGGCATTGCTTGGGCAAAAGGGCCCACCGACTGGGCAGTCAACTGTGGCCGCCACGCCCCCTGCAAACAGCCCACAATCGAGTGGAAGTCGGAGGAATTGCGACTGAAGCGACTGAAGTGACCTTAAAGCGCATAAACAAACTTTGGCAATTGTTGGAGAATTAGCATGTCGCATTGTTAGTTTCATGAGATTGTTTTTTTTTTTTTTTTTTTTTTTGGTCCATCAAAGAGGTCATTGTTGCAATGAGTGAATAAATTATAGTTCCTCTTTATATGTAGCTCGAAATAAGGTCAATTGAGTTTTCCGCTGCAGTTTCACTGCACACTTTTCATTATTGATTTCAAATTGAGATCGAAAGCTAAGAATGTGTCTAGGCATATTAAATTTAATTAGTAATTAATTGTGCACAGTTTAAAGCTTTGCAATGTGAAAACTCACTTAATTATAAGTAGCTAATTGCTGAATTTCTTTCATGCTTTCAACACTTTTGCATGCATAAGATAAATGCCATCTTTCACAAGACTTCCCGTTTATCCGTGTTTATCAACGAGCGATGGCAATTAGCCATCATTTAAATGAGCTCAAAATGGCCAATATGTATTGTTAACCGCTTAGTTATACGTAATTTGCATAATTTGCTTTTCATGCCAATCAAATGCAAAATGCAATTTGCTATTATGTGTGAAATTTCAAATTTATTTCTTCAAATAATTAAAATCGTATGCTATTTAATTGCAATGCGAGTGAAATGTAGGCGGCATTGGTGGACCAACAAAAGCGAAACTCAACGAACGAAACTGAAAGTTGTGGCGCTGTGGCCACATTGCGCATACGCAACGTTGGCAGGATGGGCAACGCTGTGGAACAGAGTGCAACTGATTTATTGGGGTTTTGGCCCCAGGAAAATGTGCATTAAATACGCATCACACTCACTTGTGGAAATTGGCCGGATCAAGACAGCGTACAATTTTTACCTGGCCATTGACTCATGCCACAAAAACTGAGCTCACGCTTCTGAGTCATTCAGTTTGCATCGAAGTGTTTATTAATAGGCCGCTTAGGTAATTGCAAGCATTTGACATTCGAAGCAGACAGAAGAGCCAGCTTCGACTCTTTACCTCAATTCTTCGCTGCGCTTTTTAGAGCCACGATTCTTGCAAGTGCCGTGTAATTTAGTTAATTATTTACAGCAATTATCGAATGCAGTTGTGGTTGCTGTTGCAGTCGCTTTCAACACCCAACAAATAGTACTTAGTCAGCGAGTGGCACAAAGTGTTTGTCATGCAGTTGATGATTTTGTGACGTCACACTTTGAGTTGAAAACTAATTAGCAATCAATTTGGCAACGCGATTCGTTAAGTTTGGCAAGTAATCGGCAGACACAGTTTGTTATCGCGGCGTTGAATGTATCGATTGCAACTTCATTTATTAGCTAGGTTTGAAAAAATAAAAAATAAATGTAAGAAAGAAATAGTAATACTGCAAAAAGGTCAAGAAAATATAATAATGCTGTTGTTCTTCTTGATGTGTTTTTAATTTACTCTAACATTTCTATTGTCTTACCACAATTTAATCTTCGTTAGACAAGAAATTTGCATTGATGACTCATTGCGGCATTTGTGTCAATTGCATTTGAGCATTTCCTGCCCCCAAGGCGTTGCAATTTGTGCTGCAGAAATACAAATATTTATAATTTTCTTTGCAAAACCAAATAAGCACTCGCACCACACAAAACTGGGTCATGTTACGTCGCATTTGAATACAACAACAAACTCAGCAAAAAGCAATAACTAACATAAATATATGTGCGAGGGTTGATTCATAATGAAAAAAAAATTATAATAGTTGCTAGGAACATTTAAATTTTCATTTAATTATTTAATGTTGTCAAATTGAATTTAAAATTTATATTCAATTTAAAATATACATTGTACCTCCAAGGTATATTCAACGCATTTGATCCAATTATTTTTAAAAATTTTTTGCTGCTTTTTTCTCAGATGAACACGGATTTGATACATTTTAGAATTTTTCAATAGAATAAATTTCATTGGTATTTTTTTTCCACTTTTAAAAAGCTTAGATTTTTTTTTAAAATTAATAATTGATAACAATAGTGCGAAAGGCGTATTATAACCAATTGATCGACCCTCGTACGCGTGTGTGGCGCTTAAACAAATTACAACTGCCGCCTGGTGATCATGCAATTGCAATTAGCTGTGACTGTGTCTAAGAAATTCCAAAAATACGTAATAAAATTAAGTCGAAAACAAAACTGGCCAACTCGACGAGAGATCATCTCTTATTGTTGCTGCGTATGTTTTCTTCTACACACTCATTTAATTTGAACAAACAATTCAAATGTACACCAGCTCGTTTGCTGTGAACTCATTTCTGCGGTGGCTGAGTTGAGCTGAGCTGAGCTGATGCCAACTTCCGCTGTTGTTAGCTGATTTTTAAAGCCGCCACCGCAGCCCGTCGCTTACAGCCATCATCAACACATTTCATTGAGCGTGAAATAGAAACAGAGAAAGTATGCACAATAATTTTATTTTTTATTTTTTGTATTTTTGATTTTTTCTTCTCTTTTCATTTTGTTTTATTTGGCTGGCAAACTGTCAGTGCAGTTGCCTGTGTTGTTGTTGTTGTTTTTCTTATTAAAGTTTTCCATTGTCTGGCTGCAGTTTTCTTTCTTTCTGCTGCAATTGCAATTGTTAAGGCGCGATCCGAACGTCGCCCCCTTTAGGCCAGGCCAAAACAACAACAGCGACAGCAATTTTTGTGGTTTTTAGTTTTTTTGGCGGCGTCGTCGCATTTTATGCAAATTGCCGGTAATTTTATTAAAGCTTTTCATTTACTGTTTACAGTTTTGTCGCTCCATTTTATTAACGGCTTTAAATTTTCGTTTGCTTTTCTGCTGCGTTGACTTCTCATATTTAATTTGCTACGTGTTTGCACTGCATTTTCCGCAATTTCAGTTTACCGATAAGATAAGCCAAACTCTCTTAAAAGCGATTTATTACCATGATTTTTATTATTATTTATAATAAGTTAGAAAAATATATAAAATACTCTTGTATTTCATTACGGCCTTTATCGCAGCTGGCTTGGCATGTGCTCTTTGTTGACTATTTATTGAAGGTTTCTCACATTTATCGATTAAACTTTGCCTGCAGTTTTCAATGTCGCCGCAAACCTTGCTCTAAATACGCCCCACCTGCCCCCAAGCGACTTTCAGTCAATTATGCAAAAGATTTCAATACGAGTAATTATGATTGACAATCGAAAGCTGTTTGAACTTCGAGCCAAACGTATTTATCGATAATTACGCTTGCTATTAGAAATGTGTCGATCATTAGAACTATCGATTGCTATCGCTCAACTGCATTTAACTTAAGCTCAGCAAATTGACGGTTAAATTGAATGCCTGCAGAGTTAATGGCCAAATCCCACAGATGCACCGCAAAAGAAGTGAAAATTCAATTGCATTTTTATTTGAATGATGTGAATTTTGTGGTTGTTTTCTTGTCGGTCTGTCTTGCAATGGTGTCAAGAGCCAAGGCGCCATTGTTAGCTGCAGATTTTCCTGGCCAACGTGGTTCAAAGGCCAGGGAGCACTGAAAAATGTATCAAATTGGGCAAACTCGACTGCGAGAGACCCTGTATTCCCAAGAAATGGAATTTTAACTTCTAGTAATGCACATTGAGAAACATACTTGAAAATAAATATATTTCAACAAACTTATTAATGTGAAAACTTCTGTAGACTAGACTAGATTGTAAAATATACAAAGACCTACATACCAAATTTGGAGTCTCTAGCTCTTTTAGCCCCTTTATACTTTTTAAGTACAGGGTCTAAAAACATTAACTTGAAGCACCATTTTGCTGCCTATTCGACACTAAGACTATCTCATTGCAATTATTATAATTAGCGGAGGCTCGAGGGATGCCGCTCGATAAGGTTTTCTTGCTGCTGCTGATGCAAAAAAAACACAAATAGAAGAAAAAGAAATATTCAAAATGCAAATGTTACCTGTACAATTAGTTGTCGAGTTGTGTTAACCTTGTGGTTGCCTTTGTCGGTTGATTGTTTCTTCTTTTTTCTTTGCTTTTAATTTTGTGTACGTGCACATTGTTTATTTTTTGTTTTTTTTTTTTTCTTACTTTCATTGTCTTGCTGGTTAGTCGCTGTAATTGCTGACGCGTCATAGAACAAACAATAAGTTTGTTTTTCTTTTTCTGTTTGCCATTTTTATGTATCTTTGCTTATGTGCATTTAATTAACTTTCCATTTTGCTGTTGGTTTTGCAGAAACTTGAACAGGAGAAGCATGTGCTGCGCCAGAAACTGGCCATAGCGGAGGATGAGAGCGATCAGCGAGTGCTGGAATTGCAATCCGATCTCAACGAGCTGAAGGATAAGCTGCAGACACAGGATGTGGCCATCAGGCAGGCGGAAAAGGAGAAGACCATACTCATCGATGAGCTGCAGCATCAGAACACACGACTCACCGAGCAGATACAGGAGGCACATGCCACCGAAATGAAGCTCAGCGCACAGATCCAGGAGCTCAAGGATCAGTATCACTACAGAAACAGCAGCTTACAGGTAGACTAACTGTCATAGAACCAGTGATGGGAATGGGTTTACTCCTGCTCTATATAAATAAGCAAAATTTTAAAATATCTAAATACACACATTAAAAGCTCGCGCTGACGGCGACTTTTTTATTTATTGCTCGCACATTTGCTGACTTTTATGTAGTGTTGACGTAGTATTTCCGATTGAAACTTTCTGGCTCACTGCTGTATTAGACTTACTTAATAGCAATTATTTTATATGGACATTTTATTGGCAGGAGCACGTCAACAGCCTGGAATCCATCAAAACCGAACTCAACCTCACCACGGGCAAGCGACAGGAGCTGGAGCGACGTCTGCAGCACGCGCAGGAGGAGAAGGAGAGCCTCACCTCATCGCTGGAGGAAGCATCCGACAGAATTCACATGCTGGAGCGACATGCTCGCGAGCAGGAAACAAAATTAGAGGTGAGCTCAGCATACTAGAAACAGCTTTTAAAGACGTTATCACGTCGCATTCATTTTCATTTCAACTTAAATTATAACAAAAACGACAACGAAATCGAAATCGTGATTTCCAAAACTCTGAGATTATTTATGTCGTTCCCAAGAACTGCGCAATTTCTCAAGTGTCTAAATTATCTACGAATATGAATGACTTTCTTTTGCTTATAACTTTTGCAAAGATAGGTCGAAAGTTTGTTATTTATTGTATTTAAGCTTTGAGTATCTTTTGACTGTGGAATTGTTGTTTTATCTTTGCAGACCACCTTACAAGCATTGGAGCGATCTCAGCGTGAGAATAATGTGCTCAGCGAGCGTTTGGGCGCGGTAAGTTCGTTCTCTCTTTCCCTCTCTCTCCCAACTTAAGATACGAGTAATCTTAACTCTTTTTGAAACTCTTAACTCCTAATTGGAATTCAAACTCATTTACTTTGTTCAAGGATCAAAAGTAGCTAGAGAAACAAAAAATATCTTCATTATTTTTACTTTTTTTCTGAATCAAAAAACATATTTTTATTTTAAATCATAATCTTTACGATCCCTGATTCTGATTTGTTTTTCATCCGATTTAAGTAAGCTTTTCTCAGATATGCAAACCTAACTTTAATCTATAGGAAACCTTAGTTAATTAAATAGTTTTTAATTTTCTTAGGACACCAATTCCATGCCGGGCAAGAAGAGCTTGCAATTCGAAATGGAATGCGATGAGGAAGAGGCGAGCTTCTCGGAAACGGGTAAACCGAGTCAAATGTGGATTGAAGCGCGATCAGTTTATATACAACTGAAATCCCTGGTGGATTCGCTTAAAGTGAGCCATGATGATGACTCAGGTAAGTGATTGATCTATTGATTGATCAAGCATAGAAATCATCTTGTTACCCTCCTAACCACACAGGTCTTAACTCAGACATATCGCTGGATCTGGAATCCATGGATAACACAATGTCAAGCACAGAGCGAAGTGAAGGTGACCATATCGCCATTGACTTTCGCCAGGGCATGCTCTCCTCTATGTCCGACGAGTTGACGCGATTGCTGCTCAACTTGGATGCGGGCAACTTTAAGAAAATGCTGGACCAAACAAGAAATCTAGTGCTGGAGCAGGAGGATGAGATTAAGCGCAGCCATCAGCTGATCCAACAGCTGGAGGCCAAGGTGACGGTCACCGACGTCGAGTTGCAGAACGTGAAGGAGGAACGAGATCAGGCCCGAGGCGATCTCGTTGACAACACCGATCGCGATGAGCTGCTGACGAAGGCGCAAAAGGAACGCGATGCGGCCAACGAGCGTCGGACCAAGGCCGAGGTGGAGCTGGCCAAGAATCGTGTCGAACTGATGCAGGCCAACAGTCAACTCCTCGAGTCGATACAACAGAAAGTGGAGCTCTCCCAGCAGCTGGACCAATGGCAAATGGACATGCAGGAGCTGATCGATGAGCAAATGCGCTCCAAGCTGATCAACAACCGCCGTGTGGCCACCAGCGAGACGACATCAACGCCCCCAAGCAGTGCCGCCGCCAATCTGGCCAAACGCGTCTCCAGCTACAAACTCTGGAGCTTATTTCAGCGGTAATTGGTCGAACTTGACAGTGCGCTGGAAGATCTACGCAACTCTTATATTTTTATTTTAATGTTTTAATGTAGAAAAGACGTGAAGGAGCTAAACAAAAAAATGAGCTATATATTTGTAATATTTATACACACAAAGAGAGCCTAGGCATAAACTTAAAGATGTTTGTAATTTGTATGTACTATATTGAAAAGATGCGGCCTTCTTCGGTTTTGTAGTGAAATCTATTTGAATTACGCTTTATTAATCTTAAAAACCATTACCATTATTATGTATTGTATTGTATTGTAATTGTACTCACGTACCTATGCTTAAACAATATTTCTGTACACAAATTATCTAAACGCTTGCTCTCTAACTGACCCCTATTGTTTACTGTTTAGTTAATCTATTAATTGTTTAAGCTGTAACGGAAAATCAAAAAAAAAAACATATCGCCGTCATTTGGTTGAACGTTGGGCGATTAAAGGCTTTTAAAGCCATTTCGCTGGTTCATAGGCATTTGTGTTTGCGATTACTGAAATCAAAATGTTATAATCTAACCTATAATTGTACTTAAGCATATTTAGGCGTAAGCAAAGCATTTATGTTACAAAAACAAAAATATATATACATATGTACATATGACGAGCATATGTATATATTTTCAAGCAGGCAGACAACGGAATTGTACGCGGGTGGCGCGTTGACAACTTGCCTTAAATACGGACAATGAAACGGAAAGTTTAACATTTTAGATTGTTTAACTACATAATTTACCAATAAATCTAAACAAAGTAAAATCTCTGTTGATATTTTTATTTTTAAATACCGATAGGCGTAATTAGATTATCGTAAGATTATCGATAGCGCAATAGGACTTCATTTTACAAGTTGGTAGCTCTGGTTAATCTGGATTGATGCAATTTACCAAGCATCAATTTTTTACCGTTAGTTATTGAGAAATTTTCATTTTTGTTTTTTTTTTTTTTACATTTCTTATCAATTTAAATAAAAGCAAATAAAACAACGTGGCAGCATTGTATATGTACATATGTAAGTTAAGGCTGCCTGACTGATGCAAATGGTCGTGGTCTTTTTTATTCTTATGTATTTAAATTATTAAACATGCATAAAAGTTGTCCATAAATTTATATAATACATCTATGCTAAGCAGGCATTTATTAAATAAATATCTAAATGTATTTACCTATAACGGCAATGCGCCAACGATTTTTTGTTTGACACAAAAAAGGTGGCACCTTTTTCTTTATATACAAATGCTGCCACGCTGTTTTATGGTTTTTATTTAATTCAAAATGGTAAAAATACATATATGCTAGTTTAGGATTAGCTTTTAATTTTTTGGGTTATACCTATACCTTTGCTTAATTGAAAATGAGCAAAGTGAGCAAATTGTTTTGTTATTTTGGGCTTAAGTAACCTTTCACATTGTTCAAAACTTAAAAATATATTGCTACATGTAAATAAAGAAAAGATTGAATCCAATCGGGAAACTCCATGTATATAATTCTAATAGTATTTCTTTAAGAAATTTAAAATTTGTTTAAAGCATTAAGTTCATTCGTTCATCTTAACGACCCGTTCATTTGAACTTTTTAGAACGAAACGGCACAGCTCTAAAACGGAACAACTGAACAAGAATGAACCATTTGGAAGGAACATGTTCACTTGCTCACTTTAGTGAGCAACTCTTTTTAGTGAAACAAAAAGAACGGCAAGGACAAGCAGCAGTTTCAATTTCATTCCTAATTTATAGTAACAGTAGTAAGCAACCAGAAGAACACACGGCAAACAATGCCTTCGGCTGCTACCACATTCACCAACAACAACAATAGCAAGGAGAAACGCGCCTCGGTCAGCTCAATTGGTGCGAGCAGCAGCGTCGGCGGCGGCGTGGGTGGTGGCGGCAGCGGCGGCTGCAACAATAGCAACGGAACGCATAGCAGTAATACCAATCTTGCTGAATGTGCCAAGACTGTTGTTGCAGCAGCAGGAGCAGCAGCAGCTGGTAACGGAGGTAGCCAAACTGATTTGACCAACAACAATAATGTCAATGCCAAAACGCTGAGACTGACTGCTGCCGCCGCCGCGGCCGCTGAGCCGTACAATCCGATGAAGCATATTATGGTCACCATTGAGCACAAGATTCGCAACTTGGAGAAGCGTAAGGTAAGCGTGAAATAGGCATGAAAATTCAATTGAGGCAGAGGATTGGCATTGCCCACCATTTTTTTTTTATTTTCGTTCGTCGCCCGCTTTGTTTCATTTTGTGTTTTTTTTTTTTTGTTTCTCGTGTTGCTTGTTCCCATTGTGCACGCAGATTTTTCGCGACGCCATGTTTGCTAACTTACAGGGTTGCCAGACCAATGGCCGTTACTAATGAATGACTAAAATCTTTTTTAGCCAGTTTTAGCAAATAAGTTAATTGTTTTCTTTTAGAAAGTCATAAATATTTACTTTGTTAAATTTTTTTTTAATATGAATTCTGTAGTTGTGCGAAAATAATGTGATAAATTGAGTCGTGACTGTTTTGGGCGCCGGCGTACAATCTGGCATCCCTGTTGCCGCATGCGGCCCGACAATTTTAAACTATCATTTTCCTATTGGTTTCGTTTGCGCTTTGTTTGCCTTAACTGAGTTTTGCAACAACGCAAAAACAACGAATAAAATGATGCGTCGCCAATGTTATTTTCTAAGCAATGACTCATCCGTCACACTTTTTATCATGTATATAGACCAAACTGGAATCGTATCGGGCAATACAGAGCGGAGGCAAGGAACTAAGCTCTGACCAGGCAGCTGCCGTGGCCAAATACGATTCAGTCCTGGCAACTATGGAATTTGCCCGTGATTTCGCCAAGCAAACGCAGCAGATGTTCAAGGAGGCCGAGAAGGAGCAGAAGAAACAGGCACGCAAGGTAAATGATGCAAACATGTAAATAATTGCATTTTAATTTGAAAAATAATTGATTTTGATTATGCAGGACAACCAGGCCAAGGTGGTTGCTGAGACTGCTAAGATTCGCGATCTCTTGGTTATGCAGAACGTTCTCACCTGTTTCAACGATGAGCAGGTGCGCAATGATTTCCTGGCTGGTGAAAATGGCGCCTGTAAACTGGAAGCCAACGATCTGGCGACGCTCGAGAAGTTGTAAGTTTTTATAAACAAAAGCTCTGTATTGCAGTGTCACATTACATTGCAGCTACAGCGCTCTGTTCTTCCGCATTCTGTTAAATGCTTCTAGCACCGATCTAACATAGCACTCAGTAAAAAGATTAGAATATTCGGAACCTGTAGTGATTAATAGCTGTAGCGTTAAATTATTAGATTTTTTGAATTTCAATGTCTGATTTGTAAGTTTTTTAAAAACCAAACAATCTTTAAAATATAGACTTACATTAAGTATAGTTAAGGCACTCTGTCAATCCTCATACTGTTAAAAGGAAAAAGTTAAACAAGATTAGGAAGTTGGAATAATGAATAGATGTAGAGTAAAATTATTATTTTTATTCAATATTAATCGAGTATAAATAAGAATATCTGTTTTGTAAGATTTAATACAAGAAATCATTTCCATGTTAGAGCCTTACATTAAACATTCTGTTAAAAATTAGCTAACATCGACTTAACAGAGCAGTCAGTAAACAGATTAGTTAAGAATAGAATACTTGCAATGATTAATGGATAAATTAATCTAATATCAATTTTAATGTTTGTAATATAGCTGTCTAGAGGTGCAAACTCGTCGCCCGGAGACGGCGGAGGACGTTAGTTTTCTGACAACCGCTCAAAAAGCAGCCGAGCTCTTTGCCATGACGATCAATGCTCGGGCCAAGCCGTACGGTGAGCTGACGTTCGAGAAATTGCGGGCGATCTTCCAACAGATTCAGGACTGTGGCTATTTGGACAAGTACTATTTGATTCCACTGGCGGATCAGGGCAATGGCACGGTAAGCGGTGAAGGTGAGACGTTGCCCAATGAGGCTTCCGTTGCTGATCCGGATACGCTGATATCGGAGCCATCGGCACATAATTCATTGGAGGAGGGTCTGGATAAGTTGTCTATTGGCGATGCGGGCACTGTCCTGTCGGAGCTGCATCAGCCGGAGCGTGCTCATCTGCTGCACGAGCCGCAGCATCAACGTGCGCCTCACGATCAGCAACAACAACAGCAGCAGCAGCAATTGGTTGTCCAGCAACAGGCGGGCGTCTATAATGCTGCTCCTGCGGCTGCAGCAACGGGCAACACGACACCTATCCATGTGGTGTACGCTTCGGGCCCGCCACAGCCACCACAGCAAGCACCGCCTCAGCCAATTCAGCATCCGCATCAGCTGCTGAGCAGCCCCGTGAATCTCCAGGCCTTGCACGGTGTGCCGCCGTCGCAGCAGCCCCAGGCGGGCGTTACCGCTGTGCCATCGGTGCCACCACAGCAGCAGCAGCAACAACAGCAGCCACCGCACTTTAGGCCAACCACAGTGCGCGCTGTGGAGCATAATTATTTCAAGCAGCCGCCGCTGCAGCCACCGCAGCCAGCTGCTGCTATGCAGGCGCCAACGCCTCAACAGCAGCAGTTTATGCAGCAGTTGCGTCCGCTGGCAGAGGTACTTGGCACCGGCAGCTTCCACTTTCTGCAGGACAGCGAATTGGATGCGCCGGAGGTGATGCCTCCACCTCAGCAGCAGCAACAACAACAGGCACCGCCGCCGCAGCAATTGCCAGTGCAGGGTTTAGTCTTCGAGCAGCCGCAGCAACAACAACAGCAGCAGCAGAGCCAGAATCATGTGGATGAACCGCAAACAATAACCACACTGACCTTTACCAATCAGTCCTTCCCGTCCCTGCAGCAGCAACAACAACAGCAGCACCAACAACAGCAGCAGCAGCAACAACAACCGCCGCAGCCACCACAACAACAGCAGCAATTGTTCTCGCCGGTTCTGATACACGATCAGCAACGTCAACCGCAGCAACCGATGCTGATCATGACACGTTTGCCACCACAGCAGCAGCAACAGGCACCTCCAGCTCCGCAGGGAATTGGCATGCAACCAGGTGATGTCACCGCAGTGTTCCCATATGACAGTGCCGTGGTCAGCTACGAGCAGCAACTGCAACAGCAATTGGGACTGAAGCCACAGCAGCAGCAACAGCAGCAGCAACAACAACAGCAGCAGCAGCCACCGCAGGCAAAGATTGAGGAACAGCAGCAGACAGTTAACGAAGTTGAGGAGTGGCATGCACGTGGGGGGGACACCAATGCAGCTGCCACAGCTGCGCTGACCAATGTGCTCAAGACTCAATCGTCGGCATTGGTGGATCAAGCGCCGCCTGCAACGGCAGTCAACAACAAGTGGAGCAGTGAAATGAATGCGATGAGCAGCGCAGCATCCAATGGCAGCAACAGCAGCAATGGCGGCAACAAACAGGAATGGGCCACGCCAAGGGACAATAGCAGCGGACGAGGCGGAGGAGCTGGCTATGAAAACGATACTGCCAACAATCATTGGAACAACTCGCCACAGCAGTCACAGGATAATGGCAACCAGGTGCGTCGCAACTCTGGCAATTATCAACAGCAGCAGCATCGTCGCAATGGCGCCGGAGACGAGCGTGGACGCAATGGAGGTGGCGGAGGCAACTATCGCACTCGACAATATGGTAATTCATCGTCAACGCAGCAGAATGGACGCAACAGTGGCGTCTATTTCCGCAACAATGAGTCGAGTGGAGCAGGCGGCGCTGGAGGCGGTGGTGGCAACGG
Source organism: Drosophila limbata (assembly GCA_963924055.1). NCBI lineage: Eukaryota > Metazoa > Arthropoda > Insecta > Diptera > Drosophilidae > Drosophila > Drosophila limbata. Next base: position 17,464,175 of record OZ001354.1, read on the forward strand.
CAGTGGCAACAACAATTACTATCAAAATGGCGTCGGGGGTGGAGTTTACAACAAGGAACGGTATGATTCATCAGGTGGCGGCTCCTATCGTGGCCAGCGCGGTGGCAATCAGCGCAATGGCAACGGACCCTTTGGACGGCCCATGGGAGGGGATCGTGGGCGCAACACGGGTGGAGAAGGAAGAGGAGGAGGCTCGGGGCCGGGCAACGGAAGCGGCGGCGGCGGAGGTTACATTAATCAGCGTCAATCCCAACAGCAGCAGCAACGCATGCCGCTGGGCTTGGAAAACAAAAACTGAGCAGTGAAAAGCGTCGCAGCTGTTTGGCCGTGGCAGATGTATTAAAAGAAAAGCTCCTCTCTCTCACACACACACACACACACACGCAGAGACAGAAACACACATCCATTTTCATATAATATACGCATTACACATCATTAGCACACTCACCCACATACATACAGTCATATTCAATATACAAACATTTACAAGCGGCGTTGCCACGTTGGCGTTCAATTTACCGTTAGTCAGCAACGCAAAAAAAAAACGGAAACAGTTTGCGCATTTTTTTTCAAATACAATTAAATGTTTCTATATAATGATTTATTTAACTAATTAATAATAAAAACAAAAACAACATAGTTATTAGAACACTTATAAAAACAAACACAACACATGCAGGAAAGTTCAAAAACACAGACACACACAAAAACAAAAGCAACAACCAACAAGTAAATAATGCAAACGGGTTTCTAAAACCCAAGAGCAAAACAAATACATAAATAAACGAAAATAAAAAGGAATAAAATGCAGAGAAAAGTAAAGTGCATGGGCACTGGACAAACAGCTGCATATTGAAATGGAAAGGAAAACGGAAGGATATCACAAATAGAGAAAGGAGTGGAGAAAAGTGCGTGAAACTTTTCAAGTTCATAAATACAATGGAAACAGAAAATAAAAGTATTTATACGTCTTAGCAATTTAATTACAATTTCGAAACATACAAATTATATTTAATTAATTAATATAATACATTGCGAATGGATGAAGAAAATATGAAAAACAAAACAAAAAAAAAAAACGGAATGCAACTTATGTAATTTACTATATACAAATATATTTATAGTTTGTGCTCTTACTACCATTCTTTTTTCTGTTTATACCTCTTTATTTTTCTCCAAGCACACAACAAAGCGAAAAGCGCGCATATTAAATAGATATATACATTAATTGTATGTAGAACTGTATTACTTAACAAGTACAGAATACAACATTATGCCCCACTTATGTGCATTATAAAAGAAACAAACGAAAATTATGTATTTGCAAAATAGTACATTAAAACAAAATTATATAAGTAACAGTCGTATTTTATTTATGCGAGAGGTAATTCAAAAGATTGACGGTTTCAGTTGGAATTTGTTTCGTTAAGTGTGTAATTCAAGTTTGAATTGCAATTGCAATGTAAGAGTGCCTAAGATTGCTTACTCTTAGCGTCAGTTCTCTTTTGATCTACCGAGGCTGTGGACGTGTCGCATAGAAACCAAAGGCCCGCCAATATGAAAGTTATGCCCACGCCGGATAATGTGGTCAGCGGTTCCTGATAAACGAGCGCACCTAAAATGAACTAAACAACCGAATACAATTTACTGTTATAAATGCTGTAAACAAAACAGACGCACCGATAAGACGTAATTGGAAGCGGCTGTTAAAACGGTTGCCGTCAGTGTTTGTTGTGTCATTTGCAGAGCCTTAAGAAAGTAACGCAGGTTGCAGACATTACAAAAGAGCATTAAACCAATTGGCAGTAATTGCACCATCGCAAATTCTGTATCAAAAAAGTCAAATTTAAAAATGTTTATTGACAAATCCATCATGTAAATACACACCCACATACGAATAGCCATTTGTTGGTTGCAGCAAGTGTAGAGCGCTCAGAAAACTAGGCAACTTGCCAAAGAAACTGCCGCCGGCAGCGCAAGCGCCAGCCAAAAAACTATAGCGGTATTTCAGTAGATCCTCCATTACAGCCGGCAGCTGTCGCGTTGCCAACTGTTGCAATCAGCTGTCATACCGATTGCACAATTCGGCTGTGCTAATACTTCCGCAACGATAGCAATCGATAGTATACTTTACACATCACTACTGGCAAGCACATTTTCGCCTCGCGAGCGAACACAACTATAAATTTACCAAATTAAACTGTGAAATGTACGAGTTAAAAACATTGTTGCCGCAATTCGATATTAAACTGCCGACCTGTATGTACGAATTAAAGAACGCCAGCCTCTCCGCCGGTGCTGCCACAGGCAACGCAGTAAGTGCACAGTTTCAACAGCTGCCGTGGCGAATATTAGAGATGAGCGCAACTGTGACTCAAAAAGTCACAGTGCAAAAGTGACAGTGTTTTTTGTTTTGCCCCAATCCATTATGATTTGATAATTAGAGAGACGACATTTATTCATAACGCATACATTTCATTTTCAATCACTTTAAAAAATCAATAAAGGGCAAGTTGATTCAATGCAATGGCGTTACGGAGGTTGCGAGAAACACGACAAAGTCAGTCACTTGTGCACTTGATTTGGACATTTTAGGCCGACAAATACAACAATTGCTAAAGGTTAAAATAAATATTTATATACTAAACAAAATTGATAAATCTATTTATAAATACATTACTGACTAACTCAAACGCATAATACGCACGGTGCTTGCCAAGTTTGTGTTGCTTACTGTGTTCACAATAGAAATGGGCGCATGATGAAATTTTTGTGTACTGTGAATTTCTTAAAACGCTTGTGAATGTTTTTAAGTCATGGTGAATAAGTGAAATGTATGGATTTAATGGGAACGACCTACGAACTAAGCACGTTAATGTTATTGTCACGCGCCCATCTCTAGATTATATGCGAGTCAATAATGTAAACTCTTTGCAATTGTCTGATGTTGTCCTCTACTCTCTTGCAGCAGGATGACACAGCAGCGGTGGTGCAGCGCCAGGAGAAGGTGCTGAAGCAGCTGGAAGAGCTTAAAGCTCAATTGGGCAAAATACGCGCCAGCTTGGGTGTGCGTGTGTGTGGCAAGACTATTCAACATACGACAGCCTATCAGAATGGTGGACTCAAAGAGGTGAGTTGACATTAGTTCTTTTGTGGTGGAATTAACTTATGCAAAGATGTTCCGACAGGTGCCACTCCAAGATGTTGTCGTCAATGGTCATCCCAATTTCATACCCTATGCTCTGTTGGCATTGAAAACCGCTTGGCGGGATTTGTACACCATCGATGTGAAGACCTTCACGCACTCAACAATGGCGGACATTGGACCAGCCGCAAGAGAATTCGAGGCTAATCTGGCCAAGGTGCCCGTCAATGCAGCGCTGCCCAAGATCAACGTGACGCTCATATGGAAGAATTGTAAAATGAAATAACAAGATATCTTTATATTTTATTTTAATTAATCTAATGTGCAGGCGAACACACTGAAATGATCAGCTCACCCACCATGTATGTTCCCATCTACGGTGAGGTGAATATCATTAGGTATTTGGGTCGTGTCGGGCCCACAGAATATCGCTATGAGAACTCACCACTCTGCAATGAAATCGATGCTGTGCTGGACATTTGCTATCAACTGCTCCGCTGCAGCACGCACAAAAGCCAAGTGGCCATGGTCCGTCTGCTGGACAAGCGACTGCAGCAGCAACAGTACTTTGGCGGTGATCACATGTCCGTGGCGGACATTGGCGTCTACAGCTCCCTCATCCGCATGCCTGCCATCACTGACAAGGATCTGACGCCAGCACTGCTGGCTTGGCGCAAGCGAGCCAAGCTCGTTACACAAATCTAAAATTGCTCCTACTCAATGCGAATAAAATACAAAAATAAAGTATACTCATAAGGGACTGCAATCCAAATTCACCATTGTTATGTGCTGCCCTCAAATCATCACAGTTTTCTCAGATGCTTCTCTTTTCATAAATCAAACGCATGCACCAATACATTAGCAGCTACTGCAGCACATGCTCTTAATTAAACTTGCTGTTAGCTAGTCGCTCTTTGTCTGTCGAGCACACACACACACACATAATTATGTGTATAGCTGTCACTATAGCCAATCGTAATGCTCGTGCTCGCTCTTTAGTATAGCTTGTACAATTGATCCTCTTTACACACTGCAGCAAGTTCTCCCACTTACTACCGCCTTGCGTAAGCAGCTTTGGCTCTCCCTTCATTTTATTTGATTTGAGATTTGTATTGTTTTGCTATTTTATTATATGTACAAATATAAAATAATTTAATTTTCAAATGGCATCCAAGAAGCTGGTTTCATCTCTCGAACGAGCACCTCGTACTTATCTGCCTGTCTCAGAGGCAGAGTTCCAGACTTGACGATACACTTCCTCTGGAGCAGATAAAGAGTGCCCATGTAGAGACCGTTATCAGTTCTGAACCGACAAACATACACGCGATCGTTGGAAGAGTTTGTGCCTACGGAGACGGCGTTCTTCTCCCTGAAGCCATCGTAGCTGCGCACCCACTGGTAGCTGAGAGTCGCGTTGGACACCAGCAACTCGTAGGATGTGGCCGTGTTGCCCACCGACTCGGTATTGAAGGAAGCAGTTCCGGTCTCGGCAACAACGCGGGCTGGCAGGATGTTGGCGCCGGAAACTACACGTCCCACGTAGTTGTCATAGCCATTAGAGTCGAATCCACCCAGAACAGCGTTCTCCGGGAAGTTCCTCGTCTTGTCGGAAAGAACCCAGTTGTCCGTATTGTCGTAAATGCCGCAGTGGATGGCGCCCAACAGTTGGACAAGGACCAAAACCAGGAGTGATAAATGTTTGGCAGAGTACATTGCGAATACTGTCCGGCAATTGATCAAAGTGTGAACTGAGGTTTGTGGAATTGAGTTACAGTTTAAATACACTATCGAAGGGAATTATTTCTAGATAAGGCACAGTGTATTATAAGTTTTCTAGTGTTGAGGATTAGCTTTTAGAGTTGGATGTTGATTAGATATGCCAACATGTTTTTTTCTAATTTTCGGAGAATAGTAATGCTAGATTGTTCAGGGAACCCCTTTTTGGTATTGTACGGCATTATTGATCTTGAGATAAGATTGAAAAAAAAGAACTATTATGTTGTCAACCATTTCATCAAAGTTGCAAGGAAATGATAAGGACAAATTATAAATAAAAGTCGATAATCAAAGAAATTATATATTTAGAACTTATTTTAGATTAAAGTTATGTCAAAGCTTATTGGACTGATAAATTTGTCAGTATGTTTTTAGAAAAGAAACAGCAAAGTATTAAATGTGAATCACAAAAGCCTTTTTCCTGAATTCAGTGACTTTTTGACTGATAACAAAGTGATTCTAGACATCCTAATTCCCGATTTAAAGTTCTTATCATGACATGGGTGATTATATAATTACAAAATGTATTTCTATAAAAGAAATCTTGTACGGGGCGAAATCGTTAGTCTAGCGGGAATTTTGAAAGATGTATAAGGTTGCCTGTCTGCTGATCGTGGCTCTCTTCGGAGTTGCTTACGCCGTGCCCTCCCAATATGGTGAGTAATCTAACCTTTATATTAAAATAATTATTTACTAATTGGATCATTTAACTAATTAAATAGGTGCGGAACAAGTTTGGGTAGCTGGAAACTTGTCGTTTCCGCTTCCCAGTAATGCTCTGGTTGGCGGACTTGATCCTTACGGGTATAAACTCTATGTGGGTCGACTAAACTTTAGCGGAACAATTGCCCCCTGCAGTGTGGTGGCGGAGACGGGAGTTGCCGCCGGCAACACTGAGTTGTACACATTCACAGACAGAACCTATCAGCTTCTGACTACCAAGGATAACATGGAATACGAATGGATTCGCAGCTACGATGGCATTCTCGAGGATAACGCCGTGTCAGTAGGTACCTCTGCCTGGAACGAGAGGGTTTTCATCTGTCGCGCCAAGTCGGATGACGGTATAATCATCGGCTCTCTGTTCCTGACCAAAAAGACGTGCTTGGTTTCAGCCTTAACCACCTTTAACTACATTCACTCGTACGACAAGTATGAAGTTTTGATTGCTTCGCCCAAAGCTAATGCAACATATTATTAAAATTGAGTAAAATTGCTTTATTAATGTGTATAAAAGTGTGTATATGAATATAGATATTTTATCTTTTTGAGTATTATCAGAGGAACCTTGTTCTTTTGCACTTTTAAATTCCCATTTGCTGCTCGTCGAAGTCCTTCCAAGTCAGCTCTGCATTACGATCAGAACTGATCTTTTTAAATTGTGTCTATTGTTTTCTCTTAGTCGTGTACAATTAGCAGAAAGCTCTTCCTTTCGCTTAGAAATATGTGGTTGAAGTAAGCTGTAGCATAAATTTTGTTTGATTTTTTTGTTTTTTATTTTTATAAAATGTTGGAAAAATAATTATAAAATGGATGTATTTTAAAAGTTGAAACGTCAGACTAAAAACCTGCATTTAAGTAATTTTAGAATCCCTTTTAGTTTAGATTTTATAGATGCCTAAACTTTTTTGAAGGTGCTGGTTAAAGTAAGTTGTGAGCCACTGTTTACATACATATGCTCATATGCTCAATTGCTTCTCCTCTCACGATCTAAACGCATTCGCAATTGCATATTGACTCTGCACTTTAACATTAACTGCAGAAGGTTCTCTTGGTTACTCAGCACAGCCGCTCTTCTCCCTCGTAACGGCGAACACAAACAAAAGAGACTTACATATGGATGCGTCACTGCAGCCAATCATACAACACGCACTTGCTCTTAATCACAGTAAAGCTTGCACATTAGTTTCTCTTCTCACGTCAAAGGAATTTAATTCACACACATACATACATATGAAAGTAGAAACTGCATTTTGCTATTTTGAGTATTTTGTTCTCTTTTATTTTGCATTTGTATAAACTAATCTAAACTTCAAATGGCGTCCAAGCAGCAGGCTTATAGTCCCGAACGAGCACCTCGTACTTGTCCATCTGTCGCAGGGCCAAGGTGCCAATCTTAATGAAGCACTTTCTCTTGGTCAGGTACAGGCTGCCAATGTACTGACCGTTATCGACTCTGGCGCGGCAAACGTAGATGAGATCGTTGGATGAATTGGTGCCCACGGTGACGGCGTTCTTCTCCCTGTAGCCATCGTAGCTGCGCACCCACTGGTAGCTGACAGTCGCGTTGGACACCAGCAACTCGTAGGAGTAGGCTGTGTAAGCAGTTGCGTCGGTGTTGTATGAGGCACTTCCGGTCTCGGAGACAACGCGGGCTGGCAGAATATTGTTGCCGGAAACAACACGATCTACGTAGTTGTCATAGCCGCTGGAATCGAATCCACCCAGAACTGCATTCTCTGGGAATGTTTTTGTCTTGTCGGCGAGGACCCAGCGATCCGTGTTGTCATAGATGGCACAGTGGATGGCGCCCAAAAGCTGGGCCAGGACCAGAGCCAGGAGGGAGAGTTGTTTGGCAGAGTACATTGCGAATACTGTACGGCAATTGATCAAAGTGTGTTGTGGAATCGCGATACGGCTTAAATACGCTTTCGGAGCACAGAGTTGTAAATTTCCGAGAGTTACCAGTTTGTGGGTAGTTGTTGATTAGATATTGCTTCTTGATGTATCAAAGGTTCCCATGACGGATGACTAAGTTTTATACGACTAAAACAGTTTTAAACGTGTCCATAAATGATAAGTACAAGTACTTAATACTTAATACGAACTTCTCATATTTTCATGTATTTTATTCAAATTTCAAGTAAGGAAAAACTATTTTTATTTTATTATTTATTTAGAGGGCACATTTTTTTCTGATTGTTACTTTTTAAGATAGTTGCACTGGAACTTTTGTGATGTGGTTTGTGTTGTTAGACTTCCCAGGGAACCCCTTGTTGATAAGCTACGGAAATATTACGAGATAAGTTCTGATTATCAAAATTAAAATTGATAAGCCTTTCAAAACAATAAAACTTTTAATTTGTCAGGCATTTCACCAAATGATGTAGGCAAATTATAAATAGACGTCGATAGTCAAATCAGTTTTATATATAGGAGATACGAAATTCCCAAGAAATAGGAACGTTGTCTGTCTGATAAATATTTTCTATCAGCAAAGTATTTAATTAAAATATTTTGTAATGTTTTTTTTATTTTTTTAATATCTTTTTTTTTTACAGACACATGCCTTTAATTATTTTTTAATTCATTGTGGGAATGTGATAATTTTTCTTATGACAAAAGAAAGAACTGATCTGGGAAAACTCTCTCTGCAAATCCCAAATTCTGCTTTCGATTTCCTGTACTAAATTTCACCATCAATTCGATTCTAAATATTGCTGCATACTTTTAGGATCAACTTATAAATTATATTTAATTTTTAGAAGTATATCTATATAAATATATGTGTATCTTATGATAAAGATACTTAATGTTACGCCAGTTCATAAAAAAACAAAATTGACTTTTAAATTTTGTTCAAATTTTATTCTCTCAGTTTTATTATTATGGAATAACATTGAGGTAAAAATTACCTTATACAATAACAATTAATACTACAAAAATACGGGCAATAGTTAGCACCAGTTAGCACACATATTTAGTATAAATAGGTAACTAAAATGCCTTTAGTAGACCAAACAGAGGCTGGATAAAATAACTAGCAAATACTGGTAAATAGTTGGTAATAGAGAGACGCCTGTGCTGCGTTCGTCCTGCCACCAGGTCCACTCGTTGTGGTAATAACGAGGATCACAGTTGGGATCAGCTGGCTTATTGGCAGGTGGACGTGCGTTCTTTCTGATCTTCTCGAGACGGGCAAGATAGTCAGCCAGCAATCGTCCATCGCGAACCTTCTCGTATATATTGTTCTGCTCACAGGGATCCTCGTCCATGTCGAATATGCAAGGACCCTCCAGGGGCAGACACGGTTTGTCGTCGGGATCCGGCTGGCGACACTTGACTGTTGCCTCCTCTCGCATTGAGGTGATGTTTATCGATGACAGGTTGCCACGCAGCACCTCTAGTTGCTGCCACACGCTGGTGTTCCTTATCAGCTCCTCATAGTGATCGGCACGGGGATCGGATTCATTGCGACGCACCGACAACCAGCCATCATATTCGCCATGGTTGGTGGTGCCATTAACGATCTTCCATCTGCCGTCGACATAGGATAAATACGGCACCGACTCGTCAATGTTGTGCACAATCTCACGCTCCACCGAACCGTAATCATACATCAGTGCTGGCCACAGATTCAGTCCGTCCAGTTGCAGTGACTCCTTCAGCTGGATTCCCGCCGCTGCTGCCAGAGTTGGCAGAATGTCTCCGATGTAGAAACGCTGTCTCCAAACTCTGCCGAGTCGTAGAAACCTCTTGCTCCAAATGGCCGCCGAGGATCGCAGTCCGCCCTCCCAGGGCGAGTTCTTTTGCTGGCATAGGGAAATTTCGATTATTATTTTTAAGAAGTCGAAGTAAGAAGCCTACAGTCGGGCGTGATAAACTAGGAGAGCCTAACCCATTAGGGACCATAAATAAGTCAAAAGTCAAAAAAACTTATTTGAATTATTATATTTGAGCGAAACATACAAAGTAATGATTGTTTGTGACTTTTATGTTATGATTGCAGTCCGATTTTTATTAAAATTAATCAATATCTTTGTAATCATTACTAAGCAATTTTGACAATATTTTCCATATGGATTTAGGTGCTTGTGCCCAAGGGAAATGGTTTCTTTAAGAAATCCTTCGCGTTTACTATTTAATCGTGTAGGAATTTTTAGAGTAGATCAAATCTAGCAAAAATTTCATTAAGCTTCTGTAATTTGATTGGCGATTAGCGGTTGAAGACTGCAACCAAAATTTTAAATAAACTTGATCCAAATTAAAAGTCCTGATCGTAGTTTTAGTCTATATGTATATCGAGAAGTGCCTAAGGATTTACTGACGAACAGGCATGGCTAAATTGTTGATGATGATCAAGAATAAATATACTTCATATGGTGGGACACGCTTTTTTCTGACTATCACAATTTGTTGATGATCGTTATACTTACGCCTCGCAGTGGATAGTTGGACGCGGTGGTTGAGTGTTCGCCCACAGTGGGACCTCCATTGTCCGACAGAAAGAGAACTATGCTCTGCTCCAGCAGCTGCTGACGAGCCAGTGCATCAATGACCCGACCCACGCTCTTGTCCAGCCGCGAAACCATCGCTGCATAGTAACGCTCAGTTATATTCGAGATGTACTCGAATTGAGACAGTTCCTCGATCGGCGCCTGCATGGGATCGTCGGCATTGGCGGCATGTGGTGCCAAATGGCTGAGCAGCAGAAATAAGGGTTGGGCGGTGGCATTATGACTTTCGATCAGCTGCACAGCAGCATCCGTTAATACATCCGTCATATAGTGACCCATGTGATTATGAGAGACCTTCAGATCGTTGCGGAAGTCGTGTCCACGTGCATAGGGTTTGCCCTAGATTAAAAATTAGTTTGATGGAGCATATAACTGAATATTTCCTTATTAAAACTTACATTTTGTTTATACGTCTGATCGTAATAATCGACATAGGCGCCCAGGTAGCCCAAATGGTGATCGAAGCCACGTTCGGTGGGCGTGAAATTGCGCTGTGACATTCCCAGATGCCATTTGCCCAAGAGATTAGTGTGATAGCCACTCTCCCGAAAGATCTGTGCCATGGTCGTCTCATTCAAAGGCAATCCCCAGGGCTGATCGTTTACGATCACATATTGCTGCATACCTTAAATTTGCAACAGGTTAGAGAAAAATACTCGCAGTTCGATGAACTCTTCAGGTTGAATCACATACCCGTATTTATTGGATATTTGCCTGTAAGGAGGGCTGCTCTGCTGGGCGTGCACATGGCGGGTGTATACAGCTGGTTGATGATCACTCCATTGTAGGCCAGTGCATCGATATTGGGTGTGAGAAACCTATTCGATCCCCGGAAACTCACATCATCAAAGCCCTGGCAACGAAAGTGTCAATGCTTCCATGCAAATTATAAATTATTTGCATCAGGAATTACCAAATCATCTGCCATTATAATAATAATATGCGGCTTGCGACCCTCATCATCATCTTGGCCATGCGTTATCGTTAAGGCCAATATGAGAGTTAGCAGTCGGAAGGGAGTTCGCATTACGCTGACTCAGAACTCAGAACGGGGTCGTGTAACTAAAAACAAATTAGCAATAAAACAATAGCTTAAAATTAGCATAATGAATGGGAATATGATATTTTTACATCTTTAGTTTAATTACATTTTAAAAGCATATTTTTGTTATTTGTATTTGATAAAAAATATTTTATTTCAATATTTTTCTCGTTAAAACAAAGCTAATTTTCAATTAGGAATATTTAAATGGACCCAAAACCATAAAACTAAATAGTGCATTTAATGGCACTTGTAAAATATTTTAAAATATTTAAATATGACTGTTTTACGATTTCTTTGAACATTTTTCAATTATATTTGATTAGCTTCGGGAGCTTATTAACAAAACAACAAGTTCTGGCTGCTCAATTAATTTACAGATAATAAATTAAATGACACGTAAGTTGCCCCTTTTAAACAAAACTCAATGGGGGTATACCCTGTATTTAGGCGGAATACATACAATTTCAGTGTTACCTACTTTCATATTATTAAGTCATGACTGATCAAATAATGTAAAAAAAATATTTCAGGTACACCTTCAGGTTTTCTACATATAGTATATATTCAATCAATTTTGTTTTTCGATTTTATTCATATTTGAAAGAACAGAGTATTAAACAAGTGGGAAAGGCTATAGTCGAGCTCCCGACTATAGGATACCCGTTACTAACCTAAATAAATTAAACTTTTTATTGCATGTTTTTAGGCACTTTTATTGCTTAAAAGCTTTAATCAGCCAGTACCACCTTTCTATTTGTCTGATCTTATTGGGATTTAATAGGATGATAGGTAATAACAGTAGCTAAGGTTAACCGTTTAAAAAATCCAAATATCTTGAAAACTGTGCGTGTGGTGGACTTTCGCGATTTACGGAGGCGGAAAGGGGCGTGGCAAAATTTTGAAACAAACTTGATCTGCGTGGGGTTTATAGAAATCTGTGTGCCAAATTTGGTTGCTCTAGCTCTTATAGTCTCTGAGATCTAGGCGCTCACACAGACGGACAGACGGACGGACGGACAGACGGACATGGCTATGTCGACTCGGCTGTTGATGCTGATCAAGAATATATATACTTTATAGGGTCGGAGATGCTTCCTTCTCCCTGTTACATACATTGCAACGAATACAATATCCCCTTTTACTTATTTTTAATAAGTAACGGGTATAAAAATAGCAGTAAACAAACCTGTACACAAAATTCAGTGTTCGGACAATTTTTTAACGAGCTGTGACAGTTTGGTGTTGAAATTATAGAACCAAATCAGATATAGCTCTGTACATTGCTTACAAACGTTGATTGAATTTAAATTAGTACGACAAAAATCCACAAATCTCAATGGATTATGATAAAAATATTATTGTAACATTGTTTTTTGCAATAATTTAGCAAATATATTTAGGTAATTTAATATTTATCAACAGCGCGCTAATTAGTTAATAGATAGTTTTCTACTAATATTTTATGTAAATTCACTTGTGAGGAAATAAACAATTTTAATTTAAGATTATAATGGTTATTATCTCTTCGAACAGTCCGTAAATAAGTGCTCAAACAATTTGTAGTCTAATCAATCGGTTCTATAAACAAAGTGTTAACGTTCTTTTCCCACACACATTTACAATAAGAGTTGAGCTTATCTGCTTTGCGAGCAAATTATATGTCCAATTATTAATGCAAATACACGAATTTATTTATCCCCTGCGATCCAAAATTAAGCGACGACGCGTCTATTACCGTTGAGAGCGCGCACTCGACTGAAACTGCATGTTGTGTGAATTCCAAACTGCGGGACCGGTTGCTTTCCATTCATTACTTGTGCATTGTCTCTCATGTGGGTGATAAACTTTGATCATTGGAGCGAAGAGCGGAGAGCTGAGAAAAAAGACAGCCAACTGTTGAGTGTTCGTATTTTGTAGCATACTTTTAGGAGGCAAAAAAAAGGGCAAATATAATTTAATTACTTAATGTGCTGGAAATAAATTAGGTATTATTATGTATTATAATTTATTATAAAAAATAAATCAATTATTAATGTGTTTAAAAAACCTTGCTTGATAAGAAAAGAGAGAAAATTGTAGAAAATTTCAGGTAAGTCAATATTTAAAATGCTTTGAGCTAAAAAATAATTGTTTTTTAAAAGACCTATAAAATATTTAAAATATCTTAGTTTTACGTGACTTATTCATATGTAATATTGTTACAAATTCTCGTCATATATAGAAATCACATGATTCAAATTAATCAAAATAACTCGACATGCCATCATATTGTGTTGATATTAAAAAATAAAAAAAAAAATATCATAAAATTGGAGTTTATAAAGTGGAAAGAATCAGTCAATGGACGTGTTTTTATAAACACATATTAATTAACAGCCGATGGTTAATTTGTTGCTCTTTATTTAAAAAAAGTTTTTTATATGCGTCAATCTGGCAAACCAAAACAAATGCCTCCCCCAAGAAACCAAATAGGAGGAATCTTAAGAAAATTGTTAAACTGATGCAATGCATAGCGATAATTGAATAAGCTAGAAATGGAAGAGAGAGAGAGAGAGTAATTTGAATTTTGCCGGCTGCTAAAAACAGCGAGAGCTTTTACTTTGGGGTTGTCAGGTCAAGTCAAGCGCCAGCTAACCAAAGCCAGTAAACAGCAGAATATGGCCACAGTCAGCGTAGCTGGCAACCCGGTTACTCTCTCGCGCCAAAAATATAGAGAAGAGCGCCAGAATGGAGCAGCTGCCAGCTGGCTGAATTGTTTTTGTTTAGCATGCAACCCAACATGTTTGTTACCCAAATCAAAGCAAGGCAGAGCAGAGCAGAGCACACGTCGACTATCCGATTCTGCAGTACCTCGTTCACTCTCCTCGCAGTTGTTTCTCGCACGCTCCGTTCCGGATTCCATGTGGAAAATTTAAGTGAAATTCGATGACAGAAAGAAGGCAAATCAATTGAAACTGATTAAATTGATCAAAATTCGAATATTAAACACACACAAAATGGATGACTTTTCAGAGTTCTTTGGGTAAGTAGCCAGTCAGTATTTTCTGGCTTTGACACGCACGCTACAAGTGTCTAATATTAGCGGTAAATGCATGCAAATAGCACTTTTATTTTTAGCTAGCATTTAACACCCACCTGACGACCACGCGAAATGTGGCGCATACTCGTATAAACAAAAGTCCCGCTGAACTGCAAATCAGTTTTCCAAATAATATTTAATTAGTAATAATGTAATAAAATCAACTGCAAAACTTTACAACTTATACAACTGAGAAATGCACTGAAGAAAGAATGGGTGAGGGAGAGAGAGCGAAAACATACAACATGCCATAGATAACAATATTTTTGAAGAAAGCTTTTAAGAAGATAATTATTTATCTTCTGTTTGTTAAAGAGAAAAAGAAAATTAATTACATTAATTGATTTTAGGACTTATTTTAATAAAGCAAAGTACATATTTAACTACAGTAATATGTTTTTAAATGTGCAATATTTTTATATCACCTTTACATTTAAGTTACGTATTTTCTCTGTGACGCCTGTAAATGAAAACGCTAATTGATCAAGACAGTGCATGCAGCCACATGTGTATAGGCCAAGTTGTTTCAACCCCGGTTTGCATTATAGTTAGCCAAACTGACCGACTGCTAATTAGCAACATCAACAAACCCACACACACATACACGCTCACACACACACAACCTCAACTGGGCAGCCGCCACTTGTGTTTACCAGCGAAATCTCTCTCTGCGGTTTCGCGGCGGGTCAGTTACGAGGATCGATCGCATCATCATCGGTAGAAACCCACCCGCTACCCCCAAAAGCGTGCTCAGCATTTCGACTTTCCAGTGGCTGGAAACTCACCACGGTCTCAAGTCAGTACCGTTGCCGGAATCGTGCCCGTATTTAATGTCGTTCGCATTCACGCCAACTGTTCAAACGTAATTCGAGCAGCGCTAGCGACAACCGAGTTCTGAAATTCAATTTCTAACGAAATCGGAACAGTTTATTATTTTTATTAATATTAATATCGTAATTTGATTCGGCACGCTTGTGAGCAAGAATCCCCATGATGGGCTATTTGTTGTGATATTTAAAGAATTCTTTGCAAAAAGATACAAATATTATTGTGCGTGAAAGGCAAAAAAGTGATTGAGATTTGACAAAGAGAATTATATTATTTGAAATCAGGTAATATTAGAAACTGGAGTGCATTCTATAATTCAACTCAAGAAATATTTAAATAGTCTTCATAAAAAAAATATAGTTGGCTATTTTTAAATTTATTAACTGAAATTCATTAGAATCTGGTGTACATTTAATAGATTATGTCAGGAAATTCATAAAGATGTAGTTGGGTTTTAGAAATCTTTTAAAAATAAGATAAAATATGAAATAAATGACAAAAATTTTATAAAATAAATAGCAATTTTTGATTTCTCAAGCTAATCACAAGACTCTGTCGACTGGTCGATGATCTTAATGTTTATATCGATCAATCAATGATATTTTTAAAATTCTGTCACTTAGTCATATTTAGTGGATATTTTCCCCAAAGATCACAAGACTATGCATTAAACTGATTTTTCGCGTGGCAATCTATTGATATATACTAAATATAAATGAAATCTGCTCTATAAATCGCGCATTAACACCCGCGCACTAATTATCTTATGGCTTTACTGGTTATAAATGGCCATGTCTGGGCTGGCAATCGAATGGAGCCACCCACCGCGACCCGCTTTCAATACGAATATTATTATATTGTATACATAAGTTTGACATACAATTGGGGAACGTGTTAATATGTCGATTCGATTAACATGGGTATACAAATAATTAAACGGGGTAAAAACAGTTACAGATACTCGTTTTTCGGATTTCGTATAGCTAAGCAAAAAGTGCTTGTACTTCGATTCATGTTAGCGTCTTGTCATCAATTATTGCAGTATGCCCAATTGGAGCGTGACGAATGTTTTTCGCGTGCTCACACGCCGCAAGCCGCTGGAGGATTCGTCGGAATCGAAGCTGGCCAAGGTGTTGTCAGCCTTCGATTTGACAGCCCTGGGCATTGGCAGTACCTTGGGTGTGGGCGTCTATGTCCTGGCCGGTGAGGTATCCAAGAGTCATGCGGGTCCAGCTGTCGTCATCAGTTTCCTGATCGCTGCCATTGCCTCGATATTTGCGGGTCTCTGCTATGCGGAATTTGGCGCACGTGTCCCCAAGGCGGGATCTGCGTATATTTACAGCTATGTGACCATTGGCGAATTCATTGCGTTTCTCATCGGCTGGAATCTCATATTAGAGTACGCAATCGGTAAGTTTTATTGGCGACGCCGACAACAAATTGTTGAAATTAATTGGTTAGCATTTCTGTATACATATTTATATTGAATTCCATTGACTCGCCACATCATCGATAAAGGTTCCGCCAGTGTCGTCAAGGGACTGAGCACGTATCTGGACTCGCTGTGCGGATATGCCATGCGTGACTTTCTCGCCGAGCATCTGCCCATCAATGTGCACGGCCTGAGTGCGTATCCGGATCTGTTTGCCTTTATTGTCACCATACTGTTCTCCTGGGCAATCGCGTCTGGCGCCAAGGAATCCACCAGGGTAAATAATGTGTTTACCATGCTCAATCTCGGCGTGGTGCTGTTTGTCATTATCGCAGGACTTTTTAAAGGTAAGCCAGCGTCAGAATAGTTACTTTACCAACTGTGAATATCGTTTAACATTGCGGTTAAGTTATCGATAAGCAATTCGCACTTTATTATCGCGTTGAATTTCGAATCTGTGACGTCACGCTAAGGATTATTAATCGCATACAATTTATGCGATAGCATATCGATAAATTACACAGGAGTTGACGGCACTTGTTCAAATTACCGCTTATCGGATTTTGTTTATTTTGTTGCTATTATTTTTAATTTAATTGAGCTGCCAATCAATTTCCGCAATTAATCTTTAATTTTTTTTTATAGTTTCCAGCCGCAACTGGAACATACCAAAGTCGGAAGTGCCCGAGGGATATGGCGAAGGCGGCTTTATGCCCTACGGAGTCTCCGGCATCATCAAAGGAGCCGCCGTTTGTTTCTATGGCTTCATTGGCTTTGATTGCATTGCCACAGCCGGCGAGGAGGCTAAGAATCCAAAGAAATCAATTCCATTTGCTGTGATAGTATCGCTGGCGATGATCTTTCTGGCCTACTTCGGTGTATCCACCGTGCTGACCATGATGCTGCCGTATTACGCCCAGGATGAGAGTGCCCCACTTCCCCACGTTTTTCGCATTTACGGCTGGCATGTGGCCGAGTATGTGGTGACCATTGGGGCCATGTTCGGGCTGTGCGCCAGTTTGATGGGTGCCATGTTTCCATTGCCTCGCATTGTGTTCGCCATGTCCAATGATGGACTGTTGTTCAAGTGTCTGGGCGAGATTAGCACCAAGTACAAGACGCCCTTCAAGGGCACCTTGCTGACCGGTTTGCTGTGTGGTATCCTTGCTGCCATTTTCAATCTAAGCCAGCTGGTCAACATGATGTCCATTGGCACTCTGTTGGCCTACTCCATGGTGGCCAGTTGTGTGCTGATGCTGCGCTACGAGGTGGACGATCGTCGGGACAGTCGCATTATCGGCAACGGACGCGTCAGCATGGGCCAGCAACAATCCTGCTCACTATGGAGGCGTCTATTCAATCTCAATGGCCAAACGGTATCCACTAGACAGACCTCGCGCATTGTCACTGTCGTGGTTACCTTGTTCTGTAAGTTGATGTGGATCAAGATTAAAGATTCTTCTATTTTACTTATCGTTTGTTCCTTACAGCGATCTGGTGTCTGATCTTCTCGCAGATCTTGACCAAATTCGAGGAGGATCTTGCCCATACCACTCAGTTCGACGTGCTGCTTCTAATTCTCGGTGGCATCCCATTGATACTCATGCTGTTTATCATCTCTCGTCAACCCACCTCGGGCGTTCAGTTGTCCTTCAAGGTGCCGCTGGTCCCTTGGCTGCCCGGCATTTCCATATTGGTTAATATCTATTTGATGATCAAACTGGACATTATGACTTGGGTGCGCTTTGGCGTCTGGATCACCATTGGCCTGGCGATCTTTTTGTCCTATGGCATTCGCCACAGTCGCTTGCGACAGAGGGAACAACGCAACAATTCCATGACCCTGATGCGGGATTCCAGCGATACGACGCTCCTTAAACAGGACCGTTCCAAATATGGCAACGAGGTGCCACTGATATTGATGCATAGCTCCTCCTAAATGCATTCAAAGTGCTGATATTTTGCTTTTTACTGCAAAAACCATATGAAAAGAAAGAATATTTTCATAAGTCTAGAACTAAGTGGTACATTTTATCATTCTACATATGCACACATACACAACACTCATATTTATTATGTATGTAAATATACGTAAATTAATGCCCTGCTCGAAACACTATCATATACATATATTTAATAATTATAAATAGAAACCAAAAATTGTTTACAAAGTACAATAAGAAAAGCTGCAAGCAATAAACAAGTATGAAAACAGCATAAGTGCTTTTATTTATTTTAGAAATTAAATGCGTTTCTTTAGCTTTTTTTATGTTAACGTAAAGAATGTACATTTTGAACTCATTTTGGCGCCAATTTTACCTGCTCTTCATATCTGCTATGTTGACGCGAAATAGAGTCTGTCAACGCACCTTAAGTTAACATAAATGCGTTACTTGAAGTCGGCTGCGAACGCATTCTGAGTCGCTTGTTTGAATTAGAGTGACCATGCCAGATGTATATTTTAACGGCAATGTCAATTTTGAATTCTAGTTATTTCATTGTAAATTTCGAATGCACATACATTTTTAATATAATTAAAGTATAAGGTAAAAAATGTATAAATGTAAAAATGTACGTCTTTTAGTTTAAATAATCAACAGAAATTTCCAATAATTAGGCCAAAGTAATTCTCATCTATATGGGAACAGTTGAAAACAACGGCCCAACACTTACATGTCTTCACTTATGAAAGTAGTTCATCATGTAAATTACAAGGTCACAACAAACACGATAAGTTCAAGTTTTTGTTTGGGGCAATCCACAAGTTTGGCGATGATTGAGGATAAGGACGAAAGCTACTTGTTGAGCAAATGCAACAAGTTTGATGTCCTGGCAACTGATTGTAAACAATAAATTGGGCTCAAGTTCAGCTGTTGCATTGGCAACGCTCGATTCAATGGAATGTTTAATCGATGCTCATTCGAAGGATAAAAACAGTACGCAACGAAAATAAAACAGTGCAGAAAAACGGAAATGAATTGTGAAAATTCAGCAATGTCGCGTTATAAAAATTAGAAAAAATCAAAAAGAGCTGACAGATTTACGGTGATTTATCATCGGATCGCTAAGCAGCTGAGTTCTCCGGCAAAGGCAACATGGGAAATACCGAGAGCAATGTGACCAGCGGCGTCAAGAAACAGGCGGGCGTCTCCACTCAAGCCCTTTACAAATTTGTGAATCTCAAGGGCGGCGGCCTCCTCGTGGACATGATGAAGCGCGCCTGTCAAACCAAACAATTCGCGGAAATTGACCATGCGATCAAAACGAAGGTCGAACCCTTTTTATATAACAAGGGCGCTGGCCGTTATTTTCCCATATCCAAGCTGGTGCTGCTCCGTAACCGGGACAGACCCCGAACGAGGCAATTGCCCGAGATTCGCGCTCTCGAGAATCCCGATGATGACTTCAACATACACGATTACTGTCCCGAAGTGTCCGAGGCGGAATACATCTCGAATCCAAGCGCCTATCGATTCGTATGCTGGGATCTAAATGTGAGTCTATTTGGGATTTGATTTCAGATAATTGCTTTCCAAGTGGCAAAGTATGTAACTTTTATTTATACAATATTCATATTTTTATTTATATTTTTTAGATGCGTGGAGCTGTGGGCGAGACCATTTTACATCTGTGCCTGCTCAATGCTTCCTCGTTGCATGCGGATTTGGCCAAGCGACTGCTGAAGTTCTATCCCAAGCTCATACTGGACATCTACATGAGCGACGAGTACTATGGAGAGAGTGTGCTGCACATTGCCATTGTCAATGAGGATCCGGCGATGGTCAAGTATCTGCTGGACGCCAATGCCGATGTCCAGGAACGGTATGTCGAGGTCGACAATTTTTGGTTTAGTATCTTCCATGATTACTTTTTTTTCATTAGCTGCTGTGGCGCCTTCATGTCCGCGGAGGACACAAAGGCTTCCCGCACGGATTCGCCGGATCACGAGTATGTCGCCTTGCAGCCGATTACCAACTATGATGGCTACGTCTACTGGGGCGAGTATCCCTTAAGTTTTGCCGCCTGTCTGTCTCAGGTGAGGAACGCAGAACTGTTCTGAAATGTAGTTAATAATATTAATACTTTTTAAAGGCATATAAATTCTTGATTGTATTTATTTTTTTATGAAAGTGTGGATCTTAATAAGAGCTAGACACTCCGAATTTTTAATATAGGCTGCAGAATATCATATCATCATTTATATCTAAAGTCTTAGTCCGTATTTCGTTGAACTCTTTGCCAGCAAATTTGGGTAAACACTATTTTAGTAATTTTAAAACTTAACTTATTTCAAATTTGGAAAACTAAAGTATTTAAAGAGCAATTTTCAAGTGGTGCGTAATTTAAAGTAAAAATGTAGCGTATAATTTTTTCAAATTATCTAAAAATTTGCATTACGATTGGATAAAAAACTCAAAATTTACAGACACTACAGCGATCCTTCCATTTTTACTATATTTTTATAAATATGCGAGAATCTGTCATATCCTTATTAGGGAATCGGTAATATTGAAAGCAGGGTATTTGATAATCGAGCACACTCGACTAAAACTACTTACACATTTTATACTCCCTTTAGGAGGAATGCTTTCGTCTTGTGCTAGCACGTGGTGCAGATCCGGACTTCCAGGACACCAATGGAAATACTGTGCTCCACATGTTGGTCATCTACGAGAAGATCGAGATGTTCGACGTGGGCTACGAGGTGGGCACGAATATTCATTTGAAGAACATACAGAATCTGACGCCGCTGACGCTGGCGGCCAAGTTGGGACGTGTCGAGATGTTCTTCCATGTGATGAGCATCGAGCGGGAGATCTACTGGCAACTGGGGAGCATCACGTGTGCCGCGTATCCTTTGCTGATGATCGACACCATCAACGAGGAGACGGGCAATATTAACAAGGATTCGGTTCTCAATTTTGTGGTCTTTGGCGATAAGCTGGAGCACTTGGAGCTGCTGGACGGTGTGGTCATTGATCTGCTGAAGACCAAATGGGATACCTTCTGCAAATCGCGATTCTACAAACAGTTCTACATGTTTGCCTTCTACTTTCTCATATCGCTGTTCAGCTTTATATTGCGACCAGGTCCCGAGGCCAAAGACGATGAGGACGAGGAACAGGAGGGTGCATCTCTGCCAGCTTCCAATGGCAGTTCTCATAGCGATCTCTACATCAATGGCAGTCTGGGAAGCCTTGGAAGCCCACATACCAAACGTGGCACCTCCAGCACCGAATACAGTGAGATCTATTAATATTTCCCATAAACACTTTCAATCATCTCAAATTCCGATTGCAGAAACCTTTTGGCTAAACTTCACCGAGTATTATGATCCCAACGAGGTGGAAACATTGCCTGCCTGGTGGCAAACCTATGCCCAGTGTCCGCTTATGAATCTGGAATCCGATTTGGCCAAACTGCGCATCATAGCCGAGTTAATCAACTTTGTTGGCGCCATACTCTATCTACTTGTGGCCTTGAGAGAGGCTCGTTTCTTGGGCTACAAAATGTTCATCGAAAATTTGGTAAGTTTAATATAAACTCTTCAGAATGTTAGACAAAATGAAATAAGCAAAGATGTGAAAGGAAATTTGGGAGTATCTTAAACAAAATTAGTTTGGATTCAAAGATTACCACTTGGAGAAACAATATTAGCTTAAATCTTTCCAAATTTAATGCTAAAAGTTTTTGAATCTTTTCTTATATCTTTAGAAAACAAGAAAGAGTTTGGATGTAGAAACCTGCATTCATTAAAGAAACAAAGCAAATCGCTGAGGGATTCAAACTCAGTTTTGTATTTCCATATTTTCAATATTTTTAAAAGCAAGGGAACTTTTTAAAATGAAGAAGAAAGTTAAGAGAGCTTGAAGTAAAATAATCAATAAATCAAAATGATCGTCTCAAATATGGAAGATAATCATGAAGGAAAAATTTCAAAAAGTATGAAGAAAATCAAACGAGGAAGAGAAAAAAGCAGTTCTACCCAACTAATCTCTGATTTGTTTACAAATCGAGGCATCTGCCATAGAAAAGAGCGTGTAAAAAGTAACTAGAGATAGACACATCCTAGACTTTGGCTTTACACTTCGAAAATAAAGATTGTATTCAATCTGCACCTCCTTCCAGATGACAGCCCCGTCGCGTGTGATGTTCCTGTTCTCCTGTGCGCTGATGATGACCATACCATGGCTGAGAGTGTCCTGCCTGACCGAAATCGACGATCATGTCACGGTTGTGATAATGTTGACCACAGCTCCCTATTTTCTGTTCTTCTGTCGGTGCGTCTAACTCAAAACGTGAACCTTAATTGTACATATAACTGAAATATCTTTATTTCTTCTACATTTTTAGTGGCTTTAAGACCGTTGGACCCTTCGTTGTGATGATATATCGCATGGTGATGGGAGATTTGCTGCGATTCGTTTCCATCTATCTGGTGTTTGTCTTGGGCTTCTCTCAAGCCTTTTACATAATATTCCTCACGTTCGATAATCCTTCGACGCCCGAGGATCAGGATGCTGAATCGAATCCAATGCCCTCGCCAATGGAATCAATTGTGGCCATGTTTCTAATGTCCCTCACGAACTTTGGGGACTATTACGGTGCGATGGTGTCCACACAGCACGAGTACGAGGCGAAGATACTCTTCTTCCTGTTCATGGTGATTGTGAGTGTGCTGCTGGTCAACATGTTGATTGCCATGATGGGTAACACGTACCAGAAGATCGCCGAGATCCGCAACGAGTGGCAGCGCCAGTGGGCACGCATTGTCCTCGTCGTGGAACGAAGTGTTCCTCCCGCGGAACGTCTCAAGAACTTCATGCAGTACAGTCAGTCCATGTCGGATGGAAGACGCGCTCTGGTCCTTCGCTTAAATATGACGGTGAGTTGGTTGATGGATTTCTATACTCAGTACCCACTGAATATTTGCGGGAAATATCTGTTCTTGATCAGCAGAAAGATTCAGTCGAGTCGATGTGTTTAAGTCCGTCTATCTGTCAGTATGAAGTCGTCGATCTCAAAAACTATAAGAGCTAGACACCTTGAATTTTCGTAGTGTCAAGCTGAAAGAAGAAACATTAAAAGAGCTAGACAACTTTAGTTTTAGCAGTGTGATGTATTCTTATGAAAACGTCAATCTGAGCAAGAGCTAGACACCTTAGATATTAGCAGTGGGAGCAGAAAGAAGACGTCTATCTCAGAAACTTTAGGGGCTAGACACTTAAAGCTTTTTATAGCTGTAAAGGTATCAATCTGCAAAATGAAAAGAGCTAGACAGCTTAAATTTTTGTTGTGTTAAACTGAAAAAAGACGTCTACCTCACAAACTAAAAGAGCTAGACACATAAAACTTGTATAAAGTAAAGCTCTATGCAGGCGTTAATCTCAGAAATTCAAAGAGCTAGACACCTTAAATTTTCATATTGAGTCGCAGCAGCAAATTTACTGGTACTGAGTATATCCTTATCGTCTTTGCTTTTATCTTAATGCAATTTTTGCAGGACGAGGAGAAGGAGGAGATGAAGGAGGTGCAGGAGATGAAGCGCATTCATCAGCGCTTCTCCAAGAAGCGTCAAATGGAGCGAGAATTGCGCGCCCAACGTCGCCAGCAGGAATACGAGAAGTTCTTTGGGACCATGCCCAAAACGGACAGCATGGAGAATAACAATCTGTAAAGTCCTGCGAATTAAATTTAGTTCAAGTTTTATTGAACCAAAGGCGGTCGCTCAAATTTTGGAATGCTGTTAACCAAATTTGTTCACTTTGTGCAATAAATGTTTAGTCAACGAGCAGTTTCAACCACCAGCAACAATGGCATGTCCTTACGAACTTGTGTCCTTAATTGACATTCGTATGCATTAGTATCATAAAACTCAGCTTTACGACATGACAAACAGTCCGCCTTCCATGGAGGGTGCCAATAATGCGCCATTTGAATGATAATAATCATTTTTATTATTCACGTCTGGCCAATAAATCCGTTTCAAAGGATGTGAGGACGGGAAGCGGGGAGCATATCCTTGGCAACATCCGTCTATCGAACAAGAGATTATTCTCTGCTCTCCAATCTTCTGCATCTTGATTACGTAATTGCAACAGTTGCAAAGGACCATGACACCTTCCATTGTCCTGGCTCCTTGCTCATCAGATTCGAGACTCGAGGGTGCAAGTGCAGGCAAACAAAAGGATCCGTTGAGGTGCCCTTAAAAAAATCGATATGACGATCAGAGATCGACGGTGCGTGGGATCCTTTTTTATGTTCTTTAAAGAAAACAAAAATCTTATCTCAGAATACACCGGAAACGTTTAGTCCTTATTGTTTGTGTTTGAGCACTATAAGGATCCAGATTTAATGTTCCTCCGTGCTGTTGAAAGTGTTGAAAAGCAGCGATCTAGCTCTTGAATCACTGCATATTTTCAGTCCTTTGAACCCTTTGCTCAGCAAGCGCAGCTTGACTCTAATTGCATCTGAATAGAGCAATTTAAGACACGCTGTGACAAGCACGATACTTGCCAAAACTTGCATGCACTGCAAAAAAATATGTAGAGTTTTAAATGGTGAGAACTTATATGCATAGATATTCAAGGTATGCTTGATAACATTGTATTTTGCAACCCTATATCAAGTTCCCTCTTTATATTAATTGAGTCACTGCCCATTTCGCTCAGTGTAACTGCTTTGGTCAGCTTTTTGCGCCTGCGCTGAACGGTGAACGGTTCCCAGTGCCATTGGCAGCTACAACCCTTGAGCTGCGGTTGCACAATGGGCACCACAGCGCGGCTAGCGGCGTTAATGATATGGTGGCAACCCTTGCCGATCACAACAATGACTTTTTTAAGCCAGCATTTGAATATTTGTACATTTTCCCAGCTCCGAATTGGCTTTTGGCCTGTTCTCACTCAGTTCTCAGTCAGTTCTCGCTTTATTCTCTCTGATTGTTTCGCCAGTTGATTTTCGACACTCTCGTCCTTTTGCCATGTAATTATAGCGTCCTGGCGAGGTGTCGAATTCGTTGTAAGCGACAATTTAATCACATGTTTTGCCAGCAATGTCGCCAGTACCTTTGTTGCCACACCCTGGGCCTGCTAATGGGGCAGCTGGCATTGGGATTGGGATTGGAATTGGGTGCAAAAGGACGCCCACTTCCTTTTGTGTCACACAAAAAAGTAAAGAGAAGAAAAATATTTATAATTTTTTTTTTATTTATTGTGTGTTTTGGCAAGGATTCGGGTTGACCTCCCCTGGGCGCTTTCTAGTCTGAAAATAACCGTGCGAGTTTTTGCATGTCCATAAAGATCCTGTTAAAGATCTTGTTAATTTCCCAAGTCGTAAAATCGTGACTCGGGTAAAAACTCAAGTTCGAGATGCTCGAGAAAGTTGGCAAATTGTTTAATTGCTCAAACACGAACACACACACAGTAAATTGTAAAACAATAAAAACGTAAAGAGGAGAGGAAAATGTTGCCGGCATTTCCCTGGAAAAACAGTTTATGAGGCACGTTTAGCGGCTTTCGAGGGGCGTTGCAAATGACTTTTAAATTCGGCAGTCGCGTTCCGTTGATTGCTTTGATTTTTTCCACTTTTCTTTGAGTGGTTTTTTCTTGTATTTATTTATTTATATTTCTTTTAAACTAACTAACGCGATTGTTTGAGATTTGTTCATTTGACAAACGTCGGCCAAACACTTGACAAATCTTTGGAGAACAAACCCGAAACCCAAACGAAAGTCCTTTGGGACTTTTTTTTCTTTTGGGCCAAAAGAGAAATGCAAAAAGTATTCAAATCAATGGCACATTTAAATAAGAATTATTGCTGGGGTGCCAGCTCACCTGGGAGTCCCCTTTCTCCTTCTTTCCCCCTTCTCTCCCGCCTCTTCCTTCTCACGTTTCTTTGCGTTTCTTAAATCTTTGCTAGAAAGTTTCAAGCGTTCTTTGAGTTTATTGAAACTAAATTATTTATGCAAATGAAAAGCAGAGCAAAAAAAAAAGCTTGCAATTTATTTTGACAGTTTGCAGGGGTGTACGTGTGTGTGTGGGTGTGTGTGTGTGGGTGTAAATTGCAAGGGTTGCTGGATTTGCTTGACCTTTGTTAACTCTGTTTGCATTTCAGCTTTTTTATCGGCTATTGATTTACGCTGACAAAGCAAAGAAACTAAGCTGTGCTGTAGGTGACAACCCTAAAAGGGTTTAATGTAATGTGTTTAGCATAAGTATTTATTTAAACTGTCGCCGACTGATAACTGCTTTAAATTGAAATAACTTAACTACACACATTTTTATGCATATTTATTAAAGTTTATGAATTTAATATTAAAACCATTTTCGAATGCGATATTTGTATCAAAATGTATTTAAAGCAGCAACCCTAAAATTATTTACTATTCTTCTGATGAGAATATTGATTAAAGATCTATCATAAATTATCTTTCATAGATTAGATTTAAAAGTATTCTATACAACGTTTGGTCATTACAGGGTATTAAACTTTGTCAAATTTTCATTGTGTTGATAATACTATTAGTTTTCCATTTATTATTTTTATTTAAGTGTTTTTTTTTGACTTTTTGTGTTGATTGTGAATATTTGTGCTTGTCATTTGCATTCGCACTTGTGGAACAGTTCTGAAATCATTTATCGATTATGTGTCCTGGGATTATGGAGTGCATTTAACAGTCGGACAATGGATATTTGGTTAGGTTAGTGAGACTGTTCAACTTTCGAGAGTCCTTGAGTAAGAGTGACATACATATGTTAAGCGCTATTTGCCAAATTTATATGCTAGAAATCTGTGGAAATTGTAGGATCTTAAATATAAAGTCCTTAAATGATTAGCATTGAACGAATAGAAAACAATGTGCCAGGAATTTTGACTATACTTTTAATCATTGATAACTAAATTCATTTTATAACTAATAATTTTGGCTAAGGCTTTGAATTGTTTGAATTAATTGAAGCGAATGCTTTTGACCCTGAAAAGAAGTAGAATTGCAATAGTAGTGACTTATCCTTTGTAGGATTTATATATTTTATTAACTATGAGATTCAATTCTCATTTCTAGTGTTATTAACTAGTAATCTATAATTTAATCACAGATTAAATATAGAGAAAGTACAAATGATATGTCGCTCAGTTCAATCGCTAAACTCACCTTGACTTGTCTTGCTTTGTATCTCTCTCTCTCTTCCTCTCTCTATTTCTCTCTCGTTCTCTGTCTGCCTTTCTTTTTCTACCTTTCTCTGGCTGTACTGTTAGAATATGCCTCGCTTTGATTGGGAACCACTTGACGTTTATTTGCAGGGGGTGTTAACAAAAACCGCAAAGTTTTAATTGAATTTCCTGAACAAAATAATGTTTTGCCACTTGAGTCTCGCGGGAGACGCTAAACAAACAAATCGACAAACGGAACAGAGACAGACAGACTGACTGACTGACTGACTGCTTGATTGAGTGACTGACTGACTGATAGATAGATTGAAAGGCGATAGGAGGTATGCATACATACTTAAGAGTCGAATTGAAATAAATTCAATTCAATTCGCAAAATCAAATCACTTGAGTGAAAATACGCAACACAATAAAAGTTGCATTAAAAATTCCAACCAAAAGAAAAACACAAATAAACAAATGGACCCAGGGAGTTGGTGGGTGGTTTATGTGGTTGGCTGGGTGGGTGAATTGGACTTGTTGGATGAAAAGAAGGTGTCGAAGCGGTTTTCCTATAGCTGAAATTCCACTTTGATCTTTGACAGCATTAAGCACGCGCAATGAAACCCTTTGACTTTGAAACTGCATCAAACCCATTTGCCAAATGAGTGAAATTAATTACAAGAAGCCACAGCAAAGCGTTTGCAAATGAATGGAGTTTGCGCAGCTGCAGAGATGCCCTGTAGGTAATTTTAGAAATAAATAAATAAGTAAATTAATTGCAAATTTAAATGTAATTACGAAGGTTGACAATTTAATTCAGAGATACCCACTAATATATGATAAAATCATCAATCATAACTCCCCCATGATTAACTTCAGTTGCAGGGTATAATTATGAAAATATCAAAGTGTTTAGCTGTCAACACTTTTGGTTTAAATTTGCGGTTCTGGCACTGACAGGACCTCACCACGTGTCGACCCTGTTACGACCTCATTTGCCTGTTGGCAACGCCCACGCCCACGCCCACGCCCACGCCCCTGGATGGCTAGGATGGAAGAAAGATTGATTGATGATGGCCCGAGGCAACCGCAGAATTTTGACACTTTTGTCAGGGGCAGAGCTAATTCAGCGGCAATCGTTTCAAACTGTGCTTGTTGGTCGTAAACACACACCGTGGGATTCGGAGTCGGCATCAGGATTCCGTGGCCGTAAACTGCACTCCAGAAATCGCATCGAGTGGCCACTTCGGGGCCGCGACGTTTTGCGGGCCGAGCGAAAACAAAAATTAGACGAAACCAAAGCACTTGAGCAGTAGGATCAACCCCTAAGAATGACCCCTAATACCCACGAAGAAGAAGCAGCCAAAGATGACGATATGCAAAATGTGAAAAATAATAGGGAAAATGTATAAAAGAAATTTAGCTGAAGTAGTCGACGAGAAGCGGCTCTTAAGTGGCCCGTTTCGATTACATGACGAAACTTAAGATGAATTCCGGGCTCATGAAGTGGATCCGACTGAGGTACCGGTGGTACCGTCAAGGTTCGCCATTTGGCTGCAACCCTTTTTCTTTTCACATTTTTCATATTTTTTATTCGCGCTGATTGAGAAATTAACGTCGTTTAGCCAAGTGGCTGACGTGGTCTGGAGTCAAAGATTCCTTAACAATAGAATGCGATCCTGGACGAGTTTAGCATATACTGAGCATTTCGTAGTTAATCTGTTATGACATCTAGTAGATGTGGAGGGGCAGAGGGGCAGAGGGGAGCTGCTCCTAATGAGCTCAAATCGAGCATGCCTTATGAGTACCATCAATATCCTACGCTCTGACAGCTCCTCAATTGCATTCGTTTTTTTTTTTTTTTTTTTATTTCCCAGGCGAGAACTTCTCACAGATTCTCACACTTATCTCACAAATCTGACTTTGCAGGCGTTACATGTGGGCTTACACATGTTTCGGCCAGAATACAGAATTATATATGATCCTTTTGCAAATTGTATGTGCAGAATAGATTAATTGTTTGCTTGGTCCTTGCACAGCATTTCCGGCCAATACGGAAATGCTGCCACGTAACAAAAACACATGCAAGACAATGTAAACAAAATGCATTTATTATTATTGTTTTATTTATTTGTTTTATTTTATGCTGCCTTGGCTGAAACAATCTGCAGCATTGGGCAACAAACACAATTCGAGTTCCGTTGAATTGCAGACAATAAAGGACGACAAAAGGAGATGCTGAGACAGCACAATTGACCAGCTTCGTTTCGACCTGGTCAAATCAGGTGAATGCGAACGGAAGTCCGACAAAACATGGCACATGCGACCGCCCAATGCTTGGCTCTGTCTCCTCTTCTCTCCTCTTCTCTCCTCTTCTCTCATCGCACCTCCTTTTGTTTGGCCCATGGGCTGTTTAGCCCTAATGGGATGAGCCCTACAGTTAGTTCCTTGGTTATTGCCAACATTTTGTTCTTTTTTTTTCGCTGGAATTAAACAACAAAACATTTGGGATCAATAACCCTAAAGATTGTTCACAGTTCTATTGTCACTATTGAAGTTGCTCTAGGATATAGGATGAACTATGAATTCCATTATATATATTCCACTATCAACTGAATATTGTATGTATATAAATATGTCGTAATGACCAAAGTGAAATTTAATGTATGCCGAAACAATTTTTTATTTTGACAAAAGGCGAAACTTATAGGTCTTGATAAGCACTACAATTGATTGATTTTGGGCAATTGTTCGTTTTCAAGATAATTTTAAAAAACCAAAGCACGAGACTCAGAAGTCGCTTTTACGGTGATCAGTTCTAACACCGATCTCGTCGAAACCTAAAGAAATATTATAATGTGACTAATTTTGAAATGTAATGCATTGATTTATCTTAAAAATGTTTCTTATTTGATTTAAAAATAATAAGTAGTTTTTTTTATTTAATTTTAATCAGTGTCGCACGTGACGTTTTGTTCCATAACACTTTTATCTAATTTCCGTTTCTCTTTTTTAAATTATTTATCGAAAAACTTGTTTTAAATTAAACTTTCAATACAATGTTACATGTTACATTGTATTGTATTATTTAGTGTAATCGTTAGAAAACAAATGATCCATTTTGAAAGTCAATTTTCAATAAACTGGGCAAAAATATAGAAAAAGTAAAATTATTTCAATCATCATCTTGCGTATACTGCTTAAATAAATAACTTGAAAACACTTCTGGAAGAAAATCTCACAAGATATGGATTTTTTTTTTTATCAATTTAACGTTTTTGTCCTCGGTTGACATTTTTGTGGAAACCCCGATTAATTTTTTGCCGATTTTTACATTTTGCTATTAAACTCGCTTCTCTTTTTGGATTTACAATTCTAGTCAAAACTAATGATGTTCGTCTACAAACAGCTTCCTTCTATTCCTATAATATGAGCATAATATTTTAATGTTTAGCACAAAATAGAAAAAAATGGTGGAAAATGCAAAGAAATATCATTAGATTTCGTGTGCATGCAAAATGCTCTTAACTCGAATGACACGTGAAAAGCGCAAAATCTGTTAAGTAATCAAATGGACACGTACGCCTAGGAAAATGTATATGCGGGGGTGCTGGGAAATGGAAAATGGAGATGAGAAATGGGCAGTAGAAAATGGGAAATGGGCAATGGAAACTGCAAACTGAACAAAGGACATGACTACGTGAGAAAATGTAAGTTGGAATGGCTGAAAACAGTTTTGCCAGGTGATGTGAATTATACTCTAGGATCAAGTGAAAAATGATTGTAGATTCAAAAATAAAATAAATGATAAGCAAGTTTAATGCGTTGCTCATTGAGAAACTAATTGAAACGATTCAATTAATTTCGAAAGTCAACACAATTTAACCTCATTTAATTGAAATAAAAGACTCGCAGACTTTTGGCTTTTGTTTTGCTTTTGTTTATCTTTATGATCATTGTTATTATCACATTTGTTGTATTGTTCGTGAATTTAATTTAAACGGAAATAAAAAAAACCAAATTGTTTGGTGTGTATGTGTGTATGTATTTATGTACATATGTGTGCGTATTTGTGCCTTAACCAGGCTCACAGCCCCAATTCACAATTGAGAAATTCACAATGACAACAACAATAACATGAACAAACAACAACAACAGATGTCAAACAATGGAGCGCGCGACTCTCGGGATTTAATACAGAGCGAGAGAGAAAAGAGAATGAAAGCGGAGTATGAATGAAAGAAGAGGCAGGCAGAGAAAGGCAATCCTCTCAAAAGGGTTTGACTTAGGGTTAGGCATTTTTCATAATGCGTTTCATAATTACAGAACTGTTGATTCTACTCTGGACTCCAGACTCGAAATTGAGTGTTCATAAGTATATAAAACACCTGACTGCTTTGTCATTATGTTTTCACAAAAAATAAGAATATAAAAATAGAGAAAAAGCATATCAAAACGTTAACTATTCTTTGGCAACCTCCTGCCCCTCCTCCTTGCATAGAAGCAGCAACATTTGAATGGTTCGTGAAATGTGAGATGCGTTTGGCCAAAAGCAAAAGTCTGTCTTGCTTTCACCTCTTCCCCCCTCTTTTCCACAGTATTCGTCCTTTCTCCTCCTATCACTCGTCCGCCCAGTGCTAAGTGAAAAGTAGAATGGTCTGAAAGCAAAATGCTAGCTGAACAAAACTTTTTCCATTACACAACACATCAACAATTTTTTTTCTGCCTTCTATATTTATACTTTTTTCGGTGGGCAGCACAAAGGAAACGTTGAAAGCGCTGAAAGCTTTTTATGCCCTACAAGCAAAAGGGTAAAATGGGCATATCAGCTTGGACAACAGCCAAATACAGGTGACAACAAACTTATTTTAATTATTATCATAACTATACATATATCTATGTATGTATTAATCCATCTATAAATTTCATATGAGCTAAAAGCTGGGAAAACAATTTGTTTCTATAACATAACCATAACTATTCAAGCATTATAGCATTTCTTGACATTATCAGGCAATTGTAATTCTTACATAATGTTATCACAAATGAATAATAAAGATACTTTAGTTACTCATTATAATTGATTAGGAATCAGAGCACATTATGTCCCTTCAGGCAAAAAAGAACACTTCATTTTGTATGCCTTTTCCTAACTTTTTGCTCTGTTGTGCATTGTGCAATCAAAGGAGAAGAACTCGCTGTCCCTCTCACCCACATAAGCATAGGTAAACTTTATAAGTACGTATGTATACCTATATGTACATATGTATATAAATTTGACTAGCCATTCAGGGCGTTTTTCTCGTTTCTCGTTTTGTTATTGTGTTGTGTGGCGCATTGTGTCGCTTTTGCTTTTCCACTTTTCTTTACCAAATAAGTAAATAATTGCAGTAATATCCTTTCGTGCGCAAAAAAGAAAGAAACGAACAACGGCAGAGAATGGAAAGCGTGTTTCCATGTTCTTTTCACAAACTAAAATGTGCTTTTCACACACACACACACACACACAACCATTGTATGTACATGTGGCTTGTATATAGCACAGAGAGCCACACGGCACCCACAATGGCCAGAGCATACAAAAATTCACACCAAGGCGCCATTGTGATTGGCTGAAAAGGCAAAGCCAACGGGCCACGCACACACACAGATAAACTCACGGATACACATACACTCTCTGAGCGTATGCGTTTTAGCTCTCACACTGCCGAAGCTCTCTTCGGACAAATAACAATACATGCCGCGGAAGTGCAGCGCCAGGCAAAACAATAACGGAAATTGTGTGCCCACTGTGTGCGAAAAATCAATGCAATTTTAGAGAGAGGGACAGAGCGAAAGAACAAAAGAGGCAGAGCAAGAGAGAGAGAGAGTACTAGGGAGAGCAAGAGTGTAGGAGTACGATATGCGGGAGTTCGGGAGCTCTAAATGAGGTCGCTGCCGCAAAAAATGGGAGCAGCGCAGCCCAAAACTACTAACAAGGCGACCAGACACGAACGACCGAGCCGAACAGTGAGCGAGCTGTTGTTATCGTTGTTGCTGCTGCTATTCAGTCTTTCTATTGAACACACCCCTCAATGGGCAACAACTACAACGAACAAGGCGGCCGATATAAAGGAGCCAATGGAACAAAGCCAACAAACAGCGTAACAAAGCACCAGCAGCAGCAGCAGAGCAGAGAGAAAACGAGAGCGAGCAAGAGAGCGAGTACAACAGAAGAAGGCAATGTGAGCACAGGTATGCGAGAACAAGAAAACCAGCTGGCCATCTCGCTCCGACGCACACACTTACCTGGAACAGAGGGTTGATGCTGCTGCCGCTGCTGTTGCTGGCTGCGACTGCTGAGAGAGGGAGAACGCGAGTAAGAGAGAGAGTGCGGCCACTGTGGACTTAACAGAAAACTGGATTTGACTGTAGTCGTGTCAGTCTCAATTATTGCGCAGACAAATCAGTCAGTGTGTAGCTGTTGAGCCGAACAGAAGCAGTAGCAAGAGCAACAGCAAGAGCAACAGCAACAGCAAAGCAAAGCAAAAGCAACTACAAAACACTGAGAGACAGACGTTTACAGTCAATACAAAAAATAAAAAAAAAATAAAATCAGAGACATTGTGAATACAGTGAAGTGACAAGAACAAGAGAACAACAACCATAGAGTGAACATTACGTTTTATACGAAACAATATCAAGTGATAAGCGAACACATAATGGCCACATTATCATCACATCCCAACTACGGTTTCCATTTGGGGCCCGGTCAGGGTCTGGAGCTGCCCTCGCCCGGCGATTATGCCTCTCAGGGTCTGGGCAATGCCCAGCTGAGTCCCAGCATGGACATGGATATCAAGCGTGTGCTGCACTACTCACAGAGCGGTGGCCTGGCCGCCAGTTTGGCAGCCATGGGCGGATCGCCCGGTGGTGGACCAGGCGGTGTCAGCAGCCAGGCGGCCAGCAGCATGAGCCACCACATGGCACACCACATGGCACACAATGCAGTCGCCGCACAGCAGACGCTCTCGCCCAACAGCTCCATTGGCTCCGCCGGCAGTCTGGGCAGCCAGAGCAGTCTGGGCAGCAGCGGCATGGGCGGCGGCCTCGGCATGGGCAGCGGACATGGCGCGGGAGCGGGCACAGGCGGTGGCAATGGCTCGATGCACAGCTTGGCCACATCTCCCGGCCAGGAGGGACACATCAAGCGGCCGATGAATGCGTTTATGGTCTGGTCGCGTCTGCAGCGTCGTCAGATTGCCAAGGACAATCCCAAGATGCACAATTCAGAGATATCGAAGCGTCTGGGCGCTGAATGGAAACTGCTGGCCGAGTCCGAGAAGCGGCCATTCATCGATGAGGCCAAGCGCCTGCGCGCCCTCCACATGAAGGAGCATCCGGACTACAAGTATCGTCCACGTCGCAAGCCCAAGAATCCGTTGGCCGGCGGTCCACAGGGTGCCCTGCAGATGCAGAACAATATGAACATGAATATGAATATGAATATGAACATGAACATGAACATGGCACAACAGAAGCTGGGCGGAGCTGGCGCGGGTCCAGCGGGCGGTGGCTACAATCCGTTCCATCAGCTGCCCCCGTACTTTGCCCCCTCGCATCATCTGGACCAACCGTATCCGGTGCCATATTTCACAGGCTTCGATCCCCTGGCGCTGTCCAAGCTGCATCAGAGTGCGGCGGCCAGCAATCAGACGCACAAACACCTGGAGGCACAGGGACAGACACCACAGCTGCCACCGACGTCACTGAGCAGCTTCTACTCCGGCATCTATTCGGGCATCTCGGCGCCATCGCTGTACGCCGCCCACTCTGCGAACGCCGCCGCCGCTGGACTCTACACCTCATCCTCGACATCGTCGCCGGGCTCATCGCCCGGCACCATCACGCCCAACGGCATGGATGGCTCCATGGACAGCACCCTGAGGCGACCGGTTCCAGTGCTCTATTAAGAGAGACAGGGCCGAAAGAAAGGGACTGTCCCAGAGTAAAGTACAATTTGCATTGTTGAAGCGTTCCCAAAGTGATCCACTGGTTTTAAATCTTTAAAAGCTCTAAGTAAGCCAAGTACAGTCTAGTAGTTCTATCTATTAACTCTATTTAACTACATATACATACATACATACATATGTATGTAGCTATGAAGCCCTATTCAAGCAACGCTCGCAAAAGTCTAGTACAATCTTTGCACCAGAAAGAAACCGTAAGAAACATTCCTAGCCAATAAAATAAAAATAATAATTATAATGAAATAATACTACAATACATATTATCTATAATTTATTTGTGACTAAACGAAAACCTAATTGTACATTAATTTTATTTAGTTTTAAGCGAGTGCTCCTTGTTGTTTTTATCAGCACCATTCTCATATCCTAGTTACGATTACTGTGACCTCCTCTTTCCTCCTCCTCCCCTACTTTCCGCCCTCTAACACAAATTGTAAATATCACGCCCAATTCGTTATAGAGTCGAAACACAGCCCAAAAATTAGTAACAAAACAAAACAAAAAAACAAAAACAAGAAACATTCATAAATGTATTATTAATTGTATTAAAATTAATGAGAAATGAAAACAAAAACGTTAATATTTAAGATGAGAATTGCAAAATATTTAAAAATTAATAAAAAACGACATTTATTAAAACGACAAAAAAAAAACAAAAAAACAAATCTTTTAATCTTTTTATTTTAGACATTTACAGCGATTCTAAAAGTTTCAGAATTTATGATGATATCGAGTGATGTTGGAATGACAGTTCAAAGAATGGTTTTATCCTTTGTAACCTTTATGCAATTATTTGAAATACAGACTCTTAGCTATATATTCTACTCTGTATTTCAGTGCAAACTTTCATGTGAGCGCCAAAAATAAATACAATTTTTATTAGCTTAGATTTTAGATTAAGGCAGGTGAATCAGATAATTTTTTCTCAGTTTCCCTCCCCATTTCTGAAACAACTAATATATCAATATAAACTTTCCCTCCTCGTGAATTTCTCAGAGAACCAAGAAAATATGAATCCAATAGTTTTGCTCACTTTTTTTATTATATTATTTTTTTGTTAACTGAAAAACGTTAATTTGATTTGCACACAAAGAAAGAGACAGGCAGAGATAGAGCGAAAGAGAGAGAGATAGAGGGGAAGATATTTGAAGTATTATACAACTATTTGGCGTTGTATTAATTTCTATTGATTAATGCGCTGTTTATTTAACGCCTTGACCAACAATGATATAGGGGAATCGATGGACCAACAAAGGTCGCGTGATTCGCCAAGGGCAGGGGGCATCTCTTTTGGCCATACTCGCATAGGGGCCTTTGTTTGGGGCGCAACGGGGGCCTAGGCCATTGAAATCTTAGACGGCAAACAGATCCCATAGACCTCTGGCGTAGAAATCAACGCGTTTTCAGTCATTATTATTTTTGTTTTTTGTTTTTTATTTGTTCCTCTGCTTTTTATTTCAATCCTAACTTGTAATAATAATAAGAATAATTGCGGTCATTAATAAATCCACTTGCATTGTCTTTCAATCGACTCCAACTGTGTGTGCGATTGTGTGTGTTTCAAATGTGTTAAAATATCAAATATTGTTTATTTTTGTTGGTTGTTGTTTTTTTTTTCATTCTCAATTCTCACATCGTTATAAATTTGTGTAAATATTTACTTTGCATTGACGTGATATTGAATAATTATATAAAGAATGAGTTTTGGGGTTAGCTGTTGCTTATAAAAATTATTTAAATGGTATTAAATTGAAAATATTTATTTTTTAATGATATTTTATGGAATATTATTTGTTTACTTTTACTATAAATTGTTTCGAGAAAACATACCCATGGCATTAATTTTTTCAGAAATAAAATAGTTTCTCAGTTTTCTTTGATAAATATCAGAAAATAATTAGTTGTTGGTCAAGTTACCTCCTATTAACTTTTCAGAAATCTACAGCCATCCTTTTGGATAATATTAAAGAAGTGTTTTTTAATTCTTTGCGATTAATGAAATTCCGTTGAATTTCTTGAGGATTATATCATATATCAGTCGAAGGCTTCCGATGCCGTGGCTCCCCTTAAATAGATTTAAGTTTTGCAAACACAAGTGCACACATTTAAATAAATTAAATTAAATAATATATCACATATCACATCGTTGTATTTGAAAATCTTTAGTGAAACGGAAGTCCACTTTCTCTGCAAGTCTTCCTACCAACTTTAATCTTAACTTGAGCTGTACAAATTCGTAGCATCTTCCGCTTCTCGGCTCCATTGCCAGAATTTCACTTGAAGCATTTCTTAACTCTGTACACTTTTATGGCCCGCTTCAATCCCGTTCCCTGCCCACTCCCTGCCATATAAGTTATATAGCCCCGTTTCGGGGATATGTGTACGAAAATAATTTCGCAAAACAAAAGCCGATGACAAAAACAAATCGCAGGCTATAATATTTTCCTTTTTTACGACTTTATTGGCGGATTAGCGTCTCGCCGTCGCCGGAAAGCAAAAGGAGTGTGCAATCGGAGGTGTTTTATATGTCTCTCTCTCACTCTTATATGGTATATACGGCATATATATTTTTTTACCTGCTCCGAGAAGTACCCGGATTAACCACAGAGAAGGAGAGGAACGTCGCGATGTCATCGTTTGGTCTTGGTGTCTGATTTTCGCCGTTTTTCCAAATTGTTTTCGTTTTGTTTGTCGTCTTTTTTTTAAGTGAAACGCTAATCCGGCGGATTAGCGAAACGGATTAGCATAAAGGTGATACAATTCGCTACAATAATTGCCTCGAGGCCGAAGGCAACAGATCGTTTTTACATGGAAGGTTAGAGATGCCATAAACGGCAACAACGATGCCAACAACAATGACAACATCCAAGCCAAAACTGCAAAGGGGTCAAGAAGCAGTTGGCGTTAGCGGGTTGTTGTCGCTGATGCCGTCGCTGTTGCCGTTTCGCTCTCAACCAGCCCCTGGGCTAAACATGGCGACTGATTCTAAGGCGAAAGAGTGGGAGGAACAGAGGGCGGAGAGGGAGCGGCATGTCTGTCGCCAGGCCAGTGTCCCGCGTCTGGTTTTACAGCCTAATTTGTGGGTGGTGGCTTTTGTCAAACTGTTTCACATTTTATACACTAAACAAGGGTGAATTTCACTAAGCACTAGACAGCCAAATTTGGTTTTACTGAATATGTTAGACAAATTAAATTATTTTTTATTACTAAATTTTTATTTTAACTAGTATGAAGTTTCTTGTAAATGCCAAAAACATTGTACAATTATAAGAATAGTGCACGGAAATTGAAAGGCAATAGATAAATATTGAACACATGGTTTAAACATATGTATGATGATAAGTTATAGGATAAAAGAATAAAAATACATACTTTGATGCGAAATTATATTTAATATCTTTTTGCTTCAAAATTGTGTAGGATAATAAAAGGATAAAAAAAAATTATGTAGCTGAAAATTGACAATGAAAATGTAACAAATATCTGCAGCTAACATTAAAGTCTGTATGGTAAGAAATAGGAATATAGGGTTGAAGAAAAATAACAAAACAATTAAACAATTTCTGCAGCTCATCGGAATTTTATTAAAACTTTGAAAAGTTCAGATTAAATTTGGAATAAAATATCTACAAATTATTATTTAAAAAAAAAAAAAATAATAATAATAAAATTGTCAACAAAAATGCAATTGAAAGAAAGCAAATATTCAAACTCAAAAAGAGTTGCAAATGCTTTGCTAATCAGCATAATATTTAAGCCTTCAATATTTTGTTGCGTAGTGTAATTTATGGACTTGGTTTTTGTGCCTGGACGTGAAGCATATTGTTGGGGGTGGCGCGTGGTTGACAAGTAGCAAAGCGTGGCGGCTTTTAAGTGCTAGTTTGACATTTTTTTTGTCGCAGTGGTTGTTGCTGTGGTTATTGTTGTTGTTGTTGTCGTTATGGGCAACCGAGCTAACCAACCAGACCGTCAATAAGTCGCAGCTAACAATTAATTAAAAGCCTTGCCGCATACTCGGCGCACTTAGGCAAATGAGCAGCGGCCCACGAGGCGTATGAGCGATGCCAGCTGGGACACAATTTGTCAGGGCGCGTCAAAGCAAAATGGCAAATGGCAAATGGTGAATGGCAAATGCAGTGGGAAACTGCAGTGCAGCGAAAAGGATGACAGCGATTCCAGTCAGCGGCTTCCATCGTCTCGAGACGCGCTCTCGAGTGTTGTCAACAACGTCATTAACATGGCACGACGCCAAATGGAAATTAAATGATGATAAATTTGCAACTCAACGCGACGCGACTGATTTGCGTGTGGCAGCAGCAGCAACAACAGCAACAACAGCAACAGGGGCAAACAGGAGCCACCTCTTTGGCATTTGCATAATAAGCAAACGGAAACTGCGAGGCGCATTCAGTTGTACAAAATTTGATTAGGTGCGAGACATTTCATTTGTCAGGCCGCAAAGCAGAAGCGACCTGGCGACAACGTCAACTTTCAAATCGGCATCAGCTTCAGCTTCAACTTCAGCTTCAACAGGAACATTAACATCAACGTCAGCGACACTGTGGCCACCGCTGTGTGGCACGTTGTGGTTGTGGTTTTGCCCGGCACAACCCTCAATTGACGCTTGACGTCGATTGATGAGCCTAAAACTGGACGACTGTCCATGTGGTGCTGCCAATTGACGATCCGAGGATCGACGCCAGCGGAGGGGATATTCAAATAAGCTGACGGGAGGCAAAACGAGTTGAGATTGATTGCAAGAATCAAACAACTCAATTTACCAAGTTACTGTACTGTCAGCGGATCTGCAATTACCACTGTAATTACTTAAGTAATTCGACAATTATGTGTCAAGTGGCTGAGAACATTAATTAAAGCCAAACATATTCTGCGGAATATTAATCAATTATTATTAATTGAATTATTAAATTAAAGACAATAAATAAATAGAAATAATTAATGCGACAATTACCATAACAATTTTTTTATTAAATTAAGGAAATTCTGTTCATAAATCCCAAATCAATTACTACAATTACTATTGCAGTTATTTAAATACTTAAGGGTATCAATATTTCAATACTAACATTCTTTTCAAAGTTCCCAAATCAAATACTATAATTACTATTATAACTACTTGAGTAATTAAATATCTTCTTTTTATTTGATTTATATCCCATTTACTAAAGAAATTACAATTCTTTTCACAATTCCCACATCAAATACTACAATTACTATTGTAATTACCGGAGTAATTAAAGATGTATACTGTAAAGTTTAGATACTTTAAAGCTTAACGAGAGACAACTAAGGAAAAGCTCAATTCGTTTCAGTGGCCAAGGGGTTAAAGCTGCTGGCGGGTGTCCAGTGTTCACATGACAATAGCTGCAAGTGGGATTTGAGGCGCGGCACATCCTGCAGGCCAGGATTCTCCACGTGCACGGAGGAACGCCCGCCGTTAGCGCTAAGCCAGCACCCAGGGTGAGTCATTGCCAGGACGAGGCATCTCTGCATCCATACGAAAATGCTCATCCTGTGTGGCGATAAGTGCGGCTGTCTAATGCATTATTGTTCCTGTCCAGTGAGACGATGATATGGACGCAGGACAAGGCGCCTGGCAATATGGAATTTCATAACTGCTCTCGAGCGTAATTTGTTTCCTGTTTACGCGCAGCAGGACATCTCTCATCCGCATCCGCATCCGCATCCGCGTGCGCATTGGCGTATAAATTATTGCCCGAATCATAAGCTAACCCACCACCACAGGAGCAGGAGCAGGAGAACGACCGCCACCATAGCCCTAGACCATGTGACCCGGGTGAGACCGGGTGATACCCCCGGGTACCTCATTTTAGACTCTCCTCAAGTGTTTGCCCATTAATTTGCTGGTTGGGGTGGCTCATAGCAAATATTTGCATAAATTTGTAATAATTTTATCGTCAATTTGTATTTTATTAGCATGTTGCGAGCCACTCAACCACCTTCAACCTTCCATCTCCCCCCTCCCCCCCTCCAGCCCATTGTGCCACTAGCTCTCATCTTTGTATGTCTGGCTTTGATTTGTGGTGCTCATCTGCCCAATGCTAATGTGCTTTCGGTGGTTGAGGTGCTTGCGGGTGCTTCACAACGATTAATTCATTTTTATTTTTTATTAATTTGTTAAAAATTTGTCACTTTGACATTGTTCGCTATGCTTTTCAGTGTTTCTTTTATTGAAAGATGATGAAGATAAGTGGTTTCAGTGGAAGAAGAAGAGAAAAATAAATGAGAGAAGAAGAATTTGATGTAAGTTGTAAAAATAATTTGATTTTGAACAGAGTTCAGATGTTTATAATATGCTTAGTTGAGATAAATATTATATAATTATGCACTTATAGTTATAAATACTTAAATATAAATTCATGTTATATTTGTATTATAAAATATGATATTTTTTCTTTGCTTTCATATTCTTAAACTTGCTTTGAAGCATTTTTAATAACCTCAACTCGCCCTTTTTTGCAATTCTTCTTTGCTGCGCTTTCGTAAACGTTTCCCCTACATCGAAAACACTTTAAATTTCCTTAAATCAAATAGATAGATCTAATAAAGATAAGGGGGATATCTATACTTATAGTAAAAGTAATTTCGCTATTTCAAATCAAACTAACGACAGACTTTTTAATCCAATGTTAAATCTCTATTAAATAGTAATACGAACAAAGTATTCGCATTTCTTTTATGTGTACATAAAGCAGGAAGTTGATTGTTGCCTCTGTTAAGACTTGGGCACGCTCTATAGAGCTCCGAGCTATATTCCAGTCTGTTATCAGAGGGACTGAGAGCTACAGCTGCGGCTCCAATCGAACGGCGTGTGCTGTTGATCAAAACAACAACGAGTACGAATGAGTGTGTGAGTAAAAGAGTGAGTGTACTCTGTCTGGCAATCGAGATCTGTGCTATTATGACATAATTAAC
Organism: Drosophila limbata; assembly: GCA_963924055.1. Taxonomy (NCBI): domain Eukaryota; kingdom Metazoa; phylum Arthropoda; class Insecta; order Diptera; family Drosophilidae; genus Drosophila; species Drosophila limbata. The sequence goes on from OZ001354.1 coordinate 17,506,834, forward strand.
TCCTCGTTTACTCGACTGGGGATTACATAATGCAATTGGGTCTCAAAGCTGGCGGGGATTACGCACAATGCAAACTGTTTACATTTTTTGGCAATACAAAAACGGAAATGCAGGCTCTAAACGGCTTACCAACTGGCCCAAACAAATAACCCGTACAGCCACTGGACACAGAGGCAGAGGGAGAGACAAAGAGCAGAAAGAACTGAGAGGAGATCTATGTATCTATCTATGTATGTGTGGAGTTGAAGTTGGAGAAGGGTCTGATAATACATTCGTCAGACAATGGACAGAGACCGTTGTCGATGTTGAGCGCCAGCTGCTGCGGCGACAATCCAAAAAGAAAGCAGTTAGAAAGCATTGGAAACAGCAACAAAAATAGAAACAGAAATAGAAATAGTTTATATTGATAACTGGGATTTTGCTTGTTTGTTAGCTTGTTGGTTTGATCTCATCAATGGGTTAAACGCCACAGCTGTTGTAACTGTTGTAACCGGCAATAGCTTAGGGATTATAACTGTAACTGGACCTGAGCAAATCTCGGCAACAATACCAAGACAAGAGGCGAAGAACGGAGAGAGACGGTGCCCACATAATTGTTGCCCATTGTTGATCACTAATAATATTTAATAACATTTTGGCGTTAACTTGGCGAACTGAGTTTCGTCTCTCCTTTCCCTCTTCGCCTCCTCCTCTCCCTGACTCTTCTCATTCGCCGAGCGTCTCATCAATGCCTTGACGAATCGTAAACAAAGCAAAATTTGAGTAATCAGCTTCATTCAGAAAACGTGTAGCAGAAAGACACAGGGACTAGTTAAATAAAAGAAACAAGCTACAAAATATGATAATGAGCATTAATGAATACGGAGATGCTCTATATGGACTCTAAATAAAGGTTAAATATTAATAAAATGAAGAGAAAATTAATGTTAATGATATCGTAATAAATTCGTTTAATTATATATTTTACTTTTAAATTTACTCTTTTTTATGTATGAATTCTATGTGGTCGTAATGACTTTGCTAAAATTTATTTAGAAGAAAAAAACCTATGTTTGTAATAGTGAAAAAAACCGATGTTTGTAATAGTGACTAGTGCATTAAATAATAAGCGTTAGCTTGTAGCACTGGGAATCAAAATAAAATAAAATAAAATAAAATAAAATAAATATATAAAAACAAATTTAAGTTGCAAATAGTATTAAAATTAATCTAAAATTTTAAGTATTCCAATTTAAAAAATCTTAAAAAAATTAAATCTTTGACATTTAAAGAGCACTGACATTTCAAAAGCAACTCTCTAAGAAATCTGTAGAAATCTGTTATGCAAACCGAATAGAGAATCCAGAGTCGGCCTTGATAGCTTCGGCAATAATCGAAAATTAAGCCAACATTTCTTTAGAATTCACATGAGTTTTATTAATTTAATTTAATTAATAGATTCAATGAAATTTTAAATTCTTTAGAGTCATTTCGAGACAAAGCAGGGAAACTTGCCCACAAAAGAGTTAATCTAACAAATATTTGGTTTTAGAAATTGCCTCCACTTGAATTAAGTTTTATTAGAATAATTCCAAACATTGAAAGGGTATCAATATTTTTTGTACAATATTTTATGTTTCGCTTCCCATCACATCAGCCCGTTTGGAGGTGAATGGGGCACTGTCAGGGTCGGGGATTACACAGGGCGAGCAGGGTGAGAAGGGGAGAAGTTCCGAGCTGAGAGCTGCGAGCTCAGGGCTTCGCCGAGTGGCGAGTTCGAAGCTCTCGATGGACAACAAAAGCGCTTAAATGAAACAAAGCAATCGAACAATGGACTCGCATTATTTTCTAATTTATCGGCATTGTCCGAGTGGTACGGGATGGGATCGGCTTCTCGGTTTGTTCAGGCATTTCTTGACCAAAAAAAAAAAAAACAGTGCTCATTGTTGTGTTGTGTTTTTTTGTTGTTGCTTGTTTTCATTATTGATTTAAACAAATCGAAGAGTGAACAAGTGAAGAGCAGTCGGCATCGCTATTAATGCGCTTTTAATGAAGTAATAACAACAACGATGACGAGGAGGATGACGATGCCCCCAAAAGGTATTCACAAGGTTCATTCATTAGCAGCACTCACTATTTTGACCAACTTTGTTTGTGGCACTTGGTAACTGTAGAAACCAGAACCAAACCAGGCAGCAATTAGTGTTAATCTAACTGAGCTGATCTCAGCCAGAATCACGACTATTAATTGCATTTTGTCACAACAAATTTGCTAGTTGCATTCTGGCACGCCATGGGCTGGGCCACGTTAACAACAACAGCAACAATGTGGCCAACAGAACTAGCACAGAACTGGGGCTGGGCGACACTTTCGCTTGCCTCCCCTCCTCCCCCTCCTCCCCCTTCTCTGGGCCCATGTGTGACAAATGTTACGTTCCAATAATTGTGTAAAGAACCGTAAATGGCTAAATTCTCCCTAATGCATAGATTTGACCATATTGGCGACCCAATTCTAGTTGGGCCTAAAAACAAGTGGCACTAATGGGTGTGGCATTAGCCAAACAAACAAACAACGTTTTCAACTGGTTAAAAACCCCGAAGCATTGGAATTTGTGAACCAAACAAATGTTTTATGTAAATTTTACAAAGACCTTTTATAATTCTTTGCAACATTTTCTGATTTTTACAGATCAAAATTTTGCATACAAATAGATATTTTTAAAAGAACTCTCATTTTAGGGGTATTAACTGTAAAATTGGCATTTTTTATAGAAATCTTTGATACATTCATTCTGTTAATATTTTAAAGAAAGTCAAAGTTCGTTTGACAATTTTGAAGATTTATAAAATTCAGATTTTTAAAAAATATAGTATATTTCTAAAGGATTCACATATCTCTTAAATTTAATTTAATTTCATTTTTTTTAACGATAATATTATTAAATAGTTTGAGAGTTATTATGTGGGTTTCACTCACAATTCCAAAAAGTAATAACAATTAAAAAAACCATTCCGGATTTCAAATTTTGCTTAGACAAAAGCAAAGTGACTGCTAAAAGGATACACATACAAATGTTATTGTCTTTGGACTCATACCCATTTTACAGTCTTTTCGGTTATTTAACAGATCTGTCAGTCAGGCATGTGATTACTAGGAATTGTAACATCGTTTGCCTTGTCTCTAGACAGGCTGTGAGCAAACATTGATCTGTCGCGACAAAGTCAATTGAGAAATATATCCTTGCACCTAGACTGTTAATTAAAGGAACGCCTTCAACACGGTGATGCGACAAATTCCTTGGTAATACTCGTACTTGCTCTGCATCGCACTGCATATAGAATCAGGCGCAAATCAAATACATACTCGACAAAATACCATCAAAAATGTGAACAATCAATTAACAGCGAACTAAACGTTGCCAGACATTCAACGCCATCGGACAATGTCCAACTACTGTTTGGTAATACTTCGTATAGTTCCAGTTGTTTGCAGCGACATCTGGCTGGCGCTTCACTTACAGAACAAAGTCTGCAGCCTGGATGTACTCTATAGAGCAGGCAGAGTGACTATCAAGTGGCGTTTGTTACAGCGAGGAACATGAAAATAAAATACAGAATTTTGTGGTGTGCCAAAGCAATCTTTTTATTATTTTCAAGGTAAAACTTTATACAGAGCTACTATCAACTGTCCTATTTAAATCCATCAAAATTAATTTTTGACTTTATCATTTAATTGAGAATATAATAATAGGGATACATAGATATTAAGTGCTTAAAAACATTGTTCATTCAGTTGCAAAAATAAATAAAAATCTGGGTGCATTTAATGTGTTTTAAATAGAATTGAAAATAAGATATATTTCAAAATCTTAAAAATCTGCAATTAATTTCTATCATTTTTGCCATAATTTCAAAAGTTTTCTATAAATTTCTATCATTTATTCTGTAAAAATTAAAAATTTCAGTAAGAAATTTCAGTAAGAAATTTTTCATAATATTTAAAGCGATTATTTTAAGTTCCTGTCAGTTTTCACAGTATCTTAAAGTGAGTATAACTCTGTCAGGGTATTCCCTTGTCAACTAGCTGAGTCCAGTTCCTTTTTCAGCCGTCTCAAAGTCTTGTTTGACTTGACTGGATGCCACTAAATGATGACAAACAGAGCGCGGGTTGCGCTTTTGGGCTCGATTAGCTTCTAATCAGCTGTGGCGGCGTCAACTGAATCTGAGGCATCGATGTGGCAACTGCTAAATGCAACTGAGGCACAAACTCCGACTTATACTTGAACTGTGGCAACTGCAATATGCAAATGAGCTGTAACAACAAGAGCAGAAGCAAAGTCGCCCTAACTGTTTGTCTTGGCCATTTGTAGACATTGTTTTGTTTGAACATTTAATTCATAGGGCTGAACGAGTTTTCCACTCAGTTGTTATTGTTGCTGTTGTTGCTGGCCCGCTTAACACTCGATTGGTTTTGTTGTTTAGCACAATCATAGAAGTACAAGCTCATATATCAACGATCGAACGAACGATCGATCGATCGAACGAATTTCAATGTGCCCCACCCCGTATAACTCTCTGTCTCTCTGTCTGTCTCTCTGTCTGTCTCTGGCTATATCATTAAGGCTCATTATGTTTTCATGTCCAGAGAAAAAGGTGTTTTTCTCCGTTTCTCTGTGTTTTTGTTGTATTTCGTTTCATTTTCGCTTTACTCGCATTGTTTGATTTCTTTTCGCTTGTTTTGTTGTTTTTGTTTACGCTCGACACCATTCAAATTTTGATACAAAAACCTCGTCATTTATACACATGCGAACATAATTACGTTAATTCATTGTGTTATGAGGGTAGCCAGTCCACTCTCCCTCTCTCTTTCGCACCCCATCTATCTGTCCCTCTCTTTGGCACAGTTTAGTTGCCGCCACAGCCCTTATCAAATCATGCGGCAGCCTCTGATTTCTTTCTCTTCTTCTCTCTTTGATTTTTTTTTTGGTTGATTTATGATGTGACGGAAGTTTAGTGTTTCGGAATTTATTAGACAAAACATTGTGCGAATATTAGGTAGAGATACAACAGATTCCGATTCCAGAAATCGAATGACGATCGCCTCGGAAAGTGAACAGCAATTGCCAACTTTTGGAGGAGGGGAGCAAAAACATGGCCAAGCACAATGCAAAAAGGCGCCAGCAGCCAAAAAGGACTCGAAACTGTCACAAAAAGGAGCAACAGACGAGCAAGCGACCAGTTGGCCCATTTTGGGTGCTGACAGCCCAAATATGGGATGAGAGTGCTCAGTGATATTTGAATGGCCCATACAAATCCAGACATACAAATACAAATACACATACAAATACACATACAAATACACTGCCGAACATATTTATTGGCACAGCAAACATTTTGAGATTTGGGGGCTTAATTGTTCCCTGATCGTTAACATGTTGGTATCAATGGAAAGGTCATATAAATTCCTTTTGAATGATATAAAACATTTCTTAACCCATTAAGTACCCTTCGAAAATTTCGAGTTTATGTAAAAGTCATTTTTCGAAACTTTTTTCCTCGATTTTTTACAAAAAATATTTTGATGCAAAAAAATTATTCAAACAATTTAAGGAGTAACTGCAAAAAAAATTTTTCAAAAATATTTTTGCTAGTATTTTTTATAATTTTTTAAAAATTGCTAAAAAGGCACTTTTTGTGTAAAAAGTAGGAAAAAGGGGTTAAAATGGTCATTTTTAGGATTTTTTTTATTATTTTTTTAATCTCAAACAAATTTTTAATTCTTTCGAAAGCTTATATATTTTAGGCAATTTCATGAAATATTTCTAAAATTTTAAAATCGTTGAAGGATTAAGAAACTTAAAATATTCTTTCCATAATTAAAAGTTGCAAAAATGTGAAAAGTAAATCTCTGCTTATAAACAATTTGCAAGTAATTCTTCTCTAATTTTATAAAAAAGTATAGAAACCAAACTAAGATATATTAAAAATCTTTACAAATTTAATTCTACTTTCTATTGAAGGAAACCGACATATATTCGTCCAAATGAAATACTGTTAAAACTGAAACTAGAACTAACTACTAAAAATGTAATTCAATTTAGTTCAACTCTTTTAAAACCGGATCGAGTCAGTTTCTCCAGCAGTTCCACAAATTACGCAATGAAGCGGGCAATCGAAACTGAAACTGCGTCACTTCAATTGCTTCAATTGGCGATTGCACAGGTGTGTCTCTACCTACCTACATAAATACACACACGAGTATATATAAAAGTATCTATAAGCACATCGGATGTCGCCGTCACAGAGTTGTGTGCTTGATCGAAAGTATTTACAACAATCGGAGTGAGGAGAGAGAGAGAGAGAGAGAGAGCAGGGGAAAAATACAATTAAATTGAAACAATTGTTCATTATACAAACGTGGCCTAACAAAATACGTTGGCATTGTCTCGATTCAATTGTTCTTTGTGTTTGTTTTTATGTTATCATTTGATAGAAATTGAAGCAGAATAAAAGAAATGCTTCAGGTGACTCCAAAATAATCGTTAAGTTAATACAGATTAATTGAAAGACTTAAAAACTTAGACACAAATTTGTAAAAATATAATAAAGTCCAAAATTATATAGAAAAAGATCCATTTGAGACAAAACATTACAATTTAATTTTAATTTACGTATATAAAAATTATGGTTAAGCTGGAATATCTACTTGTAAAAAAAATAATAATAGGGATATGTAAAGCTAAAGTAGGAACCTTTTTTACTACTACATTTTTTTCCATATCCTATTTGTTGTTCTTCCTAAATGATGCAAAAAAACTGCGTTTTCTATTTTTGTTTGTTCGCCTTTAATAATATTATTTACACTTTGTTGCGTTATTTTTTGTGTGTGTGTCTTTCATCCAAGTTTTATTTTTTGTTACACTCTGATTTGGGGCGTGAGTCGTGTTGTGTGGACTGTTGTCAAGGACGATTTCCGGGCAGCGATTCCATGCAACCCCTAATTGCTGCCCACTTGAGAGAGCTGAGAGTTGAGAGTTGAGAGGAACTCGGCTCAGCTGCACTTATCTGTGTCAGCCATCAGTTGGTTGAGTTCTCATCCTCATCCTCATCCGCAGCCACTCCACTATCAGTCGGGGCTAATCGGCAAACAGTTGCCAGCTCTGTGTCCTTCCATGTCCTTGTATCCTTGTGTATCCTTCTGTCAGTCGCAGGGGCTGGCTAATTTCATGTTTATCGCGGCATCGAAATTAACCAGACGCCCAAAGGGGCGTTTGCTTAGCTTTAGTTTTGTGGTCGGCTTTTCTTTCTTCTCTTTATTTTTTGTGACTCTTTCAACTCACTTTGGCCCCTGGTGTTTATGGGCCAATTTGTAAGTTCTTTTGATGGCCGTTTACTGTTGATTCGGCTATCTCAACTTTATGTTTATTGCTCTCATTTGCCTAATTTGCCTCATTTTATTGCACAGTTTTCCATCACAGATCACACCTCAAGTCATAGTTTTTTTTATTAATATTTTCTCTCTATTTATCAGTTCATATTTAGCGTGACTTCTTCTTGCTCTGCTTTTTACTCGGTGCCTTGTGCTAAACCTGCTAATTGTCAAGAACAATAATCAATAGTGATCGATTGATAGATTCAGTCTATTTTATTGTGATCTAGAACTCAAACTGTTGTCATATACATATCTATTTGAAGAGTATCTGCTATTTGTTTTCATTTAATGTTGTTCATTTTTTCTGGTTAATGTTGATTATTGCATTTAAAATTTTCCATATTGTCCATATATTCGTCTATGAAGATCACAGTTGGCGTTTCCAATTAGCATTGATTATTTTGATTCATATTGGCTACACTTTGCTCCATTGGCAACGACAACTCACCATTGTGGCAATAATTGTTAACATGACCATTAATTGGTAACAATCTCAAAATATCAATTCAAGAGTGCGAGTTTTGTTACTTCGACGGATACGCAGCAAAGCGGGTAGAAGAGGGATTATTGACTTACAAAAATATTCCAAATTCCTGTCAGAATCTGAATGAAAAGTACTTCAAAATCTTGTCGGGTTTAATCTTTCCAGGGTATTCCATAGTTCAGCTTACAGTTGTTGCTACCAATTTCCATTTGATTGCAATTCGAAAATATGTTTTCACAGGATAACAAAAAGGAAGGCTACGCCTTGGATCCATCGACTCTGGACTTGGTCTCAATTGCACCCACTTAACGGGATCGCACAATGGAAATGTTTTGCGCCGCTTTTCCCACCCTTCCGCCCGCCTGGCTCTCCTCCGGCCCACGACCTATGAACTACGAGAACTCGACCAAAATCGCGCGCCCATTAGAGCGTGTTTAATGTTATTTATTCATTAGGTTTAAGTGTGCGCGAAAAATAACAATTACAAAAGCAACAAAAAACCGAAACGTATTTTGTTGTGCGGGGTCAGATTTCCCGAATATAAAAAAAGAAAAGAAAAAATAGAAAAAACGATAATTGAGTGGCAGCATCGACGCTATGAAAATACGAGTGTACTCACAGCATATTCATTCATAAAGGACGAGCATATTTTCGGCAAGGATCTCGCGATTTTCTGCAGCTGTTGTGGGCTATGAAAAGCGCAGGAAGTTCGCCAGTACGAGGGCAGCTGTGTTATCCTTAGCCTTAGCCTCAGACAGACAGAATTGAATGGATGCCATTATTTAAGCCCAAACAAGCCGCAAAATTGGCCAAAGAATGAGCTTAAAAACCAAGTGCTTGCCGCTATTCTAAGTACTTTTCAGGCGCAACAATATAACTACTTTTATGCTTTATACAGTTTAATGTGGATGAAGTCAAATGGAAAATGCATTTCAAATGATTTTTTAAGGATTAAATAATTACAGTTTTCAAACAGAATTAATGAGAATATTTTAATAGATGTTAAAACCTATTATTTTAGTAATTATATACGTATAAGATAGATATAAAACTTAACATCAAATCTAATATATTTTCATGCAAATTAACGTATGAATTTCGAAGATTTTATATAGAGACTATAATACCAAATTTCAAATAATTTATAGGATTTTTTGGGAATATTAAGCAAACTTGTTGAAATTTTTATCTTTAAAAGCGTAATATAAATTTAAATTATTTCTGCTTTTATTTTGCAATCTTGGGGACATATTTATAGTATGATATGTTGTCAAAAAATCATAACAGAAAAAGCTAAGTTAAATTTACAAATTGAAGTAAACTCACTTGTAAACATTGCTCAAGATTTGGTTATTTACAAATATGGTTAATTCTTTCCTGACCAAATCTTCTGAAATGATGTTCAGTAAATGCCAATAAAGTTTTCTTCTAGCAAAGCTCAGAATCTTATGTTCTACCTACTAGTTATATATAGAAAAATGTATCAGTTGCCTTTGGGCCTTCTTTTACACATGGGATATTGTGGTTAGGTGTGATAAGACTGCAACACACACACACGCACACACACACACACACTTGGCAACTGTAGCCTTTGAGAATTATGCGCTCGCAGGAGCATGAAAAGCTTCTCGACTGAAACTGAGACTGCGACTGCGACTGAGAGGAGTGCAGTAGAGTTAGAGAAGAGAGTGGAGAGTGAAGAGTAAAGAGTAAAGTCAGTCATGCAACTAGCGAGTGTTGCAGCACTTGTGAGTCTTTCATTTAATTAGCCACAGCTGACAGTTAGCCAAAGAAAGCAGAAACAATGTGAACAACACATACAGCAACACACACACACATTTGCACACATACAGTGAGTCAAAGCTGTATGTTACCGTCGGCAATCGAAACGAAGTCAGAGTTTTGATTTTTGAGTTGAAAACTGAAGTTGCCGCACTTGAATTGGCGTGCGGCCAGCTGTTGTGTGTGTGTGTGTGTATACATATGTGTGTGTGTGTGTTGCATGCCCCATGCCCATGCCCATGCAACCAGGCCGAAGCACTTGACTGCTGCTTCAATGGCTACAAAATGCAATATAATATACAATAATGACATTTCACTTTGCAATTACAATATAAATTGCGCGGGCATTAAACGGCTTCAACTTGCGCCAAATGCACTCGAAACATTTCGAGTGATGCAAAAAAAAGAAGCAAAAAAAAAATAAAATGAACAAAAAATATACATATACGAGTATGATTCTTTTCTTTGCATTCTGCAATAAATCAAAATTCTGTAAAAGTGCAGATCCAGTCAAGCATTAAAAATTAATTATGAAACTCCTCTTCTCTCGCTCTCTCCTACTATACTTCTGCCTCTGTCTCTGTAGGTTTTCTATGATTTATTGGGAAGGTAACTGCGAGTCGTAAAATTGAGTTATGTAAGGAACCACAGTTGCTAGGGAAAAACAAGACACACACCCCGGAAAATTCGATTGCAGGCGCCAAAATGTTTGCCAAACAAAGCGTAAATTATGAAAATTATGAATTGCTTTGGTTGAGTTACTTACGAGTATAAAGCATTTTTATAAAGAGAGGCTAAAGATACAAATGTATGTCTTAGAGGGTATTCTGGTTCTAACCATGTCGATTGTCTGCCAATGACATCTTTATTAGTTTCCACAACGTTGAGCTCAACCATGGAAAATGTCAAAAATTTATAATGAATTATGATGAATTGGCCATGTCGTTGTGACCCAAAGATTCTTTAGCCCGACAGAACAACAGACAACAAAAGCCAATTATAAACTTAATTTGAGCTTTAATCTTAAGAACTTATCACAATGATATTTGTATTACCTCTTTAACTGCTCGATTTCATCTATAGTTCATCTTAAAACTAACTCTTGATATCTCAAATTGATTTTATGAATTTTCAAATTTGTTAAAGAATTATTTTGATAGTACTTTGAATTAAATTTTTAACTCAAAAATTGAAATTTAGCATCTGTAGTAAAATAATTGTTAAATTTACGATAACTTCTATAATATGGCCTTAGATTTTCTAATTTTTATCCTAACTTCGATCGATTTTTGATGGATATCATTACTAATATTGTTGGATATCTAATTTAAATAATTTTAAGGGAGTGCAGTTTTCGAAATAATTATCTAAATTTAATTTAATAGAGCTCATGTTATATTATCTGGATTTTTGTAGTTTTAAATTAACTCTATATTACACCGTCTTTATACGTCTTTCAAGATTAGTCTTCGTATTGTTATAGATTTATAACTAAATCTAGGATTATAAAGTTTGACAAAGCTTCGTTCAGGAATTACTTGAGATCCCTTCACGTAATCCGAAATGATCTTAACTGGTAGCCACTTGCAGTAGCAAAATGAGAACAATACACACACACACACACACACACACATACACATAGAGAAAACTAACACATGTGTAAAGTGTTGGACATGGTTATTTGGCATGAATGGCGGCCAGTCTTTTGACATGGCCAGTGACATTTGAAAGCGCTTTAAAATCCAAGTTGAGTCGCATTTTGACATTAATTGTGTAAATTCTTTAGGGTCACCCAATTCAAATCATTTCAAATCGATGCTATAACAATTGCGTCAAATTAAAATAAAAATAAAGAGAGAAAAAAAATGAAAATGACAACGGCAACGAAGTCAAGCCAACCAAGTGCCCTGTCCGGATCTAGAGCTGGGGTTGGGCTGGGTTTTGGACTGGGTTTTGGATTGGATTTTGGTTTGGTTTCGACCCAATGTCTTTTGGTCTCTCTCAAGTGGCACGTGCTTTTGTTTGGCGACGGTGAAACCGTTGCTCGGCATTTGTCTCCGCCATTGGCATTTGTCTCATTTAGAGAAAGGTGACTTTTCAAAAGGTGCTTATTGAGCCATACACACATCCACACAAATGTATTTATCTAGTGTAATATCTCGTCTATGCACAACACACTGCGCATAATGTATGTGGATGCCAGAGATTGATTGTGCGACGCCATTTTGTGGCTCTCAAGTAGCTGAAAGTCCATAGTAACTATATGTATAGTGGTATTAAGATACATCTATTAACATCTGAAAAATGGAACGTAAATGTTGTGATTGTCTGGCAGAGATTAGTCTGAAAGGTTAAATATTGAAAACTTTCGAAATTATGTTTTAAGAGAAGATTTGTTACAGAAAGTTTTAAATACATAATATACATATGAAATATTTTAATAAAACTTGTAATATAACTGAGCTTAATGCTCAGCAAAAAGAAGATACACAGCATACAAATTTTAAAATATATTATTAAAATTATATAAATATAATATAATTTAATCATATGATTTAATAACTTTATCTACAAAAATAGGATTGAAGTTCACACATTTGTATGGTAGCTGAGCTTAAAGCTCCGCCCGTTTCAAATTCATCGTATAGCAGTTTTAAAGCCAAAAGCACACTAATACATGTACATTTACTAACACACACAAACTATAAAAGCACCCATCAACATTCCTAGCTTCTTCTCTCCCTCTCTCTCTCTCTCTCTCTCTCTCTCTCTCTCTGATCCTCCTGCAGGTTTCCCTACCCGTTCCCTGGCTTACAATAATGGACAAGTAATTAACACAAATCGCAAATTATAACAAATCCCAGCGCCAGTCCGTCTCCCTTTCTTCCACTCCCCCCTTGGACAGCCCTCAGCCAGCATAAATTTGTGTATGCATAAACGTGCATAATGTTTTTCCTTTATTTTCTTACTTGTTTGTTCCCTTTTGAATGGCCATTTATCATTGAAACTATGACGGGCCATTTGCTACGCGAAACGGAAGTGGACAAAAGTGACCATCCAGTCACTGAGGCAGCAGCCTCTGTAGCCAGTTTGTATCCATTTATAAATATATGCGATATATATTTAATGTCATTCTCAAGCAACCAGTCTAAAGTCCAGGAGCTCATATCTCTGTCTCTCTGTCTCTGTCTGTGCAGCATCGGCAAGTATGTGCAACAATTTGACCGCAGTTGCCGCACATTTGAACCCAAATTACTTGAGATAAATGCGTACTTAATTTGCAGACTTTGAGTGGTGGTATCAAAATAATAATCAATGTTCCATTATCCTTTCAACGGCAGCCGAGTCGCTGCGTGAAGATTATAAGCGACACGTCCACGTTGGCCCCTTTTTCGCTCATCTTTCCTTCTCCCATTCCCCTGCCCCTTAGGCGCCCCATACCTTGGCAAATTCCAGTTGAACCCGTTTGCAACCTGAACCCTTCTCAAGCCCATTTACTCAGTGCTTGTGCTGTGCGAAAAGTTTGTCTTTCCCCCTGTCTCACTGTGGCCCGAGGCGGCGGTTGAAAATTTGGACATGTTATGTGTTTGCCAAAGTTAAATAGCTGCCGCTTGGGTTCAAAGGTTAAACAAGGATTTGGCATGTTTTTCTAGACGTGCAAAAGTGGCAGCTACTTGTAAAAGCATCTCAACATCGAAACGAGTCTTTTAAGCACTCTGATTGGCCTACGCATGAGACCATTTGAATACCCTGTAGCAAAAGGACAGAAGGCGTCTTCGTCATCAGCATCATCATCATCATCATCTTTATCATCTTGGGTTCGATATCGAAATCGACTTCGATTTGCATTGTATCAAGTGGAGAGCACAAAGACGGCGACATTAAAACAAAAGTAAATCACGGCTTAGCGTCAGAGATGGTAATTTTATGGGAGCTACGGCTACCTTTTCGGGTCTCTCAGTGCATCTTGCTCTCTTTCTCCTTCAGTCTCTCTCACTCTGTCTGAAATTTATGCAGCAACTGTCAGAAGGGGGCGAGTCAACTCGTAAAAATCGAAACACGTTACAAATCGAAACAAAATATACATGAAATTATGTATGTATATGAAATAAAATTGACTTTGCTTCATTTTTTCAGGCCCTAGTCACTAGTGACCATTGACGATCCCCGATCCACGATCTTCATCTGATCAACTGATCCCGCATCAATGTTGCTCGCCTTTTGTCACACCAAAAAAAAAAAACGAAAATATTAGAAAAGAAAAACGGATTTGATAAACAAACAACGAAACCAAATCAATGGCAAAAAATCCAATGAAATGATGAAACGCATCATTAGCATGGTTTCAATCAATATATGTATATATTGATCATCTGACTACCAGCATTTGGCTGATATCTGATCTGTGTGAAATGCTCAAAGTCCATCGTAATGCAATTGCAAAAGCGGGTCAGTTCTTTTGCTAATGATGCTAGCTAATTAATGCTAATGATAATATAACATTTAAAAACATTCACTGCAATTCGAGTTAGTCAAATTGTTAGAAAATCAAACAGTTAGCTCTGTTTGTGTTATGTATGTAATATATAGTTAAATTTTAGCTCTATTCGAGATATTATTTGTACCCGATACTTAAAAAATAAGTAAAAGGGGATATTGTATTCGTTGCAATTTATGTAACAGGGAGAAGGAAGCATCTCTGAGCCTATAAAGTGTATATATTCTTGATCAGCATCAACAGCCGAGTCGATATAGACAGGTCCGTCTGTCTGTCCGTCTGTATGTCCGTGTGAGGGCCTGGATCTCAGAGACTATAAGAGCTAGAGCAACCAAATTTGGCACACTGATTTCTATAAGCCCCACGCAGGCCAAGTTTGTTTCAAAATTTTGCCAAAATTTGTCCGCCTCCGTAAATCGCGAAAAGCCACCACACGCACAGTTCTTAAGAAATTTGAATTTTTTTACTAATTACCGTTAGCTATTATTATTACCTATCATCCTATTAAATAGAAACAAGATCGGACAAATAGAAAGGTGGTAATGGCTTATTTAAGTTTCCAGCAATGTAAGTGCCTAAAAGCATGCAATAAAAAATATTTGAAATTTATTTAAAAAAGTAACGGGTATCCTGTAGTCGGGAGCTCGACTATAGTTTTTCCCACTTGTTTTTTATGATTATTATTTCTAATTTTTGTATATAATTAAATTAAAAACAATTAAAGTACTATAATAATAATGTGTCTTAATGTGTGTTTATTTTGTTAGGTTGACAGTTCTTACACCTGCTCCCAGCTGTAGTCATAATTTTAAAATAGACGCACGCATTAACGCCATATCCAATTAAAATAATCCGCCTTGATTTTCAATATGGAAACATTTTAATTTCCCTGCGAATTCTGTTCTTTAAAGTGAAACAATGGCTACATAAATGGATTATACACATTCGCATGCGTTTATCGCCACAGATTTAAAGCAATTAGAGGAACAGGAAAACGGAAACAAAACACGAATAAACGCGTACAGATACTTACATCAGAGAGTGTTCTCTATGCGGTATAGACACATGGGAAAGGTTTCTGGTGCTGTAATTAATTTACGCCACTTGACTTTTGGGGCAAACAATGGGGCACGATGAACCAGCGAGCTGAGCTGTTGGCGCCAGGCGGAAGCCGGAACGGAACGGAACGGGACGGAACGAGACGGAAACGGAAATGCCAAAGCATGTGGAAACATTTGCCAATGTGCGACGAGTGGAAAGGATAATGCTGAGGCAGTAATTAAAAGCGGCATGCAACTAGCTAACATAAGCTGCCGCCAGGTACGAGTTTGGTTCATGGCTTATGTCTGGGACATGGTCGAGTGGCAATTGGCAATTGGCGCGATGCAGTTTTGTTCTTTACGCGCGACTCGCTGAGCTAATTGAATATTTGCCAGGTGGACGAGCCTGGACGAGCACTAGATTTGCATACGCTGCATTTAAGCCAAATGGATGCTGAACAGGACATGAGTGGACCATCTGGTTAGTCTGTTTTGACGAGCACTTACCACTAAATGCGTCTTAGATGCGCTTCTTTGTCTTGGCAAGCCTGTCTTTTTGGCCAGGACAATGCAGGACCTCCCAATATGACTTTGATGCGGCAGCGTTGACAATGCGACATTTGTCTCAATTGTTGCGGCCGCATTCACAATTCCTTTCAACCAACAATTACATTTTTAAATACGCAATTGTCCTTTTTCCTTTTTACACTGCCGTCCCGCTCGGTCTTCTGAATGTCGGGTAACCTTTTGAAGCGCACTCATACCACAAAACAATTGTCAGTTGTCAAAAGGAAAATTTGCATTTTTCGTACTACTTTCAGTTCAGTTGGAGTTTAAGTTTTTAGTTTTGGATTTTTTCAAGAGAAACGCGAACTCATAAGTGTCTGAAGAGAGAAGTGAAGACCCGCCGCAAGGCATCGAGAGAAGACATAAAACTGGCTGGGACCAGAACAAGTACGGTAATAAACGCCGGCGAATGGAATCGGCGAATCGGAGAATCGTGTAGAATCGCGTGCCTTGAAGCAATATTTACATATTTGCATATTTGCATTGGGCTCTCTGAGCTCAGAGAACGATCCGTAGTTGGATCTGTACTCAACCTCACACCTCTCTCATTTGGCGAGCCATGATTTATAACGTTTGTAAAAATATGACAAGTCTGTCATATAAATTCTCATATTGTTAGCATACCAAGACATCGGTTCTTTGCCTTTGTTCATCTCCTGCAGCAAAAACAGAACAGAACCTGGTCAATGCCAACTCCACTCCACTCCACTCCAGTCGTTGTTGTGGTGGCAGTTGGCGCTTTTGTTTGGACCTGGCTCTGAAAATGCTGGCCATCTGCACGTGTTACGTGTTGCATGCTGCAAACGGTTTATATGCCTCTCAAGTGCCAACTGTAAATGGCACATAAAAATATTTTCAATTTCAGTTTCAGTTCTTGAGGCCAACGCGTCGTGGATCAGTTCAGGAAGTTACTTACTTCAAAATTACAGAAGTCGCTTTATTACCCGTTCAGCCTTTCTGCCTCTGAGCCGTGAGTTGTGAACAAGGCACTCATTAGAATTCTATATGACAGCAGAAGGTGTTATTAAAAGAACATGGAGTCCAAGTAGGAAGAGCTGTTTCAATCATAATAAACACTGTGCTGTAGGTGTATTAGCTTATTGAAAAATTGATTGTAAAGTTCTGTGCTTTCAAAAACTTTTGCAAGCAGCATAAATCAAAAAATAAAAATTATATGATAAAATAAATATGAAATAAAATAAAACAATGATAAATAAATAATATAATAAAGCAAATTAGTAATGACTTTGATAAAAAAAATTATAAAATAAAATTAAAAATAAATAAAATAATAAAGTAAATAAGTAATAACTTAAAAGGTTTCATTCTATATTTATTTACTTGTATTTATTTGTTTTTATTAGCTACCAAATTCAGGGCAGATATGAGAGGTTCTATGGTGTAATGGTTAGCACTCTGGACTTTGAATCCAGCGATCCGAGTTCAAATCTCGGTAGAACCTGTTGCAATGCACATTTTTTTTATTAAATTTGGAAGCCAGCAGATAACTTTTTGAGTATAATTATTTGTTTAATAATAATTTATAAAATAAAATTTAATTAGAATTAAAAATAATTAAAAAAAAAGAATGTAATATTTTAAAATTAAATTAAATCGTAAAATAATATATTTTTATTTATATATTTTTTATATTTTTGACTGAAAAAAAGTAGCAAGAAAACAAGAAAATTTGTACTCTCTTTATTTGTTTTTAAAGATACCGTTGAGCTTCCATAACCCGAACTCCTATAACTCGAATTCTCTCTAACTCGAACTAAATTGAGTGGCACCAGCGTATACTAAACCTAACAAAAATACTTGTATAAGTCGAAGTCTCCATAACTCGAACTTTTTTCTTGGATAATGCTGATTCGAGTGGGGGAAGTTCGACAGTATATCAAAATTTATATCTATATCTATTTCTATTTCTATGTCTGTTTCTGTTTCCACTGAAGTTATTTCCTATGAAACTCTTGTATATTTATCTAGTCCCTTGTGATTTACTTAGTCCAAGGTGTTGCTTACCTTTTGAATAATTTTTACACAACACTCAGTTGAGGCAAGAAGCATCGTAAAAGTGTGGTAAGGAGAGGAGAGGAAAGGACCAGGATCAGCAGTCAGTGCTTCGGGTAGGAGTGATTGTGAGGCGTATTTGTGACCTAAAGTTATTAGCCAAAGTGACCTTTCTGTTCGCAGCGATCGTAAAGCACTTTTGGCTAAGTAGAAACAGATTTCTCTGGGCGTTTGGGAATTTCCTTTGGCAAGGACGCGTGTCCTGCATAAAAGCTAAATGCCTAGCATGGCCATTGTTTGGCCTAATGCTAATGCCTTGGCAGTGTTCGGCCTGTTTGGCCTTATTAGTGGGTTTATTGAGCACAGGAATTTCCTGAATTTAACCCGAGACTTCCGAGAAAACACTTGGGAGCACACAACGAGTAGCGATTAGCGTCCTCGACTGATTTCTTGTCAAAATTCACTTGAAATTTCACACTTAAATGTTGGAACTGAACGAATGGCCGGCTGCTGTTCGATAACTGCCGCCTGCCGTGTGTCTATCGATAACATGGAATTTGATACCATTCGAAAGTGTATCCATGAAGTGTATTTTTGTAATCTTTGAACTCTCGCCCCGTCTGACATATTAGACAATTCCAAATACAACAAAATACAATGGCAAAAACGCAATACAAAAACATTAGGAAACAATTGAAATTGTTGAAATATAAATCCCAACCCCCTCTCACCCCACACCCCTGCAAAATGTACGGTGTGTCCTTGTATCTATATCCTGCGCAATATGTGTTGCCGCCTTTGTTGTGTTGCCTGTGTGTGCGTGTGTGTGTGTGTGTTGTTGTTGTTTTATATTCCTTCTTTCATTCACAATCAACAGTCGCAGTCATCGCATCGTTTTGCTTTGTTCGCGCTTTATGTGCCCGAACATTATTACGTCTGATATTCCCAAAAAAAATAAAGAGAGAAGAGGAAAGAGGAAAGAGGGCAGAGAGAAGGGAGAGGGGGGAAGAAGAAGTCTGTCTGAAGTGGCTACAATGGGTATTAATTTATGTATATGGAGCATGGCACTAACAACATCTAAATGCGCATTATGACAGCATTTTAATTGATCTCCCAAACTAAGCGTAACTGTACCATCAGTTTTTCTATCTCTCTCTCTCTCTCTCACACTATATCTCTCTTCCTCTATTATTTGATGGGCTGCTGACAGCGTTGATCTAATCTGACATTTGGACAGCGAGATGCATCGCTGCACAGATTTTCCAATAAACAAATTTCGTATTTGACAGGACGCAGGACCCTCTAAAGTTACATAGTTGTAGATACAGATACACGGCGAGAGAGATACAGATACTTTCTGTGGCAGAGATTAGCGTTTTACGCTCGTTTGAATTTTTATTATGCTAAGCTTGGATTTAATTTTTGCATTGTTTCCCTCTCAAGAGGGGTTGTTCTGTTTCTGTCCTGCGACCAGGGGGTAGGAACAGGAAGAGGAACAGGACCATAATCAAGACCAGGGTCAGCTTTGTCAGGGAAAGCACTTGTGCTCCCTAACCTATAGTGAAACTATCTACATATCTATATATATAAAACTCTTTGTCCTGACTCACTGACTGACTCACTGACTGACTCACTGACTCACTGACTCACTGACTGAGAATCAACGTGCAGCCCAAACGGTAAGAGATAGAGAGCTGAAATTTTCACACAACATAGATGAGATAATTTCATCGTGCAATAAGACGGCGTTTTGCGAAATTCCACCTGTAAGAGGGTCAAAATCAAGGTCAAAGGTCACGGAATTGCTTAGTATGAAAAACTTTTTTGTTTCTTAAGATATCTCAACCAAACTCACAGATTATATGTTTGGTACTGTCTCTTACATTCTTACCAAATTTGGTCAAAGTGGAATGACTATATCTTATAGCTGCTATAGGAACAATCCGATGAAAAACACATTTAGTATGAAAAACTTTTTTGTTTCTTAAGATATCTTAACCAAACTCACAGATTACATGTTTGGTACTGTCTCTTACATTCTGACCAAATTTGGTGAAAGTGGAATGACTATATCTTATAGCTGCCATAGGAACAATCCGATGAAAAAACCTTTAGTATGAAAAACTTATTTGTTTCTTAAGATATCTCAACCAAACTCACAGATTGTATGATTGGGGCTGTCTCTTACATTCTGACCAAATTTGGTCAAAGTCGGATGACTATATCATATAGCTGCCATAGGAACAATCGGATGCAATCGCAGATATCCTAACAAAACTTTTAGATTAACTCTTCTTGCCAAATTTTGACAAATTCTCTTAATTTAGCTTTTTCCCGCCAAATTTAGCTTTTTCCCGCCAAATTTAGCTTTTTCCCGCTAAATCACCAAATCCGACTTTTTAGCCAAAGTTCAATTGCAAGGAAAAAAATTAAGGCAGCGGACAGCGGAAGCTAAATATTTCCGTTTTTTTTTAAAGAAAAAATGTTATATTATATAAATTTGTTAAAACGGGCAACTAAATACAATGCTGCGAGCGTAGCGAGCTGCGGGTTGGCGAGCGAAGCGAGCAGGGGGCGAATATTATGTAAATTTGTTAAGCCGGACAACTAAAGACAATGTTGCGAGCGAAGCGAGCTGGGGGTTGGCGAGCGAAGCGAGCAGGGGGCGTAGCCCCCTAGTATCGATATAAAACAGTTTAGTGAATTGTCGCAAGATGATTAACCCTAGACAATAGAAGAATATATTGTCCAAAAAAGAAAGAAATAGAAGAAGAAAGAGGAAGATTTGTCTAGTGATCCGATCCTGGCAGACAGTCTGTCGCCGTTTGTTGGCACTTCACAGTGCGTCACAGTCGAGAGCATATTTAGTTGATTGTTGGACATTTAAAAGAAAATAGATTATTACAATGAATGAAACGAAATGAAATTTCAGAATGATCTGCAATTCTATACTAATCTAACAGACAGCAGGGCGACTCTCGTTCACTTCCATCCATTGTTCTTGCCAGACATGCTGGCGACCCTGTGGCAGGTAGTTGCCTCTAAAGGAAGTTCTCTATGTGAGTCCATTGTCCATTGGGCATTGGGTATAGTTTATGCGTCTGCTGACTAGACCATACTCGATCCATTTCCATTGTTGACCACGCTTTTCGTAGAACAGTGTGTGACAAAACAGTAGAACAAGGGAACAACAGAACAAGAGAACAACTGGAGAGCTGGAGAACTGAAATGCCATAGAAGAATGCCCAAAGACAACGACTTCTTCTACTTCTTATTCTTGTCTTCTCTCTGTCTCTGCCCTGTTGACTGCGCCCCACCATCAAATGCATTTTCCTCATCTTTTCTTCTTGCTTTATATGACATTTATTTAGTTGGCTTTTATGCCCAATGTGTTTCTGCTTATTAATGTGGAAATGCCTCTCCAAATTGGAGTGTCATTTGGGTTGAATCCGACAAAAGGAAATGCCCAACCAATTTTCGTTAGGGTGCAAGTTTCACGAAAGTCATCAAAAATGTGTGAGGAAAACTCGTTCGAAAAGAATTTACTATCATTTGAAGATACCTTTGTTGCACATTGAGATCAGTTTTGGATATGTCGAAGGGTAAATGAGAAATCTATAAGGAATTGAAATAAAATTATCATTCTTTCGACAAATAATAAAATATAAAAAAATAAAATAAACTATTGCAAAGATTATCTTACAAAGACAGTTAACCTCAGAAGAAGATCAGTTGAAAATAAATTGGGAAATTGTTTCAAAAACTCAATTTGAATATATGTTTATTATCTTTGCTCCTGCAGATATAAAGTAGAAAATATTGAAAAGCTTTTTTTTTATCTGAAAATGAAAACAGATTTCAATAATCCCATAATATTAATGATATTCCACTATAGAAGCATACTTGAGAATATACTATTATGCCCTGTAAATGGGGTACTCAACTACAAGCGAGTTGAACTCTGACGCCGACGCGCCAGACAGTCTGTCGCCTGCACACAAAATGAGGGAGAGAGTGAGAAAGAGAGAGAGCGAGAGGACCAAGGAGTAAGTGAGGGAGGCAGAGAGACAGACAAGTAGCTGAGCGGACATGAAAACACGCACAATAAGAGCGAGACAAAAGTAAAGACACAAAACTCAAAATAAAGTAAATAAAAGCCAGAAGAGGATCACTTACACAAAGAGAGACAGAGACAGAGAAAGAGAGAAAAGGAATACAAAAACAATGGCCTCCTACACAGTGGTAAGTGATCAGTGACCCAGGCCCAAAAGAAAGAAAGAAAAAAAACATAGAGATGAATACTACGTTTAATACTAAAACCAGAACCGAATCGAACCCGTGCCCCGGGCATTTGACTTTTGTTGTGCGTTTCACTTTATTTTCATTTGTTTTGGGAAATTCCCAAATAAAAGGTAGTTAAAGCCAGACAATGCCAACAAACAGGTAGAGATAAGCATAACCCGAGGTACAGTCAACCGATCCATGGATGACATTGACAACGACAACGAGGATGACAACGACAACGACAACACCTGTGATTGGAGAGCTCGGAGTTTCCCAGGCTCGCTCGCACAGCTGGTGCAAAAACAAACACAGGAAGGAGTAAGTAAGTTTAAGCCTAAGCCGGCTTTTACTTATCAGGCAACAGGACTTAGCCAGTTAGCCATGGCCAGATTTAAATGACCGCAGCTCAGCAGCGATTTGTATAATTAAAAGCCGCATGCAAATTGTGGGAAATTTCAACGGGTATCTACAACGATCTGAGATCTATATAGAGGCGTGTGCAATTAACACACGCAAATTTAGTAATTTAATAAGTTTTAAAAATCATAGATATTTTATACACCTATTTTCGACGCCTAATTTAAAATAAAATTAATTTTTGCAGCATTTTAAAAGAGATCAAACAGAATCTTTGATCCATTCAAATTATAAATATATCAAATGAACAAATATATATAGAGAATCCTCGCCTATTATCAGTAAACAATCACTATGCTTCAAATATAAAATTATAAAATCAAAAATAAAGTTAAAAAAAATACACGTTTAGAACATTTTTGAAGATCTATAAAATATCTATGATCTTTTCAAATTATAATTATCTTTAATGATTAGATCTGTGCAGAGAAACCTCGCTTTCTGTCAGCAACTTATCACTGATCACACAAATTAAATTAATATTTAAAATTATCAAATAACTACACTGAAATTCTAATTAAATGAGCGAGAATACTGGATCCTTGATCAATAAAAATGTCATTTGAGAGCAAAAGACAGAACGAAGTTCACACGATGCAAAGTTCGCGCATATTTTATAATTTATGGATCTATGTTCACAGTCAAAACCATTGCAAAACCCCCTAAAATGGCAAAAGAAAAGGAAATTGAAGAAAATCAAGGTATTCGTTAGGCAATCGATTGTCAAAGGACGCAACCCTTTTGCCTTTCTCGTTCTCATTACTGTTGTTGTTGTCGTTGTTGTTTATGCCGTCAAGAAATCAATGCGCTCCGAAGGGCAACCCTGTGAAAGATCAGCACAAATTGCGAACTCTCACCTGCGCAGTTGACAAAAACGCAAAAAGCATTAAAGGAAAGAGATCTCTTCTTGAAAAAGGGTCACATACACTTCTTTATTTTTGTTTTTTGCATTTGAAAACTGGGTCGTAGGTCGATCTGGGATTGGGAACGGGGTCGCATCTTGGGTTTTCGACTTGATTGAGTTTATGCGATCGCAACGGCTGATCCCTCGATCGGTTCAAAAGGTGCAAAATAATTGAACATTGCGCAAATGAAAATTTGCAAGCATGTAATTGTCTGAGATTGAGGATTGACAAAGGTCGAGGCGGAGTTGTTGCAATTGAATTTAACTCTTTTGTTGTTTATTTATTGGTATCAGAGCAACATTTGACTGGCAAAAAAAAAATATATATATATATCTATATAAACTGAGAAAGGGGTTTGATTTTTGCATTAGAGGGCAAACAATGTTGCCCTGATTGCAATAACATGCAAAAGAAAATACGGAAAATCAGGAAAACGCGCCAAAATAAGAAAGACATGCGGCCAATATGAAAATTGAAATGGAAACGGGAGCAGGAAATTTATAAGACTTAAATTGAATGATTTTTGTCGTTCACAAACGACTTAATTAACGAGCCTGCAAATTATTTAAGTAATTGTAATATTAGAATTTGCATATATATGGGAAGGTTTTGGTATTAATGGAAAATTTATGAATCTACTGAAAATTCCAGAATTACTATAAGAAAGCCACTTTGATCGTCGGGAATAATTTATTTATTAGGAAATAAAGAATCAATTTAAAACATAGAACTCAGCATAAAAATGAGATTATTAAATATTTTCTAAACTTTAATTCAACATATTAGATTTGAATATTGAGTAAATATTATCGATTTTAGCACAAGTTTTGTCTTGTTGTCTACTAAGAGTCCTAAGATATCTTTATACCGATCTGGGAAACGATATGCTATTGTAATCTCAGCAAAATGAGCATCTTGAAGTGACTAGAAAACACAAAAGGCAAACGCGATCACTGAAGATCGTAGATTTGTTACCTTTAAAGTATCAACTTACGTAGTGAAAGAATTTGCAAATGAAATGCATTGATTTGCGATTCAAAATCAATCGAGTGTGTGCGATCTGTATGTCGATCTATATGCAAATCTTAAACGAATACCCAAAAAAGATTCAATTTCATTGCACAACAAAAGAAAATTGCAACCGTGGCGAAATGAAGAAAAAGTTTAAGTTCAACCCAACTCATGTGCAGATTCAATGCCAATTGCCAAAAAGAAACCCCTAAAGATCGATTGTGATTGTGCGACATTTGAATTGCCTTCAAATGGCAAAGATGTGAGTGTCCTGGAAAGGAATCGAACTCCCCCCGGAGGACAATTGGCCCGCTCGCATTTGCATGCATTTCAAATTCATTGACGTGTCGTCTGCTGTTTGTTGATTTTTAATTTATTTTTGATTTTTTGCGCTCTCCCAAGATCTGTCTTCTAATTCTGTTCATTTTTTTTGCCAGGCAGCTGTCTGTTGGCCTTTTTGGTTGTTTGTTGTTTGGCAATTTACTTGCGGTTGTGCTGAAGTGCATTGCGCACTTCCAAGCTGACTATCAAAGTGTCATCCATCATTTTGATGGCTTGCTGTAACGTTTTCTTCCTCATCCTCTTGCTCTCTTCCTATTGTTGTTGTTTACATGTCTGGCCCACTAGCCAGTTTAAAAAAAAAAAAGAAGAAAAAAAGTCACACGAATCAAGAGGCATCTGGTAATTGAATCTTTTATCCTGACTGAAGATCGCTGGGAAAAAAAGCTGCAGCAACGCCTGCGCACTGTGTGCAACTAAATTTGCATGTGGCATGAAATTTGAGTGCCACAATGTGTTTGCGTGGGTCGATGCCACACAATGCTGCCAACTTAATGGGGCAACATAATAATTTTCCACTTTGCCACATTGCCACGCACCATGAAATTGCCCCCCAGCCCCGAAAGTTGCAGTGCAACTTCAACTAATCAGCTGTCAGGGCAAATAACTCAATTAACTTGATCGCCACAAATTCCATGGAATTTCAAATGCAACCGAGTGGCAACTGTCAAAATTCTGTTCAAAATTCAACGAATTTCAGATCAAAACAATATGAAAATGCATTGCCACAAGACAAGAAAAGACAGGCCCAAAAGACAAGGGACAACAAGCCAAGTCCAGAGCGAGGCTAAAGATCCAGCCATTGATCAGCCTCTCTTATAAAGTGGCGACTGTCATTCGACGATGACTTTGTATGAAATGCGTTTCGACTGGAGTGGAGTGGAGTTGGAGTTGGAGTTGGAGATCTCCAGGTGCCCCCAAAGATCTTGGTAATGGCACACACAGCTGGTGGCTCCACAGCCACAGGTCTCCGCACTGTCTGGAAATGGCCAGACCAGTCGGCGACTCCGAGAGACTCCAACTCAAGTGGACTCTGTGTGGAGTGTGGACTGAGTGTGAAGCGGGAAGAGGGGAGAGGGGAGAACGGGCTCTTGGAATGTTTTCATATCAATAATTTAGCTGTGTGCGCAGTCGGGGGAAATGCATTTATTTTTTTTATTTGTCGCTGCTCGCCTCAATAAAAAAGAGCCACACAGCAATCAATATGCAATAATCAATAGAGCAACAACATTTTCATTTCATTTCGACTTTTCCAAGATCTGACAAAAGCGCATCCAACAACTTGTTACACTGCCAACAACAACAGTAACAACTGTAGCAACAACAACAACAACAAATGTGCAACTCAGTCCAACAATAACAATGACGCGGCCGCAAAAGTTTCTTACGAAGTCCCCCAAAAGAAGAATCGAACCCTAATGAGTTGCTGGCGGGGCACAGGCCATTGCATATGTGAAGCGTGCACTGAGAGAAATCAGTGTGCTCTTTAGCAATCGAGTCTAAATTTTTAAAGCAATAATAATTTAAAATATTACTCCCCTCTTTTTAGGGATTTTAATTACTTTGAGATCTGTCGGTTCTGTAACCAAAAATTCTCTTTTATCTAGTTTTTATTGCGAAATTTCAGCTTTTTATTGTAATTTTATAATTTTAAAATTTCTCAAAATATTATTATCTGATCTGGAGTTTCTGTTTTATGGTAAACATTTCCTAATCTTTTTAATTTTAAAGTCAGCCAGATTATATAAAGAATATAAGAGACTTTTCTTTCATAGGATCCTTGGGTCAAAAGAAACAACTTTATCTAATTTATCATTTCATAAATGGCGTTCTTGAAAGACCAAGAGTATTCTTCAAAATTATTGCTGTTAAAATAATAATAAAATTAAAATCTTGCTAATTTTTTTTTTATTATTTGCATTTATAAACAGTTTAAGTAAATTGTTGTCAGTGTAGGCGAACCGGTTCCTTGTCGATTGGGCACGGAATGGCAGCTCTTGCAGGTCTGATTGAATCCACTATTTATGCGCTTAAGGTTAATCAAAGCGCGGTCGTGCGATGCTTTATACACCTATGGATGCAGACTTTGACTCAGCAAAGGACCACAAACAGACACAGAAAGAGAAAGAGAAAGGGAATGTGTGTGCGAGCGAGAGAGTAAGGTGTTGGGGATAGGGGAAGCAGCAGCAACGGGAGCGGCAGAAACAATTGGAATTTCGGTCGTGTCATAAATGCCACAGGATATGGCACTGGTTGCCATCCATAAATAATAAAATTTTATGTGCGCGTTCTTCTGCCTTTTTTTTGGCTTTGGGGATTAACAGCATCAACAAAAGTATGAGTACATGTATATGGATGTGTGTGTATGTATGTGGCACCATGGGGCGCCAAGCGATTGTGCCGACTCAACGGCCTGTTTGTTCTTATTAAAAAGCTCCACAAAAGAAATCTAAAAAATTTTAATGAAAATCCACAAGAGCTGGGAATTTATGCGAATGTGAATGCGAATGCGAATGATGCCTCAGTCTGCTGTTGCCTCTGCCTGCCTCTTTCCCCCGCTGTGTGGCATGCAACTGCAACTACTTATATAGGCTGCCACTTATTTATCACAACAAATCAGCGCACGCACCCACACAAAACCAATTCGACACGCGCCCGTGGTGGGTCCCGATCGGATCTGGAAATGGACCTGAATCTGGAGCTGGAACTGGACCTTGCACCGTTCGCTGTCCACGCGATCAGCGCAATTAAGCCTCCTCGGGTCGAATCACAGGCGAATCGCTGACGAAAGCGGGAGGTGGCGGGGCGTCTCTGTAACAAGGTGCTAAATCATTGGTGCGACATTAACCCCAAGCTATGGCACACTTTATCAATGCGCCAGCAACAACAACAACAGCAACAAACGAAAGCAAAGCAAAGCCAAATATGTTGCGCCTATCAACGCCCAAAAGGATAATGTTTCTCTCAGCATCAACAAAATCAACAACAACAGCAACAACAGCAACTGTTGCTGGTTCGCTGTCCATTTGGTTGACCAACCATCAGCTAATGAAAGCGAAATAGCTGAATTATGACTTCGTCTGGCATACTGGGTCAACTTATGTCAAAAACTGAATGAAAATGCAAGTACATGAAATATGTATTCAAGACTTATAAATTTGTTTTATTATATTATTATTCGATTTCTAATTAATAAAAAATAATCATTTTCTCATTCGTTTATTTTAATTTTACTAAAAGTGTGACAAAACATTTCAAAATATTTAAATTACATTAAAATAACTACTCATAATATTATAATTTATTTAATATTGAATAATTTAAACGAATAAGTTTGTATAAATAATGAAAAATATTCGATTGCAAGGGATATTTATCTTTTTCTACAATATTTTATTATTTTAGCAAAAGCTGAAAAGATGATATTAATTTTCACAATACAATTCATTCAATCTTCTTTAAAAGTAAAGTCAACTTTCAAGTTTCAAATGGACTCTTTTTCCAAATTAATCTGCCCTCTTGATGCCTGCGAAATCTAAAGCAACTTATTGTGATTATATATTTGAAAATGTTATTACATCAATATGAATTGCAAGTACTTGCAGCAACAGCTTCACTGTGCCCCCAGACTTCGTGCCACAAATAGCAGCTACATTGAGATTCCAAAGTGCGGCAAAAATGCGCAATGCGAACTGCAAAAAAGGGCAAAAAAAAGCAGAAAATGAAAGAAAAAAAATCGGCTAGAAAAATGTGTTAAAAATGGTTTTTTCTTCTTCTTATTGTGTAGTGTTGCCGCAAGCCCGTGCGTTACTGCGTCCTGTCTGCTTGTGTTACCCTCTCTCTCTCTCTCTCTCTCCAGAGCAACCGTGTCCATTTGTAGTTCATATCGCATGTTGATCCAACTGTAGTCAATTTCGCGGAGTTGGCAACTTGGGCGGTTCTGCGAGGCAGTTGGCAACTTTGTCATGGATTAAAATTTATGAGCACTGTTGGAAATGCCTGCGTTTATGGCTGCAGTTGTTCTCCCTTCATGTACCCCTCTCTCACCCCTCTCCCCTCTCCCACTCCCCACTGAACACTATGAAATGTACGCTCAATGGTAAATTGCGAATATAACAGAAATTGGGTCAATAAGCGTTTGTAATAACAAAAGCCAAAACTAAGAAAATAAGCAGAAGTGCGAAATAACGATCGAAATACTTAATAATAAGTAACAATAATGAGTGTGAGCGACAAAATTGTACAAAAAGGCCAAAATACAAAGCATTTTCTATCGACTGTGGCAAAAACAACAACAACCACAAAAGAGCACGAGAAAGCTTAAAAAAATAAATAAGTGTATAACAACAAATGAAATGGAATTCGCAATCAATCAAATATTGCTTAATAATTAAACAATTCAATAAAGTCAACAAACGAAAATAAATTGTTATAATAAATTGTCCGCATAAGATACAAAAGCGCTAATAAGCAATCGGTTAACAACAAATGTTGAATGCTCTTCTTAAATAATTTTAGAGAGAAAACTTGTTACTAAAGGAATCCAGAGAATTAAATACATATCTAACAATCAGAGAATCAAAAGTGGTAGTTTTTTGAGAGATTAAGGTGAAGTTTTTATTTATAGGAAAATTAAACAGTGGCTTATTATGATGTCTCTTAAAAATACATTATGCTAAAGATGAAGCACAATTTATATGCGAAAATAAAATTCTTAATATGTTAATTGGATGATAATAAATAGTAGTTATAAAGAATGAATGAAACTATGCTAAATTAACATATAAAAGAAGAAATGTGGACACAGGATTGTTCTGTTCATCTTTATAATATTTGGACTTTGCAAAGATATAGAGCATATTAGAAACGCGCTGACAATTGGTAATTGCGCAAGTCCCTCAAAGGGGGAGTGGGAAGAGCAGGCAGCTGATGCCTGAAGTCCGCTATATAGAACGACATGGTAGCAATTGAAATCAAAAGTTGTAGAACCGCTGCTGAAACCGTTGCTAGAAATAGAAATGCGCTACAGATACAGATACATCGAAAGAGACAGAGCGAAAGATACAATCAGTTAGACAGCCAGTTGGCCATATTACACGTTCAAATAATAAATATTTGTTTGTTGTTTAGTTATTGAACGGCATGAAAAGGTCCAGGCCGCAATCCGATTTGTGGGCTTTTGTCATTTGATTGCCTCGCTGTAGTTGTTGTTGTTGTTGTTGTTCTTGTTGTTGCTTGCTGCTTTTGTTGTTCCTTGTTGCCTTTCTCTCGTTTGTTGCTGTTGTTGCTTTATGTGGCATTCGTTTCGCTACTTTTTCGGCCCGTTTCTTTTTCGGTGGCTCTAAGTAGTTGCTGTTGTTTGTTGGCCCTTTTGTTTGTGCCACAAAATTTTAATTATAAGCAACTTACACAAAAAGCCAATTGTCATTGTAACTGTCGCCCGAGCTAAGCTCATTTATCAATGCGACAGTTCTGAGTGGAAAAAGCGTGGAAAAACAATGACACCTAATGTATAGAATAGCTTGGGAAAAGGTTTATCTTACTATGGGTCGAGACTGAAAGTTGTGATCAAACAATAACTTTAGAAATCTATACATAGAAGTGCGAGTTTATTTTAAGATACTGTCAATATATAAGGCAATTTATATAGTTTTAAAATGACAGTACATTGAGTTGTTAACATACTAAATTTCAGCATAGAAACTTATATAGATCCTGAGATCATGGACTGAACCACTTAAGCAATAGTTTACTTTGTTGAATCAGCTATTACATTTTAGCAATTCTTTTATAATTTAAAAAAAAGTGCTTTACATGGAAAATAAATCATGAATTCTTTTCTTACAGTATCCAAAAGTTATCGATAAATTATCGATAGCTCACTTAGCTTGCGGTAAGCGTTTATTTTGAAGTCAAAGCTAAATACTGAAGTGTGAGTCTTGCATATTAAGTACCCAAACAAGCAGATAAGCAGCCCTTCAGCCCACACTCCCCTCACCCGGGTGCAATCATGCGCGTATCTTACAGATACAAATCGCCTCGACGAGCATCTTTCAACACGCGCGCTGTGCGCATCAATCACAACTACTTAAACAGCATATGAAAATATGCCCAAAACTGAGGAGCAACAACAACAACAACAACAACTAACAAATATTTATTGTTATTGTTGTATTTCACGCCTTTAAGCCGACAGATACAGATACTGAAGAAAAGAATTGAAAGAAAAGAAAAGCCCCGAAAAAAATGCGTTGTGTTGTGCATTGCATTTTTCATATCTTTTCTCTCGTTGTGTTGTTGTTTGCTTGTTATTATTATTTGTTATTTGTTGCTCTTGTTATTAAGTTCTCATTGTTCTATCGGTTTCGAGCAATTTCTCATCGCCAACGCTTGCAGCGCAGCTGAAAACCCAATGAAATTTCTAGCTCATGGAAAGCACTTTCCAATTTGAGAACAAACAAGGGAAAACTTTCGGATCAAGCATGGAAATGCAGCGGAAACGCATAAATTTCGCTATGCTTTCAGTCGTTTCCCCCCCTTCCCTACTTCTCCTACTTACTCTTCCCTTGTGTTGTAATTCTTACAAATTTTTTATTATCCTTTTTGTCTAGCGACAATCTTAAAGGCATTTTTCGTCCGCCCTTGGGTCAGTCCTTGATTGTCTTTTTGGGCCAGGATCAACCCCCTTTTCGGGGCGCAACATTTTCTCAGCTTGTAAGTTGCATTTTAAGGACCTGGACTGTGGCATCATTAGGTTTTGTGCCGAAAATTAGGGTACAATTTATGGGATGCGCTAATTTTCATTGAATTTGCCTACTAAAAAAACCGAAGTCAACCCATTGGCAAACTTGTAATTTATGTTGCTGAGAAAAAGGACCCAGGATGCGGCCAATTAATGGCAGCAAATGTCAGCCTTGACACAGGACTCGTTCCACATCCCCTTCCCCCTTCCACTTCCCCCTCCATGCCCCAAATACGTTTCTCATTTGGCCAGGCAATTTGCACCTTTTGCTTAGAGCTCTACTGTCACCTAATTGAATTGAGGGCGAAAGCTAATCCGATTTGTGGCTGGCCATTCAGTTAGGACTAGTTACACGCATCAGTTGCCACTTTGCGACTCAAGGATCCCCAAACTGGACACCCGCAAAATCTTGGCTTTTCCCCTTAGCACACAAAAAAAAGGACAAATACTTGAGTTTTCCTTTTTTTCCTGCTCTGTACTTTGGCTTTGCTTCTTGTCATATTTTCAATATTTTTCTTTTTTTATTGGAACTTTCATATTTTTGTTTGTCATACCCAGGGGCTGAGTGAGCGTGGGGTATATTAGCTAAACTAATCAAATGGGTAACAACTTGTAGATCTATTTCTTAATAAGAGAAATTTCCATTTTTAATATTGTTAAATTTGTAAATAATTACTTAATAAATATCTTGCAAATTCAATTTTACTTTAAGCTTGCAACATTTGTTTGAGTATTTCGGATTTTTATTAGCTTACGATTTTTTCTAGTGTGATTCATAGCTTTAACTAATTAAATTTTAAATAAAGTTAAGATTGCTTGAGTGTTTCTCAAGAGATTTTGATAAAAGTAAGCTTTATTTCGTTATAAAAATAGCTAATTTGAAGAATATTTACTATGATTATTGGTTTAAAGTTATAGAATTTATCACTTTATTTAATAAGTTTGGATAAATAATTAAATTTTATGTAAAAAATACTCTAAATGTCAGATCGTCTTTAAAAACAGCCTTATTGACAAATAAATACAGGGTAATGGCGTAGTCGAGCAATGCCCATTCTCTTCTTCGCTTCTTATACGTTGTTGGTTGTCAATGTGTATGTGTGTGTGTGTGGGAGTTGAAGTGGCCAAGAGGTGGGCTGTCCCTTATAGCCTGGTCAGTCAGGCGCAAATTATAAAGGAATTAATAGAGGCAAGGTCCAACAATGGGCAGATATTCTTAAATTTTTCTTCTTTTTCTTTTTCCTTTTCAGACTTTTGTATGGAGCCAGTTCAAAAGGAAAAACCTCAAAGCAACTTAGAATGGAAAGAAGAGGCAGAGTGGCAGTCGGATTAGGCATTGAGCATCTTGACAATCTTGGCATAAAAATTGGCATTTGAATGCATTTAAATATGCGAATACGAAAATGCAGAATCTATGCGGTTGGATGAAGGACAAGCCCATAATCATAATCATAATAATAATGAAGCCGAGCGCTAAGCTGATTGATTGCTCCGTAGGAGCTGAAGGAAAAGAATGGGAAATTGTGGCTGAAAAGAAGCAAATGTAAGGTTGCATATTGTATTTAGTATGATGTAAGAGAGATGATGAGATGAGTTGAGTGGAAGTGAGTTGAAGTGAGTTGAGACAGACAGCTATCCATCAAGGCGTCGGTTGGTCGGATTTACATAAATGCAAATGGCACAATGGCTGTAGGACCGACCGTAGGGCTAACCCACTTAAAACTGTCATTATGATTATTATTGATCATCAGCTGGGTGTTCCCCTCTCCCCCCTGTCCCGCTGTCCAAGGAAATAGTTTTTAAATTGCTTGGCAATTTGCATAATGCTGCCAGCGATAGGGCTAGTCGAGCGGGTCAAAAAGAAAAAAACAGGTTAGCGGGATTAACTTGGCAATGTTTGGAAAACTTTCTAAGCAAATAACAAAAAAAATGAGAACAACAAATAACAAACAAATAACAAATGAAACTGAAATGGAATTTGAAATGGAGAAGAAACAGTTGAACATTTCTTTGGGAGCTTACTTAGGACCCTGATGGGATTAACGTTTCGCGAACTGTCATAAGGGGCTGCCAGCTGTCGGCTTAGATGGCTAACTTGATCTTAAGCTCTTTTGGTCATGTGAAAATTATGAAGAGCAACTACCTCGTGACTCGGACGTGCAATATGGAATTGCACAAGAGAGTCGAATAAGAAGTAGAAGTAGAAGAAGTAGAAGAAGTAGAAGAAGATTGCGTTATCGCAAGATCGCTGCTCGTATTACGAAGATCAGGTAAAAGGACTCGACTCGACTCGACTCGCATTCCCACACGGGACAGGGAATAGAACGACCTGAAGTGGTTCAACTAATCAAAACTGACAAGGCAGCAGACCGGCTTGAGATCAAAACAAGGCAGATCCTCATCCTCGTCCTGATCCAGATTCCGATTCCGATTCGGAATTCAAAGATGTGCCTTTGGCTTGTGCGATGAGATGCTGAATCTTTGGGTTGTGTTGGGGGCCTGTGCGGAAGTGAGTTCATCAAATTAAGAGGTGACAAAAGGGTTGCAACTTACAGCAAAGGTTCACTGCTCTCGGTCAGGTAAAGACAATGCGACAAGGGTCAAACAGGGGCAATTGACAGCCTACGGTACATCTAGGGCTAAAGTTTAAATTAAATTAAATTCATAGGTTTAAACGAGTTCAAAAGTTGAAAGCGCAACTCATAAAAAAAACGACACGAAAGATAATGAATCAAGAATGCCAGGAAGCTGTTGGCCTGCAATTAGCTGGCATTTGTTTTTTTAACTGAAGAAAGAGAGGTGAACAAAGGGTGCCCAGAAGAGAGCAGATATCAAGATAATATGGTCAATGGTATTTTAGAAATCACACAGTCAGAAATTTTGGGAAGGGTAGAAATTCGGACTATGATATTTATGAGATTATAAAATTATTGTCATATTAGTTATTAAATTGAAAACAAATAATAATAGCAAGCTACTTTAAATATTCATATTACAGAATAGTTAAATGCTTGGGATAAAATTATAGACATTATATGATCAGCTAAAAACTTCATCATTGATTTATTTTTTTTATCGTCATAAATGAAAAATTTTGAAACAGCCGTTAAGTTTTAAGCCATACAATTTAGTTACTGTCCACTAGGACAGTTTCTAAGCCTAATAAAGAGTGAAAAAAAAAGATTTATTTAACAAACTAAAATAAACCTGAATACAAAGATAAAATTCTTATAATATTGAACTGCCATTTTACTAAATATTTTACTAATTTACTAAACATACAACAAAGAAATTATTAAAATTAAAAGTGTTGAAAAAATTATATCAAGTATTTAAAAATTAAAATTTTATTAATAAATAGTTTGGAATGTTTAACGAATTTCTGTACAACCATCTATAATTTACTGAGATCTGAAGAAGCTTTTAGTCCCTGAATTATGGGCAATGACTAGTCAGCAATTAAGACATATTTGTCTGGGCAGCTGCGTGGCACTTGAGAGAGACAGAGACAGAGAGGGAGAGAGAGGGAGAGAAGACATAGAGAGAAGTCGGTAAATTAGCGATCCAAAGCCAGGGGCACTGGTCACGGTCCTTTGATGAATTGCAGCGCAACCTCTCGAAGAGTTACGCATCGTTTTGTGTCAAGAGTGTCGTCTTGATTGCTTCTGACAGCGCGCGAACTAACCTGAGCCGAGGAAGGACTGATGATATGACGATTCCAAAAGGACCGAAGGACTGAAGGACTGACAAACTGAAGGACCGTCCGTAGGATCGAAGGTTGAGTCACGGCAGCTGCGAGCGCGCAAAGATCGCGGCGTAAATTGATGTGGATGATCTTCAGATCATCACGATGATGATGATATAGATGCAGATGATGAACTTGCGAGGAGCGACATAAGTGTAGCAAGTTTGTTTGTTTTGCCGGGGAGCCGAAGGGTCAGAATAGTAATTGTTGTTGTTGTTTTTGTCCGCCTTATATGCAAATCAAAGGATATGAATTTGCCGCCCTTTGAAGAAGCTGCGCTGGACTTGAAGAGGAACTAAAAGATCAAGAGCAACAGAGAAGAGAAAAGAAGCTGATGAGCTCGATTGTTGTTTGCCAGCGAAAGTGACCGTGAATTGTGAATAGCAATGAAGTGAATAGTGAATACTGAATAGTGAATGGGAGACCCTTTTGATTGAATTCAAATTAAAGTTGATACGTTTACTTTTTACGGTTCCTATTCGCGTCCATTTTGCAGTGACAACTTTGTCTCATGGATTCCAGTTTTTCATTTTCGGTTTTCTATGTTTTTCATTTAGTGCCCTTTTGTTGTAACAAGTGAGCGCCTTAACGGTTTTTCTTTTCACTCGCCACAGCAAATGTAACGGTTGTAAGCAAACTTAACAGTCAAATAATAAAAACCTGAATAGGGCGTACAGCATTTGGCAATTATAAAATCTCGGGCGTGGCAAATTTAATGGCCAAACTTTGTTCAAAACTGGGCAACATGCACGCGGCCCGGACGAGTGAGAAAACCAAGATGTAACCCTTTAACACCCCAAAAGGACAGAGCACAACAATCGATAGATCTTCCCATTACCCAAAAAAAAAGTGGGCGTGGCGGTGGCAACAAATTTGCCAATTTTACAATTTTATTGGCAACGCCCCGACAAACCGACAAATGTCAGCAATTTTTAATGGCTTCATTAAAATGGCAAGTCCACAGTCTACAGTCTGTTCCCGTGCTCTAGCCCCCTCTCACCCCTCCGGACAGTAACCCTTCCTCATATACGATTTGCATTTGCCCAGAGACAACAATAACAACATCGATTAATGGCCGTTACAAATGTTTTCCATTTGTCAGCATGCGTCGCGTCGCGTCGTGTTTTGCTTTTCAATTTTTCGCAATTCTCCCCCTCTCTGTCCCCGTCTCAGTTTCTCCTGGATAATAATATCCAAAATTTGCGTATCGATTTGGCAAACCCGAATAATTTATGCGAATTTATGATAGGCATCTCAAAAACTGTGAAATGAAATCAAATAAATGGCATTTCGCTTGCAATTCTCAATTTGCGACTTGTGCCCGCTTTGTTAGGCGGTTTTGGGTTGATTTCGATATGGAAAATGAGCTGGGGAACGGGGAAAAGGACAAAGCGTTTGTCTGACTGACATATGCCACGGTGTAAATGCAGTTTGCAGGGCAATTTAAGTAATAGTCTGAAATTTATGACTTTCGAGTAATTTAAGGTAGCTTTTTAAAATGATTTGCAACGATTGAAGATTAGAGAATGTGTGTTTACAAATGGGTTATTATATAATCAGTTTAATATTAGTTGTAGAATTTTTAAATTTGAGTTAAATTTCTTTATAACATAAGTTTAAATTTATATTTAACTAAAAGAAATCCTTCAATAATAAAACTTTATAAGCAAATGTTTATTATGATGCTACTTGCATGTTCATTAACTAATTGATAGATAAGATATCTATACATTTATAAATAAATCATCATGTATATTTAAATATATTTTGTTAATTTAAACATCTATTAAGGCTACTTGTCAGAGAGACTATTATTTTCTGGTTAATGGTAAATTAAATTATTTACTCATATTGAACAATGATTTCTGATTAAGCTTAGCATACTTCAATTTACTAACAGAATTCTGATACTACAATATTTCTATATTCTGGCAATTTAATTTAAAAAGAATGAATAAGAAACAGATATTGCTCAAACTTTATTTAAGATATCAGGAGTACAAACTCCTGTCATACCTTTACAGGAGTGTGTTGATATGAGGTCGACTGTATTCAGACTAGACCTGAGTCATTCCAATTCAGACAAACCAGACAGTCTGTCGCGCTGACCAATTGATTACTGCAGCTACCTTGTCATTAATATCATTTTCTTTATTTCTTGCCTTTTTCTCGGTTTTTTATTCCCTCTTCCTTGATGCTAAAATGCCAAATCACTTACAGATGCTGAGGCTGCAGCAGATTAAGCAGTTGGACAGTCTCCCAGACAAGTTAGTAGTGGAAATGGTTCGGTATGCCTAATGGAAGTCAGCATTCAGTAAGGGGATCGATCGATCGATTTAAATGCAGATGATTACGCGGCAAGAAAGACGCTGATATCAGAGACATCATCAGCATCAGCAGCGGTTGGGCATGGGAAAAGTACTTATCGCGTAGACTGTGTGCATGTGCATGGGCAGCCACTTGACCTTGTCTGTGGCAAGCGTTTTGTTGGCTTCATTGTTTATTGGTAGCCGTTGTTGGCTATAGGTAAGAAGCAGAAGTGGAGGAGGAGGCAAAGTGTTATCCTGTCGGCCATGCGGCCATTCGTAATGCTCACTGCCCGCTGCCCGCCGCCTGCTGGGCCATTGTTCTGGCCTGGCCAAAAGGTAGAGACAATGACGCGTACAAAAAAGAAAGAAGAAAAAAACACCTACGTGCCACATTGAATGGCAGGACGCGGGCGGCAGCTCGTTGCCCGTTGTCCGTTGCCAAGACAATGCACTGCAGCAAATTGAAAATTCATTCATGTGAAACGCACAAGGCACAAGGTGGCAAAGGAGAACAAGCAGAATGAGAAGTTGAAGGTGGAGTAGGAGAAGTTGTTTGACCGCCTGGGCATTAAAACACCTTTAAGCGGATTATAGGAATTTTGACACTTTTTCGGCGTATCCTTAGCAAAGCAGTGAACGAGCAAGAAAGAGCGAAAGGGAGAGAGCGCGATTCTCAGACTCAGACACCGCACGTTGCGCCATTGAGAGACGTTTGACCATTGAGAGATGATTCGTTAGGGACTTCGGGTCGCCAGTTTGTCTGGTCTGATCTTTCGGGTCTCTCAGTGGCCTCAATGAATTGTCGCACCGGCTTCTTTTTACTCTTCCTCTTGCCGCTTTTGTCTGGCATCGAGATGAATGAAAAGTGCTCAGACAAAAGTCAATTACATGCGTTCTTCTGGCGTTCCAACTGAATGGAACAAAATAGAATCCCTCGCATTATCCTATTTTCATTTTTAATTCCTTCTTCTTCTTAGTTTTTTTTTTTTGTGTCTTGTTGCGCTTTTCAACAGTTTCCCCGAACTCGATTTCTTTTTTCTCGTTGACAAAATCCGACGTTGAAGGGTTTCCTTTATATGATTCATCTCATTTATGTGGGCGTTGACGGTCACTTGGCAACCTGCTGCAAAAATGGAATACCTTACTTTACCACTAAACGGTTAAAGGGTATACAGATTGACCGTTTCGCAAATCAGCATCGATTCCACTCGAATTTCTCAATGGAATTGTGTCCTTTGTCTAGTTCCATGCAGATCAAGGACATCACATATGTTGCCTTATATCTGGACATATCAATCGGCGCATCGAAGCGTTGTCATAACTGCTTTTTTTGGTTTTGGCAGATTTCCTTATCAATTTGCTGCAAATCTCATAGAACCGTTTGAGTCGCATTGTTTGTCTCTAACCCAAAAATGTACCCATGGAATCTACATATGTGTGCGTGTGTATTTGTATGTGTGTTTAGTCCTTGTTTGCCGTTTGAAATTCGCAAGGATTAAACGCATTCAGCCAAAAGATGAGCATCTCTCGGTTGTTAATCGTGTGTGTTTTTTTCTTTTATTGTCATGCTGTTCGATTGATTACTATCGATACGTCGATCGATTGAGCCTTCTGCAAAACTGTTTGCTTTGTGGCCAATGTAATTGTAGCCGATGTTTATCTTAAAAAACACACCAGAAGCAGAAACTGAAGGTACCCCTAATGAAAACAATAAAAGAGAAGCGAATAATATGTTTGTGATAGAAATATACTATAATATATATTTCCTAGTTTTAAGATCATAGTATTTCATCGATTTCCATAGCATACTTTTGGTATACTTGTAGTATTTTTAGTGGGATTGATAGGTTCATCAGAAAAATTCTATATAGCTATATCACTGCGAAACTACTTAGTCCCGTTTTATCAATTATTAAATAAGGTGTTTGAATAGAGAATTTCAAGTCACATGTATTGAAATTAATGTCAAATATGTAATTATTTGTTAAATAAAACCATTGCGTATATTTATTCTCAAGTCAATAAAACGTAGCATACTTTAAGACAATTTTATAGGGTATTTCTAATTGGTCTACAAAATGATATCTTAACTGAAACAATGTTTTATGTATAATTTACAGGGTATCGACTAGGACAAGCTGCCACATCTATTTTGTTGCTCTTTCTGCATATCTTCC
Organism: Drosophila limbata; assembly: GCA_963924055.1. NCBI lineage: Eukaryota > Metazoa > Arthropoda > Insecta > Diptera > Drosophilidae > Drosophila > Drosophila limbata. Next base: position 17,546,558 of record OZ001354.1, read on the forward strand.
CCCTATTTGATTAACATTAATGAGCAACAAAAAGTGCAAAATTTACATGGCAACATCGTTGTCGTTTCTTTTTTTTTTTTTGGGGCTTTTGTTGTATGGGTCTTTAGAAAAGCTCCATTGAAATGAGTTGGCAACAATGTGTGGCAGCACCTGCCCCCAAAAAAACAGCAACAGCGACAACAACAACAACAAGGAGAGTAATAACAACAGGAGTAACAACAACAGCGATTTAGGCATTAGATTCCATTCAATTGCCGTTGATTTGTGGCATTTGCATAGATTTAAAGCTGCCTCAAGACCCCAATCTGAATATATATAGCCTCCCTCGTATATGCATTCGTATTCGTATTCGCATTCATTATATTCAGTTGCATTTGAGAGGCAGTCACTCAGTCGACTGAAGACTGAAGACGGGCCTCAGATTGCATTGTCAGCGGCTTTTTGTTCAACTACTCATTAACATTTATTTGCAAGTGCAAAGAGAATGCAATGGCAAAAGCAACTGCCATGATAAATATGACAAACAAACAAACGGACGAACAACAACGAGCGAATAGACAAACAGACAACGCACACAACGGACAAACAAATGCAATGCGAATAACAAACAAAGAAAGCTCAACAATTTCCACGGACCATCAACGACTATGTGAATGCCCTGCTTATTACGAAAAACATATAAATTATCTTCATATTCATCACTATTATTTTTTAAAATCTTGTATACAATCCAACTTTTATTTAAAAGTTTCTCTGTCAATCCTTTCTGAGCCAATATAACCTTATTCTAGCTCAGAACAGGGTATGCTATGTCATAACAATGGCTGCCTAACAGTAAAAGAGATGCAGATAGGAACAGTAGCATTGCCAAAGACAATGGGCCAGAGCCAAGTACATAGGAGAACCAAAAGCCAGGTCCAAATGCGTTCTTTGGGGCGGTTTAATAAGTTGGATATAAAACTAAATATTTCATTATAAGAAGAATTATTATATGAAGAAGTGTTAACTGAAAATAATCGAATTTTATATATAAATAACAAAAAATAGTCAGAGCAACTAACTCTTAAAATACTATTATTGTATTTAATATAAATATTTTTTGATATTTTTAAAAAATAATTTTAATTTTAATCTTCATAATTTCTTCAGTTAAATACTAATGAAACTGCCCTCGTATAGTGAGTGGCACAGTTGCAGTCGTCATTCAGTCAGTTAGTTAGTGAAAAGAGAGCTGGAAAAACGTGCGCCATTGTTCAGAACTTGCAATTGTTGACAGACAATTGGCAAAAAAGGTAACGAGTACAGAGATGAGCTCTCTCTCTCCCTTTCTCTCTGTCTCTTTCTCCCACTATTATGTCTCCCCCTCTTGCTGTCTAGCTAATGCGAGTAGTAAAGCGGCTCAAGTCATTAGAGCTAAATTGAATTAGAATTGAAATTAGAATTAAATTTAGAGCATTGCGTTGACTTTTGTGTGTATTTGTCATTAGTTTGATGTTAATTAAAATGAAACCCAAACAACATTGAAATCAGCGCTAAAAACCGCCCCATAAGACAAAAGCAAACACCTGCACAACACACACACATAATCACACACACACACACGCACACACACACACACACACACACCAATAAGCTCTTAGAACAATGGCGACAAATGGAGCTGTCGCTGTTGCAGTCGCCGTTGACGTCGCCGTCGTCGTCATGGGCAACAGGACACCAAGGAAATTAACAGAACAAAGCGCTGCATGAATATGAAAGGGGAATGGGCCAAAGCAGCTGCTGGCCTGCCGCGGATTTAAACGCCTTACTTTAAAGCGCGATACGTAAATTAGCCAAAAAATGAGAAAAAATATATTTATTTTTATATTATGGCTAAAGGGCAGCAGCGCAAAGATGTCAGCATCATTCTGATATGTGTCCATTAAGATTAGTTGATTTTGCTTTTGATAGTTGTGAAGCGCTAAGTAAATGCGTTAAATAAACAAAAAACTCAACGAAAAAATAAAAGAAATACTCGCAAGCGACTCCCATTTGACTTCGACTCCCATGCCATGTAAATGGCCTCCCCCAACCAGAAGCAGCGCCGTCGGCGACAGCTGCTCGCAGTCGCAGAGCCATTTCCAATTGGAAACGCCCACCAGCTGGCAAATAGCAGCAATAGACGACAACAACGATGGCGAGCAGCTTGACAGTAGTGTCGTCTCGCTTGCACAATGAGACAACACCTGCTAGGCTTGGCGCTCAATTGGCGCTCTTTGAGAGCGCTCTCTAGCTCACTATCTCGCTCGCTCGCTCGCTTGTTTGTTTTGTGCTCTCAGCTGAGCTGTGCTCTTTTTTCTTTTTAAGCGTCACATTTCTTTGCTGTTTTTTTCTTGGCGCAAGTGTCACCTGCACCTGGACGTTGACGCTCATGTTGACTGCGCTGCTCACACACACACACACACATATATATGTATATGTATTCATACATGCGCGCCTCTTTCATTTGCATGCACACACAATATTCTTATGTTTCACATGTTACAAATTGTCATCAGAAAAAAATACTTATTAATCAACAACAAAATCAAACAAATAAACCAATAAAGAGCTGCTGCCAACCAGTTATATGTGTGAGAGTGTACGTGTATGTGAAGAGAGAGAGAGAAACCGACGCTGAGCGCGAATAACGAAAAGTTAGCATGGGCTCCCTTTGACTATGTGTGCGTGTTTGTGTGTTGTTTTTGTAGTTTTTGCTGCATTTGCCGCTGTCGAAGTCGGAGTCGGTGTCGCAGCAGCCAACCCCCCAAAAAAATGACAAGTCCGTGCGACTCGTTCGTCTGTGGCTCGTGTGGAGAGCGCGCGCCAAGTTTTTAGTTACGCGTCGGAACGTACGAGTAACCGTTGAATAGCCGCCAAGCCAAAGGCAGCGCTTAGAATTCGCAGCAGCAGCAGAAGTAGCCGCCTCAGTCGCAGCAGCAGCAGCAGCAGTAGCAGCAGCAGCGACGGCCTTAGTTTTAATCCATAGTTAAATAATTATAACAACAACAACAAGCAGACCGGAAAAACGTTTTGTGGCAATAAGCAAATTTGTTGTTTTGTCGTGTTGCAGTTGCCAGTTGCAAGTATTGGCCATTGCATCAAACTTGACGAAACGCTCAACCGTCGGTTAAACCAATAATACATAACTGACCAACAACAACAGCAAAAGCAATTTACTTTGTTCAAATATAGTGTTGTACAATATCCGAAAAACGGCTCAAAATCCAATTGGAATTACACAACAAACGAAAATCAAACGAATCAAGAATTCGAATACAAATAGAAGAAAACGTGTTAATATTGCTCATAAAATCGTAAAAATCTTGACCATAAGCTACTTATATCAATGTTTAACAACAACAAGCTTCATTCCCAAGCCGAATGAATGAATAAATGAATGAGAGAAGCGCTCACAAATGCCATCATAAACAAATAAAGCAAATAAATAAACATAAACTAGTGATATCCCCAATATGTGTAATGTGTAAAGCAAACAACAACCAAAACAACAACAACAATAACAACTTTAAAAACAACTACAGATACAGATACAAAATCTCAAGCAGCTCAGTTCAGTTAAGCTCATAAAAGTCGCTCGTAAGCATAAATTGTTTAAGAAAATTATACAAAACTCAACGATTTATGGAATTTAAAAACAACAAATCGTCACAGCAGCCATAACCGCATCCATACATCCCATAGTTATTAGGTACTTCGTATAGAGAATATACATACATATATTTTAATTCTCATTGTGGCCCAGCAAATACAAAGGCAATGCAGCGCCATTCAAGGTGAGTTCAAAAGGAGGCTCAAAGAGCACAAATCCCAAATACTTTGCATAAAGAAAGTTTCAAAAAGAAATGGAATTAAAAAAAGAAACTAATTATTAAAAATTACTGAATAGATAAATATTATAAAAGAGCTACAATTATCAATTATAAGCAATAGAATTCATAAAAAGCATTTCCACACAAACTAATTGATTTGTTTGTAGATCTATTAGGAAATCAACTTGGATTCAAATTATCCAAAAAATAAGATAAAGTAAATTCCGAGCTTGAATCTTTTGCTTTTTAAATAGTTATCTCGCTTTGAGTTATTCATTTAAATTTTGGATAATCATTCCATTTATGCAGAATCATCATTGTCGGAATCTTCATACATACGTTCGTTTCGCTCGTGTCTCTCAACAATTCTAACATCCTTCTCCGCACTTGCTGTGCTCATTCATTTATTGTTTTCTTTGGCTTAGAAGTTGTGGAATGTGAATTTGAAAAGTTTGATACAACTCAATGGCTTAAGCTTATCGATACGAGCTCTATAAATATTTACTTAACTTTTATTATATGCGCTGTTTTTCTAAGAAATAATAAGTTAAGTTTTCAAATACTAAATTTTTAATCATGATTTAAATCATGAGTAATTATAAAGGAATTTTTATTTGTATATGAATAAATATAACGAAAAACATTGAGAGATTTACAGATGATTTGCACACGACTTGTGCATTTCTTTTAAATATTTATAAACAGATTAAGTGAATTTTTCTTAGTCTAAAGAACCAAATCTTTCGCTGAATTTTTTTCTAGAATTTCTAATTTAATTAGGTCATTGCTAAACTAAAATTTTTCAAATACAAATGACGCAATTTGTGCAAAATACTTTTGAGCGTAATAAACAAATAAACGATTTAGTGAAAAGGTATAAAGCCAAAAGATCTAAATAGCTTCAACTAACTGTGGCACTAGGCACAACTCTAAGAGATCAAATACAATTGTGCAAATAGAGTTTTCTATTTTTTGTTAACAAAATTGAAAACAAAGGCAAATCTTAGTGTTTAAATGTACAAATGAAGTTCAAATAGAGAAACAAGTGTTCTTTGAAATGTTAGGCTGTACTTTGGATATCAACAATGAGTACGAGTAGATTATTCGCACAAGACTAAAAATAAAGAAAGAAAACTTGGAATTCTAATTAATATTCATATAAGGTTTGTTGTTGTTCTTGTTGTTATTTGAATTTGTTGTGTCTAGAGGTTTGCCCTTGGCACGAACTTGACACTAAACCAAGAGATACATTTACGATGCGATTGTTGCGAGTGTGAAAGTTCTTAATTACAAACATTAGGGGGCCCCAGCGGCTTAGGGCTACGGATCACAATCACAGCGTGTGCCCAAGAGACACTTTTCAATGGTTATGAAAAAGGGATTGGACTGAGACTGAGACTGAGACAGATCAAGAAACAGAGTCAGAGAGTGCACATAAGTGGAAGCAGAACGATACATTTCAACACAAAGTGGAGACACTTAAAGCTCTACCTGTATTGAATTGAGATTCTCGATTCACGATTCACGATTCACAATACTCGATTCCTGATTCTTGATTCTTGAGCCTAACTGCCACTCCAGAGAGTTGTAGCTGCCTCTGGGTCTCTCAGCATGTGGCTAAGCCGATCATAATTCTTGTTTGACACTGCAACAAACGGATGAACAAATGAACGAGAAGCCAGAGTCTGGGGACCCCAAACTGTCCAGTTGAACAGTTGACCAGTTGCATAGTGTCTTCCGCCCCCCCCCCCCCCCCCTCTTCCCTTCCTTTACTCCGTCATGAAGTTGCAGTCATTCAGTCTGCAAGTCTCGCGGTCTGGCAACGACAACGGGTAGCCACTTACCAGTTGCTGGGCAACAACAGCAACGCCTTCTCTGCTCACAATCAAATTGATTGACTAGTAGATACCCTGTGGCACAAATAATACTATGATAGAGTGTAATAATTTAAAATAAAAATAAAAGTTAACATTTGCACTCTATGCTAAAGTATACTCCTTACTAATGTGTAATACAGGGTATGCCTGACTCGGCAGGAAATGATAAAGTTAGTATTGCCCAGTATACTACTTATGTGAACATTTAAAACAGTACTTTTGACTATAGTACAGCATACCCCTTGCCAACTTACATTACAGGGTATAAGAATTTGCTGCTATGGCCAGCCGGTGGTAATTTACTCCTACTGCGTGCAAGAATCGGCCGCCGGAGATTTGCATAACAAAGCGAAACGCGTAGACGAAGGCAGCCGTTGCAATGATCATAAATAACTTGGCTGATATCTATTAACGCTTTTACTGGTGTTACTGGATTAACGCCCAAGACACAGGCCGAGAGAGTGAGATAGAGAGAGAGAGATGGGCAGAGAGAGAAAGCAAAGCAATTGAGTGAAGTTGGTTGGGAACTGAGAATTAGAACCCACGCTGTCTAAACGCGTATTGATGGATAATAACTTGGCCAACAATTTGCCGTTAGTTGAGTGGGCAGATTCGGGGATAGGGATGGGGTTGGGGTAAGTCTGAGGGTATTTTGGCTTACAATTTTGGGGCATTAACGCTGGTAGCACTTGCCGTTGATATTCACAGCAAATAAAAATATCTGGAGTGCAATTTGTGCACAGCTGGTGGTGCAACCGGTGCCTGGTGGTTGCCTGTGGTGCACACCAGCAACACAAGCGTGCACCACATTTGGCAGCAGCAGCGGCAGCGGCAGTTGCAACCTGCGCTCTCCCCTCCTTGACAAACTTGACAACACTGAAATTTGTTTGCACTCCATAAAGATTACAAATATGCGTGTCCCTACAATTCCCTATCTCTCTCCCCCCCTCTCTCTCTCTCTATCTTCTCCCCTTCCCTCTTCTTTCCATATCTTCAGCAGGTTGTTGTTTCTCCTTAAAATAAATTCCATGCTTAATACGCATGTCTGAGCAATTTTTACTTTAACACCAAGTGGATAATGCCCGGAAGCAGCCGCAGATGTCGCAGTTGTCGTGGGATACAAGAGTTATGGCCAAAAGGATAACGGACAGTAAGGGATTAACACTGTCATGCCCGTAGAATAATAACGGATATTACAGTTAAGATAAATGCACTGTGAAGTGACCATAAAGTCTCTTTCAATTGACTGTACATTAAATAGAAAGAGAGAATTTTAATTTATTTGAATCTACATACAACATAAATTATTCATAGCTTCAATAATCTTTGGAATTGTTGAAATATTTACTGCGTATAATCAAAATATCTGAGCAATGGAACTTTTAAAGTAAATGTGACAGAAAGATTATGAAAAATATATAATAAGAAAACAAACATTTATTCAAAAAGTGATGACCTAGAGAACAGTAAAAACGTAGTTTCAAACAACTTTACTTAGAAGTTTTTTGTCAAAATTTGTTTAATTTAAATTTATAATTAATAAAAAAAAGGACTTACACAAAAATGTACTGAATTTTATGAAGTGTTATAATTTGGTTATGTAAGATAAAACATTTTCCATCATCATAGGGGAGTTTCTAAAAATTCGTTCCATTTACTTTGATTGTTTATAAAATTAATATAATTTTTGAAAAGTTGCGTTTTAACATTTCGAACTCTTAAATGATTTTGCAATATCAATAACAATAACATAAAGTTACTGGCTAGCACTTCAAAATTAAATTGCTTGTAAGTCTGCTGTGGAAATGGAGATATACTCAGCTCATCAACACCCATTTACACCCTTCTCCGCCACACACTTACCCACACATTGTGTAGAAGCTTCTTCTATGCAAATATGCAGTGCAGATGACACATTTGCTGGGCATTATGTAGACTAAAGAGCATAGTATATACTCGTATGCTGATGACCACGTGGACTCCATACCGAGACTCAAATGTCTTCCGCACACCCAACTCAATTGTACTCCAGAATCGAAGCGTCGTCGTCATCCTTATTGGACCATTAAGCAAATTGAAAGCGTTTAGACGGACGCTGGCAACTGCAACTGATTCTTGACCATAATGCTGGGAACCCTTTTTGGTGTGTGTGTGTGTGGTGTGTGGTGTGTGTGTGTGTGCTTAACAGATTAATGCGATGCGACCCACACTTGGGATGGGGCATCAAGTGGACCACATAAATCCCGATTATAATGCACGCACATGTGAATTGAAAAGCCGAGAGTTTTGAGACCTATCAACGCCGACGATGACCCGACCTGACCTGACCTGACCGTATTTAAAAAAATAAATAAAATAACCAACTTGGGGTAAAAGAAATGGGTTTCAAGTGCCACGATGCATAATGAACAGGACGTTGTGGGCTTCGTTCTGGACGACGTTGATTCAGATTCGGCGTGTGCAGGCCGTCCTTGTAAGGGTTGACATTCGGCCAATACAATGGAGGCCATAGAGAAAAAGGTTTCGAGTTCCAGTCTCGAGTTGAGGTGGCGACTGCCAGCCACCGCCAGCAAGTGGCTCTGGGGCAGGTCCATTGTTTTCTTTGCAGCGAGATGGGGATGAGGGTGGAGATGGGAATGGGATGGGGAACTGAGCGACAGGCGACACACTTTTAAGAGCTCAAATCAATTAGTTAATTGATTAACAAAAGCCCAGAAGGCATGAATGCAAAAGTGGAGAAACGACTTTATGGGATTTGTCACAGACCTGTAAATAATTTGAAAACTTGCCAATTGAAAATAAAGATATATCTTTATGAAGAAAACTTTTTCAAATCTCTATTCACAACTGATAGATAAACCGCGAACTTATTTTCATTTACTTTTCTTTTACAAATTACAAATAATATATTTAAATGCATTTCTGCTTAAAATATGTAGAAATCTTGGTTACATATCGACTTCTCTCTTTTGAGCTTGTGTTCTATAGTAGATTAAAGAACAAACTTATTTAAAACGTTTTTTGAGGATTATATGATTTTTTAGGATTACACTTTTCCCTTCCTTTAACAAAAAATATTATTTTCCTGCAATACAAATTTACATTTATTGAAAATTGCAGAAATCACAAATTAATTTGTAAAAGTGGATAAAAGTGTACATAAACTTTGCAGTAAAAAGAGTATTAATCAGATATCCAATGAATAATGCAATAACATACAATAAATTAAACTTGTGGTGCTTAGATTCAATTTCTACCTGTAAACCTCTTTCAATGTCATCTCTGTGATTTCTCTTTCACAGCTCTACTTGTGCTCTTCAAATCCGTTCAACCGCCGACAACAGCGACACTAGAGCAGCAGCAGAACTCACACAAATCCGGCCAGGTGCCACGAGCGCTTCAATTGCAGCTCCATCTGCATCCACAATATGATGGAACGTCTATCCACACATCTGTCGCTCTCTGGCCTATCGCTCGCACATCCTTTGCAGAGTCATTTGAGCTCGGTGAGCTCCAGCAGCGGCACACATCTCGGACAATTGATACAGCACCACCAGCAGCAGCAGCAGCAACAGCAGCAACAGCAGCAGCAGCAACAACACGGCAGTGAACAGAGTCACGGCCACGGCCACGCCCACCATCACAGCCAGCAATTGTCGCTGGGTCAGTTGGGGCAGCAGCATCATCATCATCACCAGTGCAGCAGCAACAGCAGCGGCGGCTCACCCAACGGCAACGGCAGCGGCGCTTTGGGGCTGCATCCACACTTGCACCACTCGGCGGCAGCTGCGGCGGCAGCGCATCACTCGCAGCTGCATCAGCATCACCAGGCGGCAGCGACAGCAGCAGCAGCAGCGGCAGCAGCACAACAACAACAGCAGCAACAACAGCAACAGCAGCAATCTCAGTCCTCTGCCTCGCATCACAGTCATCCCACGGGCTCGGGATCAGGATCGAGTTCCCTGCACGGCCCCACATCCCAATCGCAGTCGCATCAGCCGCACAGCAACGGCATTGGCCAGCAGCATCTGGGAGCAGCAGGTGGTCACAGTCTAGCCAGCTCCGGCTCCAGCTCCAGTGCCCCGGGGCACCACACGTCCACGTCCAGCACCACGAGCAGCGTCATGGCAGCCGCCGCCGCCGCCCATCTGCACCACAATTCGCAGGCATCGCCCATCAGCAATCTGCACCAGAATATGGGCAGCCTCATGAACAGCGGCAGCAGCGCCAGGTGAGAAGCTTTCTAGACAGCACTGTAGACTTTAGGCGGATTCCAGCCATTTATGCATACTTCAGGCATATTAATCCTAGACTTTATTCTACTTATTTTTATTTTAAATTTAATTGATTGGTAGACTTAAAGTTAATAAAGTTAAAGTTAATAAATAAATATCAGATATTCAATAAATAAATTCGTAACAGTTTACGACTAAAATTTACATTAATTTAATTTATTTCTTTTTAATTTTAGTTCTAGTTGAATTCATTAAATTTAATTGTCATAATTCACTTACTTTTTGCCGACTGCTTCAAGTCGTGCTCTAATAGTAAAGAAATAAATAAATATATTGTTTAGATAAATATCAGATATTCAAAAGCTAATGCTTAGTTGCTCGAACTATTTCTGTATAAATTCAATTCTGTTCTATTTCATTTATGCTAATTTGAAAAATGCGTTCCATTGCAATAAACTACTTGATTATTACTTACTTTAATTAATTGAACATTTTTAGTATTTAAATAAAATGAAAATGTATTTTCTGTTTAGTTAAAATTGAACTTGAACAGAATTACAATTATAGAATTATTTTTAAAAATTTCTATGCACATTTACTTATTTCTTTAAGGCATTTAATTAAGCAAAGTTTATATATATGTATCACTTTTATGCTGATTTTAGAATAACTTTTGATTTGATCTCTTTCACAGCGATGTCTTTTTTAGCCTGATGATACAGAACACAACGAAACGCCAGAACGAGGAGCACATAAAACGTCCAATGAATGCGTTTATGGTCTGGTCGCGTCTCCAAAGACGCAAAATAGCACAGGATAATCCCAAAATGCACAACTCGGAGATATCCAAGAGGCTGGGTGAGTGTTTATATTTATTATTGATTTTTTATTATTTAATTTCTAATTAAAAAATGAGAAGCAATTCGATTTGGCTTTCTTTTTCCATATACTATCAGCTGGTTACAAACTTGTTACCAGAATGCGCTTTATTCTCACATTGTTTTTGATATAATAAGCCACAATGGGTAGAGCCCGTGGCTTTCCATAAGTACTTGGGTATGTTTGTAATCTGAAAACAATGAACGAAATCTCACACAAAACTAAATTAAGAGGCGGCACACGACCTGCCAATCTACGCTCGCGCCCACTCTCTCCCACACTCTTCCCTCACTCTCTCTCTCACTCCCTGCTCGTGCCTCTTTCAGTTATGCAAGTTAAACTAATCAACGTAATACCACCCCCTCTCTCTCTCTCTCTCTCTCGCTCTAAAGTCGATGCGGAAGAATGACAAACCAAAAACACGCTCTCATCGCAACTGTCAAAACTGACAAGCGGCTGTCAAACAATTGCAGGAAGATCCCAAATCTGTGCCGAGGAAGCTGTTGATTATGCCTGTCGAGAAGGGTTGCCACCCCCTCCCAGGCAGTGTGAGATGTGTTTTGGGTCTGTTACTTGCCAAATCATTGCCACCGCCTCCTGCTGCACGATAAACGTCGAGTCGCCTGCCACATTGTCTCGCCGCTTAACTAGTTGCAAAGTTAAGTAGTTTATTTCAGCTCTTGGGCGTTGGCTAATCCCAGTCACAAAACATTCGCTGGTTCCTTATCGTCTGGTCTGTCTGGGCTGTTTTTGGGTTCTGGGGATTCATCTGGCTGGGTTTCCAATTCGCATCAAATTCAATTTCAATCACACACGCAGCCCGAAAGTGGCACGTGGCAAGTGACAGCCGAGATCTTTTAGCATAACAATGCAGGCAAAAAAGACGATGCTCTACCTTTGGCCAACTCATGCATATTCGATGAGTTCAGTTCAGTTCAGTTCAGTTCAGTTCGCAGCAGCATCTTCTCTTCTCCTTGCCACTAATCAGCCCTAAAAGTGCTGTCATAACAGCGATAACAATAAGCCCATCGATAACACTGACTCAAGAAAGTTCTTGCCACACACACACTCCGTTTTGGGGCAGCCATTTGCAATTTGTGCAATTTTTTAATAAAACTCGACGGGGGCATCCACTTACTCTCCCCTACTCCCTTCTCTCTGTCTCCATTCTCCACTTCTAGCACTTGTGAAATGACTTTTTCTTCTCTCTTTTTCATTCTTCCTCTCGTTTTACCATTGTTTAAGCAAAAACAATGCAAATTAAACGCGACTCACTTGCAATGCAGTTGAGCGCAACAACAACAAAAACAAAAGGCAAACTCATTGCTGCACTTGAATGATGCCAGTGGGCGTGGCACAGCGGGGAGGTGTGCGAAGGACAGCGCATTTTCAAATTAACACAAATAGTCGACTACAGGATACCATGTTAAATGGGGCTTCAAATATTACAGTTTCAAGAGAATTGCCTCAATTTTTTACTAAAATTGATTTTTTTGGACGTTGATGTACTAAACGAGCAGTACATTCAAGTGGCCCAAACGACACCAAGCACGGGCTTGTTGACGCGCGGACAAAGAGACAAAGACGGACACACCTTTTATTAAACAACATAAAACAAAACCATAAATTAACTATAAGCTAGATAAGTAAGAAATAATTGAAGTATTTAGAGATTGTACAGATGAAGGATTAGTTACAAACTGAGAAAGATTGTTATAATTACAACAAAGTACTCGGAAAGGGTTATGAATTGCATAGTTAGCAACACAGTATTGAAGAGAAAGAGGTAAAAAATTTCTAGAAGTTCTGATCGGGACAGCAAAACTAATTTGGCTAATTAATTCAGATGAATCAATTTCACCAATAATTAGTTTGTGTAGAAAGACTACACCAAGCATTGTTCTCCGATCAGAAAGAGAAGGAAGATTAATTAGTAAAAGTCTACTACGATAAGGAGGCAGGCGAATGTTAGTATTCCAGTTCAGACCCCGGAGGGCAAAGAGTAAAAATTGTTTTTGTACAGATTCTATTCTGTCCTGATGAATCTTATATTGGGGACTCCATATACAAGACCCATATTCCAGAATAGGTCTGACAAGTGAAGTATAAAGTAGTTTAGTAATATAGGGATCATCAAATTCTTTCGACCAACGCTTTATGAAACCCAAGACGCCAATCGCTCGATTAGCAATAGATGCAATGTGCTTGTCAAACTTCAGCTTAGGATCCAGAAGAATACCCAAATCAGTAACCGACATAATGCGTTCAAGCGGTTTACAATAAAGAACGTAATTAAACTCAAATGGAGTTCGCCTACTAAAAGACATAACTTTACATTTACTACAATTAAGATTTAAAAAATTTACTTTACACCATGTCTGAAAACTGTCAAGATCAGTTTGCAGCCTGACACCAAGAAGATTGTCAGTGGCCGACATACAAAGTTTAACGTCATCGGCGTACATGAGAACCCGAGAATAATTTATAACAGAAGGCAGATCATTTATAAAAAGCGTAAATAACAAGGGGCCGAGATGACTACCTTGTGGAACTCCAGAATAAACTTGAATAGGTTTAGAAACTAAACCATTAAAAAAAACTTTTTGGGTTCTAAAATTTAAGTAACTTGAAATCCACAAAATTAGGTTATTAGGAAAACCTAAAAGATGGAGTTTACGCAATAAAAGTTTGTGATTAACGGAATCGAAAGCTTTACTAAAATCAGTGTAAATGACATCAGTTTGCATTTTATTTTGAAATCCATGTATAACAAACGTAGTGAATTCTAATAAGTTAGTGGTAGTAGATCTATGTTTCACAAACCCATGCTGGTAGGGTGAAATAATAGATCTACAGAGATATTGCAGCTGAGAAGTTATAATTTTCTCAAAAGCCTTAGGAATAGCAGACAACTTAGAAATACCTCTATAGTTACAGACATTTGACTTGTTTCCTTTCTTAAGGAGAGGAATAATAAATGATTCTTTCCAAACTTTTGGGAAAGAGCATAACTCAACAGAAAGTTTAAATAAGCTATACAGGGGTTTCAAAAGACCTTCAGCGCAGTACCGTAGAACACATCCTGGTACTCCGTCAGGTCCCGGTGAAAATACCGGTTTTATGGCCTTTAGATCACTTAAAAGCGAGCTTTCCGTAATTAAAGGTCCAAAAATGCAATTAGAAACATTTACACGATATGGATAAGGCGATCTTAATTGACCATCTTGAACGCTGTAAGTTGTTTGAAAAAATTCGGCAAATAAATCGGCGATAGCCTGATCAGAATCCGCTGTCTTTTTTTCAAAAAACACAGTTGATGGAAGTGTTGATGATCTACGCTTGGAATTAACAAACGTATAAAACTTTTTAGGATCATTTCGAAACTGCAGTTTGCATCTTTCAAGATAATCTTTATAACATTGGTTATTAAGAACAGAAAAATTGGATCGTGCAATCAGATATCGAGAAAGATCCAAGAAAGAGCCAGTTTTCTTGAACTTTTTATACATTCTTGATTTTCTATTTTTCAAGCATGTTAACTCCCTCGTAAACCAAACAGGTTTATTAGACCTGCATGGAACACATAAGGGAACACATAAATCAAGTAAGGAGTTTAAAGTCGAATAAAAAATCGAGACTGCACTATCCAAATCCCTGCACCCATATAGCCGGGACCAGTCAGTCTGTAATAAGAGTTGAGAAAGCTGTGAAAAATCGGTTTTCCGAAATTGACGAGCTCTCTTTGTAGGCTCATTACAAGAATTTGTAGGCTCATTACAAGAATTAGGAGCACAGACTGGTAAGTCCAACAACACCTCCAAAGTCGGATGATAAGGGTCTTCAGGAAAGGATATGGGATTAGTAAGAGAAACAGATAAGAAAGAGGGATCCAAAACAAAAATAAGATCAAGCATCTTATTCAAAGAATTTGGGATATCATTGATTTGACACAATGACATCCCATAAAGATTATCAAGAAAGTCATGCTGCGTCGTGGAAGTCAAGACGTTGGAGTCAGGACACGAAATCCAATGTGTTCCGGCAATATTGAAATCACCAAGAACAACAAGAAAATCACGATCAGAAAGCAATGATAAAACAGAATGTATAGCAGAAGCATGCGAAGAATAGACTGAGTTGTCTGAAGAAGGAGGAATATAAGAACATGTAATGTAAACATCAATGCCACATATACTCAGTTTGACAGCAACAAATTCAATATCAATAGAACTATCAATAGAACTATCGGTTATTACTACTTCAGAAGATAAATCAGCATCAATAGCAATAAGCACACCACCACCAATACGTGGGGAACGATCTTTTCTATAAATGGAGAATTTGTTAGAAAGTATTTCAGAATTATGAATGTCGGGCTTTAACCAAGTTTCGGAAAAGGCAACGACATTAAAATGAAAGGACAGGCTATTTAGATAAAGATTAGTAAGTTTACTACGAAGCCCTCTTACATTCTGATAGCCCAAAGAGAGGGAGGATGTTAGTTTTTTGAGCTATTAGAAAGTACATGAGGTTGAACAGGTCTAACAGATGTAGAAGAAGATGAAGGCAATACAATCGGAGTCCGATTTTTCTTTTTCACAGTATATTCCTTTACAATTATGTGATCAGGCCAGAAATCTTTACAACAAATTTTGTTGAAATGATTGACCGGAACACTTATTTTGAACGACGAAATCTCCCGTAGATATGAAAATTGAAATTTTTCCACCGTAATTTTGGCATCAGATTTGGCCTGAATAAAGGCCATGACATCATCAGATGTAGTATCAGGGGACAGCCTAGAAACAAAAATTTGCTTTTTTGGTGGAACACCTACAAGGGTCTTTTTAACACCATCAGCAGTTACTGCGTTTGTTGATTGACCGTTTGAGACAGCTGTTGTATTAGCGCTGTTATGTTGATCGGCAACATCAGCATTGACAACAACCGAATCAGAAGCTTCTACGGTGTCAGGAGGAACCACATCCATAGACAAGGTAATGCTATCCGTACTAACAGTCGTTTGAGGAGAAGGGGACGAAAGATTAATAAGAGAAGGAGCAGACAGAACCGGTGAAAATGTAGGAACTGAAAGTTCATTCGGGCCAATCGACAGTCTAAAATTGGCCTTTTTGCGCTTTGGAGACTCATTCAAGAGTTTCATGCCCTTATAATTGGCATCCAAAGCTGAGAAGCTATCGAACAGCGATTTAAACTGGCCGAAAAGATTCCCAAAGCCTCTCTTAGTCTGCCTCATGAATCCCATCATATCCCTCTCAACATCCCTACATGACTCACAAGTCCATTTTAAGCCAGATTTGGCTTGAATAAGATCAACAATTCGGCCGTTAAGGCCAGCACATTTTTCGTGTGAAATGTTATCACACAGCCAGCAACAAACAAAACCCATCTTAACGTTTGCTCGAACCTGGCAATTTTTATTGTAACAGACATCCATTATTGAATTAAATATATTGATAAAATAATATATGTGAAAGAAAACAATAAAAAAAAAAAAAAAAAAAAAAAGTAAAGGAAAATTATAATAGTAGTTCAAGAAATAAAAAAAGAATATAAGGCACACTAGGGTTAATTACTACAGATGCTGAATTTGTACTTACAAACAACAACAACAGTAGACAAAGACAAATAAGAGCGCGAGCGCGAGCGCGAACCGAAACACAACGGAATCTATTCACAGAGAGCGAAGGAAAACGGAACTGCGACCAACACCAACAGCAAAGCTTAGAGAGCGCGTTGAGAGCGATAGATAAAGAGAGCGCGGTGAGCGACGTTAGAGCGCGAAAGACGCGATGCACAAGAACAAAGTAAAAAAAATACAAAAACAAAATTTAGCAGGCGGCAATGTAAAATGCACAAAACAAAGCAAACAGATTGTTTGGTCTGCAATTTGTTGTTGTACTTGAACACAATTTATTCAATTTATGATTATTTATTAAGTTAAGACTTTGTTGAAACACAACCGATGTATCAGGCAAGCCACAAATAACTTTATGCACAAAAATTACAGGATAAAAACAGATTAAAGCGGGGAAATATAAATAAATACGAAGCGCAATAAAAAACACGTCCGTTGGCTAAGGCGAATGAAGTCTTCGAATAGAAATTTTCAAATGTCGAAATTGAAAAAGGATTGTATTTTCTTTTTTATAAAATCCAGTTCTGATTTTGCAAACCATCATCTAACACACTTCAGTACAGGGTATAGCCAGGCAATAAGGGTTGCTACAGCCAAATGGCGATTACATTTTTTTCACAGCCATTAAAGAGGATTTCTTAATCAGGCAATGGGACTCTCATCTCTCAAAAGCAGCCAAAGTTCAAGTAGCAAACCGAACCAATATATGAAAATCGATGCGCAACAACAACAATGGCCTAAACACAATATACACTCCACAACAAACTTCAGTTTCGAAGTATTCATTTTTGTTTGTGGGTTGAATTTTATAGGAAGGCGCGAGCTTTTGTTCGCTTTTCATTTCACCTTTTTCTGTTGCTGTTGTTGCTGTTGTTGTTGTTTGAATTTGGCAAATCCATTATGTCAATTGACAGTTCTCTGTAATATTTGCTGTCAGTTGCAGCTTTTGTTGAGTTTTTGTGAGGACGAAGCAGTCTCCAGTTGCCCTTGTGCTCAGTCCCAGAGAACAAGAGAGAGTGGGGCACAAGGAGCTGGCTCTAAAAGTAGGGTAACTCTCAAGGAAATCGAAAAGAAATATTCCCAAGTTTGCAATCTTTTGTAATTGACAGTTTGCAGCAATTGAAATATGTTTTGACATAATTTAAAAAATATGTATTTGTATTCTTTAAAATGCTAAAAAATTGTATGATATAGTTAAAAGTTATACATTTTAGTTGTTACATTTTAAATATACAGTTGAACTTCCCTAACTCGACTCACCATTGTCCAAGATAAAAGTTCGAGTTATGGAGACTTCGACTTATGGAAGTCTTTTATTTAAGTTTAGTATACTCCAATGTTGCCACTCTATTTAGTTCGAGTTATAGACGTTCGAGTTATGGAAGTTCAACTGTAATTTATTTATTACTCGAGTCAAACAATATTTCTGTTTTTATAGCCCGAAATAATTTTGGCTGACGCTTTGGGGTTAAGTTTAAAGTTGCAACAGTCAAGTGGGAATTGTGCTGAAATAAACCATTAACCATTTGCCACTTTGAAACAAATGACAAAGTTTTGCACTTGAAAAGTTGCCCTGGCATTCAATTAAATGAATAAAATACAAATAAAACGAAAAATGTAATAAAATGAAATACAGAAGGCTCATTATGAAAAATTGCGCTGAGAAAAGGCGCAAACAACAAAAAAAAAACTGTGGCATCAACAAAAGCGCCACAAAAAATGGCGGCGCGAAAGCTACTTTTCACGAGCACACACATACACTGAAAGAGAGAGAGAGAGAGAGAGAGCGAGAGAGAGAGAGCGAGAGAGAGTGAGTGTCGAGTGCTGCGTAACGGTAACTGGCGACTGGCAACTCTGGAGAGCTCTTCAGACGCTGCCGTCGCCGTCGGCGTTGCCATATATTTTATTATGCAAAACAAAAGGCAAGCAAAAAAAAATAAAATAAAATTAAAATTAAAAAAAAAAGAGAAGAGAGAGAATTTGTTATAGAAAACAATTTTGTTGCGCGCGAGCTTAATTGAAATTGTAACTGTCATTAATTACTGTCTGGAAATTTGAATTAAACACAAAACCAACAATAGGCGACAACAACAATAACAACAATTACAAACAACAGCAACAATAACAGCAAAATGGCATTCGTCTGTATTTTCTTTTTTCTCTTCGAAAATAATTGAAAAACCTGTCGAATCGGCAATCGAGCGCCTTTGGTTTATTGTTGTTCTTATTTTTCATTCTTTTTTTTTTAATCAAGGACCTGTGTGTCCTCCCAGCTCCTGCGGGAATATTAAATAATGTTAAACACAGCCCCACGAGGAATGGATGGATTGACTGACTGACAGACTGACTGACGGGGAACAATGGAAAAGACTTCGACTTCGATTCGATTGCGACTCGGCACAAAAGGTCGAGCTCTCAAGCCTTTTACCTAAAACCTCCCCCCACTCATGAAGATGCTTTTGTTGCACAATAAAGCGCAAACAATTGATTAGTTTGCAATTGGGGGAAACAGTAAGCAAGGTTTCCCCCTTTTCCTTAAGGGGTTGACTCCGGCAACTCGCAGATCGACCTGTCAATTGACAGGTGTGTGTGTGTTTGTGATGGGCCAAGAGTTATCTGCGAGGGAGTTGAGTCAGCTTTTAATTACAGTACGCTTAATCAGTTAAAACAAACAGAACAATTGAATAATTATTACTACTTAAGTAATAATTTTGAAGAACGTCCATGAAAGACGCATAATTACACAATTATTAAAGCAGCAGTACTGCAAACAGAATGTGTAAAAGCAACACCATAACGTTAACAGTGTTGCTCTGTTGGTTAGCATTATGTTAACAAATTTGAGCAGAATGAAATATGTCAAATGAAGAAAACAGATACATTACTTATATAATATTATAAAAATAGAAAAAATAATTTGAATTTAAAATCTTTTCCAAGGCTGATTCCAAATCCGAAATGATTGCACACTAGTATCTCTTTCTCTCTGTGGCTAATCAAATAAAGGCCAACCAAATTGGGGTGTAAACAGAAATCTCTCTCGGGTCAAGTTATGAGTTCAGCTTGAGTGGCTGGCGCCCAACGAGGGGTAAATAGAACCCAAAGACACTCAAGAACAAATATCATAATCCCCTTTAAGTAGCACAATTGTGGGGATGTGTGAGTGTGAACTACAGTTTGAGAAATATCCCAAAAACAAGCTGTGGATCAGATGAAATACGTCAGTCCAATTGTAAACTGTGTGAACTACAAACTGCAACTGGAGCCGACTTTAGTTAAATATTTGCTCTGTGGTTAGCAGGCAGTTGAACATTTTCCTGGCTCGGTTGCGAGTCGGGAAAAACTTGTTAATTATGCTAGAGGCCAGAGGCACTTTTGTGTGTAAGCACAACTTGCAACTGTCAGTTGCAACTTGGTGTTATGCGAGAGTACTCTTGTGCTCTTGTACTTGTTGTTTTTCATATCAATTATTAAGCTGGCTTGTCCACTCAACCAACTGAATGGGGAAAAGGGAAAGGGGAATGGGCAAACGCCTGACGCCAGACACTGTCAATTGTCATCCTTTTGTGGCATGTCAGTTCAGCAGTTTGCCTTCCTTAGTTTATTCAACTGAACAACTTGTAGATACTACTTCCCTCTCTCTCTCTCTCTCTCGTTCTGTCTCTGTCTTCGTCTAACTGTCCGTTCGTCTTGTTTATTATTATGTGAATTGTTCCCCAGCTATTATATATAGAGTCTCTGGTCTGTAAGGTGTCGTACCCAGGAGCTGAGTTGCGCATTTGATGGCCAGCTGCCACTTCCACTTGCCACTTGCCACTTGCTACTTGCCACTTGGACGGCCTGTCAATGTATCTATAAATTAGTATTTTAGCAGCAGCTGCCAGTTAAGACCAGCTACTTACATTATGAGTGCGTCCCCAACTTCCAACTTCCCAGTCAGTGTTGTGGTGGGCGGCTTTTTGTTGTGGGCGTGCCACTTGTCTAGTCTTTGGGGCACAATTGTGCTTTTGTTTGGCATTTATTGTTATAGTTTTTGTCTGTGCAGTGTGTATACATGTGTTGTGTGTGTGTGTGAGTGTGTGTGGGCCTTACATTCGTTTCTTTCGAAGCCCTGTCAATGTCCTGGGTGTTGCTGTTAGCTTGTCATTAGTATTGTGCCCCACTATTGTTGTTGCATTGTCCCATAACAATGCAATTTGTGTGTGCGCTTTGTGGAACTCGACAGACACTCAAAATTACACGTGACAACTAATTAGTGGATACCCAAAAATCCATTGGGTATTTTTTCCTCTTTTCCATCTAAATTACTTACAATCTGTTTTAGGTTCTTGGTGATAACAAAAACGATTAGCTTATAGAAATATATATAAGGATTTAGAAATTAATTAAATTTCAATTAAATTTAAATTTTTTTATAATTTAATTTGAAATAATTGTGACTAGTGCTTTTATCATTGTGACTAGTGCTTTTATTTTAAGTAATCTTATGTACTTTAGCGCTAGGAAGAAAAACGAATAAATACAAATACAAATACAAAAAAAAAAAAATAAAAATAAAAATAAAAAAAATAAAAACTAATATTTTCGTGTAATTTATTTGTGGGCCAGTGTGTGCTGTAATTTGTGTTGTTGCTGTTTAGCTGGATTGATCTGGCCAGTGTGTCTCATTGAAGAATTAAATAAACATTTAAATTTTTAATTATTCTCCAACGCGTTTCGAAGACTTTGCCATCAGGGAGTCTGATATTCTCAATAAATTTAATCTTAGAAAAAAAAATCCGCTTAACTTAGAACGATTGAAAATAAGATATTAAGCTGCAGCTCTAAAATCCTTTAAAAATTTTACTACTTTAATATATTCTGTCTAATTCTTTCCCTCAAACATTCTCTGTTTAAAACACGACGAAAATTCTTAAATCCGCAGCCCTCAAAATTTAAAAAAAAATTATAACAAAAAATACAATGATTTTTTTAAAGCGTGTTCTCTCAGTTATTCTGTCTCTTGAATCTACAAAGAATCTTAAAAATAATTCTGCAAATATTAAAATTTATATAAGAATCTCAAGTAATAATGAAGAGTTCCATCTTTCTGATTCTTAACAACACTCCGTCTGTCTTTATGTCTATTTCTATCTTTCCCTCTGTTTTTAACTCGAAGTCAAGCGCAGCTTAGAACAACATTTCAACACTCAAAGTCTCATTTGGGGCAAATAAGTGAAGGGCTCTTTGTGGCAACAACACGTCTATTCCGTCCCCTCCTTTCCCGTCAAGTTCCCTGTCCCTCATCGGAGGAGCATTTCAGGCTTTATCAGCAGCTTTGTGACACATGTCATTATAACATTTTACATTAACTTAAAAACATTTGCAATTTCTGTGAATACAATGAGAGAAGACCTCACACACACACACACACACACACAAGCTGGCACTTGCCACTTATGAGTATGTGGCACGTGCATATGCCACGTACATTCATCCGTGCAACACACAAATACAGAGACAAAATATATCATGCTCTCGCTCCCTTGGTAAGCTTGTTGGTGGGAGAGACAGAGACAGGAAGTCGGGACAAAAGCACGCCCCCAAATGGGCTCAAACCACCTGCTGGTTTTGGGCCATTATCGTGCAAGGACTCGTCAGAAAGTCCTCGCTCTGAGACGGGTTCCGTGGCCAAGGGCCAAGGGGTGTGGGCCAAGCTGACTGAACTGACAAACAGGCAACGAGACAACAACAAATGACAATGCCAAAACTGGCAACAATGGTGGCCAAATAGACAAGGACAGACTGGCAATAGAGTGAGATCAAGAGAGAGAAGGAGACAGAGACGGAGATGAGAATAGAGATAGAGACAGAGAGCCAAAGGAAGAGATGACAAGAACATTGTTTGGTATTTGGTATCCTTCTTGTTAGTGCAGACAAAACAAGTTTATACTGCTTCCATCTGTATATATGTGTGTGTGTGTGTAGCTGTTTGGAAATTATGTTTATGTGCGTCCAATTCTGTGGCAGGTTGCCATGAGTGCGTCTCTCATTGTGTTGCCACATTTAGTACAAGAGCCTCAAGTGCCCCAACCTAAAAGTATCTAATGGATTAACGACTTTTCTCACATTTAATACTCGTATCTGAAAACTGAAACTTGTCTCGTTTATCTCGATTGCAGGTGCCGAATGGAAGCTGCTCACCGAGGAGGAGAAACGTCCCTTTATCGACGAGGCCAAACGTTTGCGGTAAGTTCTGTTTGTCCCTTTGTCCCTTGCACCCCTTACACTCCCCTCGACTGCATCTGTGTCTTGAATCTGTCGAACAGCGCCATGCACATGAAGGAGCATCCCGACTACAAGTATCGACCCAGACGCAAGCCCAAGGCTCTGAGACGGGATGGCTATCCATATCCCATGCCATATCCATCGGTGCCTGTGGAGGCGTTAAGAGCAGGTAAGCAGGATTATAGACCCAAAGCTCTATAGAAAATTTCAAAGAAACAATTGCAGATGGAATATCTTATAGAATATTTAAATATTGAATATATATTTAAATGGATTCTATTTTCTAGCATAAATAATAATAATCATATGATTTTAATTATGCTATGAATATAATACTAAAAACATTTTAATTAATAAATCTAAGGATTAATTTTAGAAAAATTATATTTAAGCCAAGAAAAGTAATACAATAATATGAAAAATATTAATAATTAAAAATACAATTGAAAGCCTCAAAAATGCGGAAAGAATAATTTCAGCTAAGTTTTCCAAATTTTATCTTAGTTTAATTTAATTTCAATTAGAAAATAACTAACTATAATAACCATAATAATAACAAATCATAAAATGTTTCATTAAAAGTTATTAAAATATGTCTGTGGCAACAAGTTATAATTTCAAATTGAAGTCATAGTTTTCATAACAAATTCCAGCTTTCGTTGCCTGAACATAGACTCAATAAATTCTATGTAAGGAACTTTGTCAAATCCCATTAAAGTCGCGCTAGTTCAGCAACAACAACGACAACAACAGCCACAATAAATAAGAGTAAAAACAATCAAAATTCGTAAAACTATGCAAAGTAAGCAGCTTGTTTTAAGAGCTTCACACAAGACAAATGCAAATGTGGCACGATATGTGGCATGGTCGGTTGCCCCACCCAGAAACAGGAAGTGGAATACAAGAAGAACAAGAGTAGGAATAAGCAAAGAAGTGAACGAAAATATGACAAACTATCCGCACACTCGACTGGTTGACTGGTTGTTGCTTTGTTCATGACACTCCCAAGAGAGGGGAGTGGGGGGCTGATGGGTGGATGGGCGGGTGGGTGGCAACTAAAGGAAACTACAGAGCAGAGCCACCCGTTCGCATGTCCTGACAAACTGTGAAGTCATCATCCTGGCTTAACAACTCATTCAAATGACAGACAGACAGACGGACAGACGGAGAGAAGGACCAACAACACAAGCATAAGTTACCATTCATGATTTCTCAACCCCCACCCCTTACCCCTCCCAGGGGGTGGCACTCGCTCTGTCTCTTTCTATAGTTTCCACATCGGGTTGGAGGTTTTAAATTAGCATTTGTCACGTTTTTTGTCTTTTTCGCTCCCTTCTCTTCCTCCTGTTTGGCTAAATTTAACGCTAGTTTCTTGGGTTTCTGATGTGGCAGCAAATTTGTGCGTTGGCGGTTCAGGTTTAAGGATCAGTGGCCCACAGGGTCTAAAGGACAAAGCCAACCATGTTGATGATTTATGCGCTACGGAAATGATAATAAAAATGATGGGAAATGCGTAATAAATAAAACGAATTAGTCCTTAGCCTGCTTGGACTTGCGCTTCAATGCACGCGGCACAATGCTAACGTGGCTCAGAGCGAAAGAGATAGCGACAGCCGAGGCGGGGTAGAAGATGACAGCACTACGGGCAACTGTGGCATGCAACAGCTTTCAACGATAGAGAACGGAATAAAACAATACACAATGCGGAATTCTCGATGTGTGCTAAGAATTCACAAGTAAAACTAACTGAATTGAAAAGAAAAACAAAGATAAAATATTTAGAAAAAATTTAAATAAAGAATATATTAGTAGATTAGCAGATTAGCAGAGGCAAGAAATGAACTATGCACAAAGAGAAAGTCTCATAATAGAAAAAGATTAATCATTGTTTGATTTATTTATCACCGAAATTTTATTCAGTCAGCAAATTTAAGTTTTTCAATCTCCATTAACTTTGTGAAAACTTAACCAATTTTTATGTCATGTGCAGATTGTCAATTTGACCATAGTTTCACCTCTAATTTGATACTGTTTAAAAATTGTATTCAATTAGAGAATTACATTTTTTCCAACACTGTCAATCTTTCCCATACCTACGATTATTATGTGTCGATTTTTGCATTTCAATTTTAAGCTCGAAAAATATTCAAAAACAAAATATCCACTTCTTAGGTTTGTTAATCCACAGCATAGTAAGTTAATTTTTTAATGCCGAATTCCACAAAAGTTTCATTTGTATTTTAAAATCTATTGTTAATTTGCTGAAAGAAAAGAGAAACAGCTACCAGTTAAAGTTCCTAGCTTTGGGCAGTACCTAATCCTCTATTATGTGGATAAACAATAGAGATGATGCCATCTCGAAATGTCGCTACTTGAGATGGTTTTTATTTTTTTTTTGGTGAGCCGTCTTTCAACTTGTTGTTGTCTAAGCAAATTTAATTGCCACAGCATCCAGCAATTTAAACAATTGCCATGAATGGAGTCGTAATCGTAATCGTTATTTCAATAACTCTTTCAATAAGCGGCGCTTGTAATTATCGAAACGCCGTTTACAAGAGGTCTGAGAGGGCTTTGAGGTACAGCTGGACGACTACCGTTTAGGGCAATTGGTAGTAACTGCTGCTGCTGTTGGATATCTATCAGATACAAACTCGGACTCTCTACTCAAGCTGAAATAGCTGATTCAGCGCTCAATTATAGAGGAGAGAGAGAAAGAGAGAGAGGAGAAGAAGGAGAGTGGAAGAGTTAAACGCACAAAAGGGGCGCAAAATATTTCGAGTGGCAATTATTTTAAGCACACACAGACCGCAGACCCAAAAACCATTGTCATAATTATTATAAACTTATTTCCTCAGATCGTTTCATATTTTCATATTTCTTTCGTTTTTGAACCTTCTTTCACTTGCAGGCATCTCGCCGGGCTACTTCGCCCCCGGGCCCACAGCGGCCGCCTATCACCTGGGCAGCCATCTCTCGCAGACATCGACGCCCAGCTCAACGCAGGTGAGTTACAGTTACCAGTTGCCAGTTGCCAGTTGCCAGTGCCGAACTCAGGTCTGTCCCTGAACGGTAGCGAGTCGAATTATGTTGAAATATTGAGGAGTCTCCTTAATAACATAATTACACACACCCCGAGCAGACGCCCACTTTAAAAGGCGGAAAACGAACTGGTGACCGAACATGGCCGTGACTAAGCGTTAAGCCACCTCAACGATCTTAGCTCTGATCCTGGCCCAGTTAAGCAAACTGATATGTCATGCCTGGGACAAGGATTTGACCACAAACTTGTCATTACACATTTAGTCCTTTCCGAGATGCCCTCGCGGCGATAACAAGTTCTCCTCCCCAATAAAATACATTAACAACAACAAACACCACAGACAGGTGCTACACCCTACGCAGAAAAAATAAAATAAAATAAAATAAAGAGGCACCCTCCTCTGCAGGCCACAGCTGCGAGGCAAGGCGTCAAGAAAAAAGAAAAGCAAACATCAAAAAAAAATTGGCAATTAAAACTTAAGACTGGACAAGGTGGGCGTGGTCAGTGCCGCCCTTTTGGAGCCCCGTTTGGAGTTCCTGGTTTATTAACAACCCATTAAAAGTCATGACTCTTGGCTTGGCTTTGTCGAACTTGACTCTGGGCTAAGGCTGAGGCCTATTTGAGTCTGTGATTGATGTCTGTGGCTGCGTGTTGCGGGTGTTGAAAGCCCTGGCATTAACTCGTAACTCGCAACTCGCTTCTTCGCTTTTGGGTTAATAACATGCCTCTGCACGACCATAATAATAGACCAAGTTTAAAGGCAGCCAACGTGCGCGTCTCTCGAATTGAAATCTCTATAGGAAAATTGCATTGTGGGCGGAATAGAAGTCGGTATTTATGATTTCTCCACCTTCTCTCTGTTTGCCTGAGAAATTGAGCATTCAGAGAACCATATTCAAAGACATTCCAATGGCTTAAAGGCTACTTTTTCAATGGAGTTTACAAAGAACGCTGTGTTTATTTGGCAGACTTTCAACAGGATTTTATAGTTACAGGTGAAAGACTTTCCGCAAGAGAAAGCATATCTTCAAGGTGATCTCATCTTGGACAAACTTGTAATATAAATCAAAGATAGACATACAGTTGAGCTTCCATTACTCAAATTTCTCTCTAACTCGAGCTAAATGAGTCGCAGCAAAATGAATAAACTTAAGAAAAAGAACTCTATAAGTCAAATATCTCCAAAACTCGAACCTTTTCTTTGGATAATGGTGATTCAAGTTAGGGAAGTTCGACTGTAATTATTCTAAAATTAATACATGTAAATTTGTAGTGTTGCGGTATTAAACTTGTCGGTGTCAAAGAAGACGACATAATCACGCCAATTTGTCTTAAATAACGAAAAGATCTCGAAGAGCCAAGTAATCCAATACATACCCAACTACAACAGAATTGATATCTTCTATCTGATCTATCGTTTTATTAAGAAATAACATTTATTATGATCTTAGATTTCAGAATAATTAAACTGTTTCTAAATCCATTACTCCGTAGATATCAGCTTTTTGGTAATTCATAAACAGTTCAGTTGAAAATTAAAAGTTTTAAAAGTAACCTCGCACACTATTTACATCCTTTATTCACTCAATTCCTATCACATTTTCGGCACTTCTTTCCCAATTAATAAATTACTTAGAAGCCCAAAAAGTACCTTGTTTACACAGGTGAAAGTGAATTCTAGCGACATTTTAACCACCTGCCCAGACCAGGCCGGTAAGAGTACAGACCTGTCCCAGACCTCAGTTGATCCCTAAAAACCACTCGTAGCCAAAGAGCTAAATCAATTAACTGTTGAAATAATAGTATAATTGAGAGGATGAAGGGAAGGCTAACTCAGCCGAAATCCAAACATAAACTCTGCCTAAATCGCTGTGCATCAAAATATTTACCAATCCACACTAATTCCCAATTGGGCGCAAATCAAATCAAATCAAATTGTAATCCAAAACGCTTTCGGGCCAAAAACATACACACACATACAGTGTCTGTTGGCGCTGAGGTTGTTGTGGATGATGATGATGATGATGACGATGACGATGTGTTAACAACATAATTATAGCCCAGAGCAAAGTGTTCTGTGAAAGGGGGAGCAACCCCTCGAAGGAAAGCAACCACTCAAAACAAAACGGAAATGAAGCACAAACAACCCCTAACTTCCATATGAACCAAGTTACAGTCCCGTTCCCATTCCCAGTTCTTAGCGAACCCATTTGAAAACCCGGCCAACTGGCGTCGCAATGAAAAACGTATTGCAAATCAAATAAAATTAAACTGAGACGCGTCGAGTTGAGATGGGAGCGGAGGAGGAGAAGCAATTCTCCTGCTACTCCGTGGGGTTGTGCTCATGCTGCATCCACAATTAGTTGGTCAAATAAAGCCGCAAAAGTGTTAAACAATTTGCACTAACCAAGGGGTTCCACACCAAATAAATAAATAACAATTAAAATAATCGCTGTGTGGTAACTTTGGTAACCTTCTAGCTATTCATAGTCTAGACTCTAGAGAGGTGAGGTTGAAAAAGATGCTTTTATGAAGCTTAAAAGAAGCAATCTGTTATATTTCAGACATAATAATATCTCCTATAAAGATCTCTTCTATATAATCGAAGAAATTATCTGTATCAAACAATATATATTTACCGTGGAAACAAAAAATGTATTCAGGAAAATTATAATATAATTAGAAACAAAGATTTGAAATGGTTTCAGTTCATAAAGATAAAATGATTCTTAGAAATATTGACACAAAAATACCTTGAAATTTTAACGAAACTTTTATTGATAAACAGTTTATCACATATTCGGAACTCGCCAGTGATTCTTGAGCGGCATCCTGATCTCCCTTTAGATTTATAGTTTTTTATGCTTTCATCATCTCATTCTCTTTCTCTACATCTCTTCTGAATGTTGCAGGCCACACTCTCCGGGCAGATGGACAAGTTCGCTGCCTTGGAGCGCAGTTCGTATCTGAGCAACGCGGCAGCTGCGGCGGCGGGCAGTCAGGCGAGTGCTTACAGCGCCTATTTGGACCCCAGTGTGCTGACCAAGGCGTACTTTGACTCCAAGATGTATCAGGATCGTGCCAACTATGCCTTCGATATCTCCAAGATCTACGGCGCCCAGCAGCACGCGGCGGCGCATCATCAGCAGCAGCAGCAACAACAGCAGCAACAGCAACAACAGCAGCAACAGCAGCAGCAACAACAACAGCAGCTGCTCATGGCCAGCAGTGGCGCAGGTGGAGGGGGAGGCGGTGGAGGGAGTGCAGGTGGCAGCTCCCACAACAACAACAGCAGCAGCGGACT
This sequence comes from Drosophila limbata, assembly GCA_963924055.1. Classification (NCBI taxonomy): domain Eukaryota; kingdom Metazoa; phylum Arthropoda; class Insecta; order Diptera; family Drosophilidae; genus Drosophila; species Drosophila limbata. The sequence continues at coordinate 17,575,670 of OZ001354.1, forward strand.
GGACGATCGTGATGCCACGCCCCAACTGGACGCGGGCGGGGGAGTTGAGGCCAAACCGCATTTGCACTCGCCCAGCGATGTTGGACTGGACTATGCCCATCAGTATGCCCAACAATATGGCGGACAGTTGGCGGCCAGTGCTGCTGCTGGCGTCGGCGTTGGCGTCGGCGTCGGCGTCGGTGTGGGCGTTAGTGGCGGCGGTGCAGCTGGCGGCGGTGGAGCTGGTGGCGCCACTGACTTTCGGCGACCGCTGACGGTCATCTTCTGACCACCATCGTCCAACGGTAGCGAGGAGTTAAACTTGTCTATGACTTAGGAAATGCGAGATTAAAGTTAAATGTAGCCAACTTTACAGTTAAGCCTCGAGTTGTAAACTAATCATAAGCTTTGTTAAAACGAACAGCACGAGCAGCTGCAGCAGAAGAGGGGAGAAGTGCGAGAAGGAGAAGGAGGAACTTACGAGAGGATCACGAGAGGATCATCTGAGAGCGAGTTTGAGAGAACAACGAGCGGTGCAATTTTTTATGTTTTAAACGCTGAACGAAGTGCATAGCATAAATTTAAATGTATTTAAATTCTACACATATACAACAACAACAACAACAACAACAACACAAACACTAAAAACAACAAACACAGCAAAATACAAGAAAACAAAAACAAAAATGAAAAAAATAAAATGCGTATTGTCATAAGCAGTAAATTGTGGACACACACTCACATGAAAGGGGTGCGGGTGCTAGCACCCTGTTTATTTCAAGCTTTAATAGGGTGGCCTCGACTAGCAGTTACTTTGTCACCTTTGACAGCTCTTTAGCTAATATAGAGAAGATACTAAGTATTATTCCTATAATATATGAAATTCCTTTTAGCAACAAAATTATCAAACTGCCCTCGACCAAAAATGGCCAGTCTATCTTTTTATTGCCCTCAATTTAATTTTTAATTGATTACAAACGAGTGGCTGGCAGGAGTTGTAGGGTATTAGGGGTAGCTCTACTTTGCTGATGGTTGACAAAAGTCAAGAAGGCGCAAAGCGCTAAACGCTTCCTAATTAAGGCAACTTCTTGTGGCTGAGTCCTTCTGGCCAATCAGGACGGGCGCCTGTTGACAAACATACGCGAAACGCGATTTCGTTTGCTCAAGCAGCGGCAACAACTCAGAGAAATTACCGTTAGCCACTAATTAGTGCGAATCAAGGTGCAGAAAGGTGCAAAAATCTCGACAAATTTAATTAATTTCACGCCGTTTTGAGCGCCTGCCGCAATTAGCGACATATTTTGTGGGCTTTGTCGACAAAGGGGATGCAAATTCTTCCAACTGCGGCAATATACCACGTAGTTGGCAGAGTGTCTTTGTAGCACATCTCCAATCATGGGAACTTTAAGGTCCCTTTCAATGTCCCTATTTCGGATGCACCAGTAATTCTTCAAAGAATCTTCGCTTGGACCACCCTTATTTTATTAATGTGGCTTTGAATTTACTATAATTTTTTTTTATGCATAGTGCCCCCAATCTTACGTGAAATTTTTCACATATTTTTTCCGCGATCGAAAAGTGAACTTTTTCAATTTTGAAGCTAGAATTTTGGGAATTGTACCAGAATTTTTGTTGCATTTTTTTCGAATTTACAATTTGTTTGTTTTTCGATTTTTTTATTTTAAAATAAACTTCATTATTTTACAAAATTTTGAATTTTTTTGTTTTTTTGAAATTGTTTCTCAATTTTTTTTAATTGATTTTTGAAAATCGAAAAAATTGCATTTCAAATTTTGCGCGCGTTTTAAATGTGCATGTGTTGCTTGCGTTAAATCCATAGATGGCGACAGCTTTGATTTCTTGCCAAGAAATTTGTGTGATTCGGGCCAAGAGTGAGTAGTTACATTGCTAATGACATAGGTGGCGCGAGCTTGAAACGGTTATGCTTACCCATAAATCGGTTGACGGGCAGCACTCTTTATGAGCCTTAAAACAAATGATGGGCAGCACTTGTTTATTCTCTTCAATCGACTGATGGGCAGCACTGCTTATGAAGCAAACTGCAACCAGGCGCTTAAAGCGACATCTATAGTTGGTTTTTGTTTCTTTTCTGACAGTTTAATTTAAAAAATAAAAAAATAAAATTTAAAAAGGTAACTTATTCAATAAGGCAACAACAAATGAAACTCTGTTGCGGTTCTATTATAAATGCCCAACTCACATAAATCATATTTGTAGTGGTTTCTGCGGTCGCTTAGCAATAAGTAATTTTATTTATAAACAGTAACTTCAGCTTCTTTTCAGTGTGATTTTTGCATTTGCTAAGTGAACAACATAGTATTTAGCAGGAATGGAAGATCTGAACATTGATGTCTTGGACCTTATATATAAGGAGATAGTTGAACTGAAAGATCAACTTAATCTGGCAGCGGCTCATCCAAATTTAAGCGAAGCATTTGCGTATCACAATCGCCGGCGATTCAAGGAAATATATTTTCAAGAATTTGAGGATTTGGAACAAAAGTATATTCATTTGATTCTACAGCATTGTGGCAGAAATGTGAAAGCTCTACATGATTATGGCCATGAAAAGTCTGTTGAAATGCTGCAGTTGGCTCAACAATATTGTCCTCACTTGGAGAATGTAACGGTTTTCATAACTCCCGGCAATTTAAATCAAATCGAACACGACGTAATCAAACTGAAAGCACTTAAAGAAATTGAGATAAGACGCCAGAACAATGTTCCCAACATAAATGACTTGGTGACAAGTCTTCCGTGGTTTACACATATTCGTAAGATAAAACTCTACAATGTAATATCGACTTTAAACGTTAAAGATATGCAATAATTTATAAAGGCTTTATTTCAGTTCTTGGAGTGAAGAACTTCAAATGAGAGACTGTTTTTAAAGAAAGAAAGTATCTGGATATATTTGAGATGTACTTATTTAAAAGTTTAAATAGTAATTTTGTATCTGTCTGTTAATCCCTATCTATAGATTAGTTATCGTTTCTGTTTCTAATATTTATTGTTATAACAAATATATTTTGTTCTGTTTTGCACTGTAAGTCTGAAAAGTAATTAATTTTCTTTTATTTTTAAATTATTGAAAGACAAGTCAAAGGCACCAACAATATTTGCATAACTCATTTTAATAATGTAAATAAGAGTAAGATCAAGGGTTAAATTTGCTATGTCTACGTATATTATTTGTTTTCTGCTGTTGCCTAACTCTGCTTGATTTTCAGTCATTGAAGGCAGATTGCTCTGGCCACACATACAATCGCACACATCCTCCGATTGTCCAGTGACACACCCTACTGTCACCCCCCTACAAAGTGGCACTCGCATTGTTCACCCCCACGCAGCCCTTTTCCTCCGGGCAACTCGGGGCTCATTTAAAACACAAATCACGATTAGCGAGCCACATTTCCATTTTGGGCCAAAAACTGGCACCCACATGGAAATGCAGACGATGGCTGCAACTCCTCCATAAATTACTGCAGCCGAACAATGCGTCGAGTTGGAGGACAATGCGAATGGCGGGAGGACAGTGGAGGCTGCCCAAGAGACTGGGCGGCAGTCGTAAAAAGTGCTACGAAAATACCCAAAATTATGGCAATCACATTTCCGTATTCTCGTGGGAAAGAGGAGGAGGGAGCAGCTCCTCAGTTTGGTCACAAGTAGCGCAACGGAATTGAACGATGCTTGGCTCATTGTCCCCAGGCTGGGAATAATAGAGCAGCCATAATGTCCATTATGCGAGAACAAATGGCAGCTGGCATAGTGTGCCAGGACACGATAACACTTGACGACAACAGGAGCAGCAGAAGGAGCAGGAACTGGAACAGAGAGCGGGAGAAGAACTCTCACAAACAGAAGAAGAAGCCAAGCCACCAGTTGCTGGCCCATTGTTTTGGCCATGTGCCTTGGCCAATAAAATGCATTCAGCTCGCATGCAAAACCAAAACGATAAAAAAGCCGTCACCATTGAGAACGCGTCTAAGCAGCCGCAGCGCCATCCACGGCTCCCACTCCGTCCCAGCATTGTCTATGCCATTGGCCAAAAGCGACACACGAGCCGTCGACATGCGCGCAACGTTGTTGCCACTTGCCACACACACAAAAGGAGGGCGCCAGATGTGGCATGAATTGGTTGGCGGAGTTGGCTGGGTGGCATGAAGCAGAAACCGTTGAAAGCGCTGCCATTTTATTGCCAACGGTCTGGGTTGGCAAGCCCCCACAACCACCCCTCTTCTTCATCCCCCACCCGCTCACATTCCTTTCCATTCTGGCTAAAAACTCTACACGGCAACTGATGCGACTGGAGAGCGACGCATGCGCACAGTTAAAACTCTTCATTTTGGCGCCAAATATTATTTGAATAGTTATTATAGTGAAAGTTCTTAAGAAGGAGAAGCATTCAATGGGAATTGCGACAGAGACTATTGGCATATGTGGTAATACTAAAAAAATGTATTTAAATATAATAGTTGAAGTTAAATATGAAATAATGTACTATAATAAAGATAGATACAGTTCTAATACCATCGCTAGTATTTTAATCAATCTAACAAGTTGGATATCATATCCATGGTTTAATATGTTTCTGCATTATTAAGAGTAACCAAAATGTTGACTAAAGCTAACGATAATATTTATCAAAATGTTTTTATTTTATGAAAGGTTCTGTTATCTTCATTTTATTATTTCTTTATTTACAAATACAATACAAATTGGCCATTTGGAGGTACAAGCTATCAAAGGGATTACTTTAAAAGAGTCACTTCTTGTTCAGAACTCTAATTTCTGGAATTACACTGATAGATTAAAGACAACTCCATTGTCAAATCGAAGCCAATTCGATGTTTTATGGTCTCAATTATGTGGAAAATAATTGAAACTACCGAATGACGAATTTCCTGTGTAATTTGCAACAAACAAGGAAAGTAATTGAACTGGCAACGCTTCCCTTCCGCTTTGCCCCGTCTAAACAAAGGGAACCAAAGGGTATCAACATAAGTGCAACAACAATTGCATGTAAGTATATATGTATGTATATAAAGATATACACGATCGGAGCGTCGATCGATTGTGGGAGCAAACAAGGCGTCAGGCCAAACTGATAAGCAACTGAATGTATTTTTTGGTCAAGATTATCTTATAAGTCTTACAACAAGGAAAACATAACAAAATATCAGATATTATCTGTGTTGTGGCTGAAAGAAAGGGACGCAGGACAAGCAATCGCTCAAAGAATAGCAACAATAACAAGAAGACAATTTCGACAAGATGAACAAATACCAATACAAATACAAATATGAAATGTTCAAAGTACTCGAAGAGGTAGTTCAGGGGAGGGGTAGAGAGGGCAGAGAGGCTAGAGGGTAGCGCGAGGAGCAGCAGCAAATTTTATCACTTAGCCGCCACGTTGCCGTCAACGTCGCGACGTCCTACGAGAGGTGTCAAAATAAAAACTCTACAAACACCAGTCTCGTAATCTCTCTCTTTCTTTCGCTCTCTCTCTCTCTTTTTCTCTCTCTCTCTCACTCGCTCCTGTAAACGCACAGTCAACTTGCAACCACTACAATAACAACATTTACCCCCCGCACACACACACACACTTCCACACACATACAACATTGTTGTTTGCCGTTTTTCCCTCTGGTTTTTGTGTTCCGCCAACTGTCGCAAGTTTTCGAATGCCCATCCATAGATTGTGGCACAGTCCATAGAATGTGTGTGTCTCAAATCAAAACTGTCGCGCACTCGACACGGACGCACCGGCTCCGGCACTCGGCACACGGCACTCGTCTCCGGGCTTAGTTGTTTAGTTGTTTAAGCCAACACAATACGGAAAGGAAACGTATTCTCAAGTGTCGCTCAAAAGCGTTTTGTCAAGTGCTAAGAACAAGATCGCAATCTTAAATACAATATCATAAAAAATTATTATAGCTATTAAAGATATCAAATCAAAGTGTTTGCTTAAAAACTTTTCGCATTTTAAAAAAGTGTTTGAAAACAATTTCCATTTACGATCAGAAATATTACGCGGGATTACACAAAAAATCCACAAATCTACGTTAGGTAAATATTCTTTCAAATTATCATTAAAGGTAAACTAATTTAATTGAAATTGAATGTGAATCATCATTTATTTGCACGATAATTGATTGATTGATTTCAGTTTGAGATTGATATTGATTTATTTACTATTCTATTTCTGATTAGACAAAAGCAAATCTATATAACGTCATTTTTAATAATATTCTAAGTTCGCTTTATATCAGAATTTATTTACTGCGATCTTGCATACGTTATGTTTCTAATGATCATTAGGCCAAGTTTTATTTATTTACTCTAAAATCCATCTGTTTGAAAAATTTAACTTTCTTACTCATTTCATTTTAGTCGTTTATCCGTCAAGTCCATTATCTTTTGCTGTCTGAAAATAATGCAAATCTTAAAAATGCTAATTGATTTTAAAATTGCTCAGTAATAAGCCTCGCAATTATCAAATTATAATTTTATTGTAGTGTTATTACTATTATTCATTGTTGTGGATACAATCTCAAGAGTAATCTTCAGATCTTAGCATAGACAGTGGAGTTATTTTATACAAATCAAAAAAATTAGATTTTATTATTTTTAATAAAGTAAAGCCTATTTCTTAGGGATTATAGCTGATGCATATCAGTACTGTGAATTAAATATTTAGATAGATTATGGGCGATTTATGAATATATTATTAATAATGACATGTATTTCTTCCTATAAGCAAATCCGGAGAGATCTGAAGAGAGAAGATTGGAAAATGTTGATCTTTTAATAAAGTAATGAATTAATTTATAAAAATAATAACGGATATATTTAGATTATTATTAATTTGAATGCTAATAATATTATTACAATGAGCGCAACTGTAACTCTAAATTAAATATTTAAATATGTTGTGAGCAATTTATGAGTATGTTTTCAAGAATCAGCGTGAGTCAGAAGCACTTTATGAAAACATTTTCATATGAGAACATGACAGACATGACAGGAGGGGAGTGGAGTTTGTGGATTACCTCATTTACCCCTTTCAGAATGCATTTCGGTACGAAACAAAGCGTCTCTATTGAACTCTATTACCGTCTGCATTTCAGCACGGTCAGTGCACCCCGCAACCCGCACCCCGCGCCTCGATTCCCCAAGCGGACAACAGACAATCGAGCCACTCACCTGACACAATTCAGCACCATGACGAGCATCTCGGCGCTGCTGCATCGCAGTCACAGTCACAATCACAGTCACAGTCAGAATCACAGTCACAGTCACAATAGCAATGGGTATACGAGCAGTGGAAGTGGCAGCAGCAGTCACAGTCATCACAGCAGGAGCAGCCTCTCACCTTTGCCGCTGGCAGCGACAGCAACAACAGCAACAACGGCAATCGGAGGTGCCACAACAACGCCACCACCAGCAGCACCACAAGCGTCAGTGGTGCCAAAGCTACAACAACAACAACAACAACAGCAGCAACACAATGGCAACAACAACTCAAATGGAAGTTCGCATCATGACCACATTAAACGACCAATGAACGCGTTCATGGTCTGGTCCAGAGGACAACGACGCAAAATGGCCCAGGACAATCCGAAAATGCACAATTCAGAGATATCGAAGCGTTTGGGTGCCGAGTGGAAATTGCTCACCGAATCACAGAAGCGTCCATTCATTGATGAGGCCAAGCGATTGCGGTGAGTATCTGTGTGCGAGTATCTGTGTGTGTGTGTGTGTGTGTGTGTGAGGGTTTGTCGTCTGGTTACAATTTAAGCGATTAGCTAAGACAATGGACAGCTATTGTGAGGCTCTAAAGTGGCATTGAGCAACGAATGCCTGCATATCTTGGGTAAACAATTCAATACAATTCAATACAATTTTTGTGGCTTATGCCGAGTGTGGACTGAAGACTGTTTGCATTCAATTTCGATTGTGACTGTCTAAATCCTTTTATTGATTGTATTTGACTGCCAAATGATTGTGTAAACTTTATGCCTGACATTTATTAATGAGCCTAGTTCGCATTTTTAGGGCTTAAACTAATGGCCATTCGATTTTGGTTGAGACAACAACAACAACAACAACAATCAAAACAACAGACTGTTGGAAATCAACTCACACAACACACACTGTTCAAATATTTGCCAATGTGCGAGGTTTCGATAAGGCGACAGCATTTTACTTTTTCTTACTTTTTTTTCAGTTTTTTTTTAATTTTAATTTTTTTTTCCTTTTTTTTGGGCTGTAAGATAACAACAGGGGCTGACCAATTTGTGTATGGGAACTGCAACAAAGAGCCAAAAAGTATATGCAAGCAAAGAAAGCAAAAGTATCAACAACAAGAACAACAACAAGTATCTATAATAATAACACACACCTTTTATCAACATTTATCGTTTGTCAAACAAATGTCAACAATTGCGCATTGTTGCAGCTGGGAATACGAAACAAAACCACAGAACTTGAGAACTCCAGAACTCAGGAACTCCAGAACTTTGAAGACTCACTCTCGCCTTGCTACATGGTCAGATAAGCATTGAGTCTTACAGGAGAGGTTTTATGGAAGGGTTTCGGCTCCAGTTTAAATACTCTATAAACAAGACTGAAAGGGCTTAAGCGACTTGGGAGTTGATGAATTATATTTCCGTTCCTAAACAAACATAAATTATTTGAAAATCTTGATTTCATTTTATTTGCCAATTTGGCATTAAGTACCAGTTAGGAAAAAAAGTACGAGTTAAAAAAAAGACTTCTCGAATCGAATCTGAAAATTTACTTTTAATAATTTTAATGAATATTTTAAAGAAAAAAATTATATTTATGAATTTATAACTCTACATATGTATATTAATTGTTTCTTCACATGTCCCGAAAGTACTTTACATGACCGGCTCCACAAAATTAAATATTAACTTATAACAAAAAACATAATAATAATTATTTTAAATCTTTTTCAATTTACTGACAAATGTCAATTCTTTTTAATTTATATTTTAACTGTTTTATGATAACAGAAATAAATGATTTTTAGTTTAAAAATCAGATACTGATGCTAGTTTGAAAAATAGAACCAAATTTTCAATACTAAAAATATTTTAGCCAATTTTTCTTATGCATTTTTAAAAGTCACAATATAATTATCACTTTGAATGATTATAGAAGACTCATTAAAAACATTAAGATATATACCTGATGACATTAATCATTCCAAAAGTAGATCTTCAAAATGAAGTACAGGGTATCTTGGCCGTTGTTAAATGAGCAGCTGTGTTTTTATGGCCTAGGGAACAGAACAGGCAACGACTTTCAGCCGCAGATTGACTTTATGATATCATCGCGATCGTTCATCGTTCAATCGCTTTAATATCGATGCCGTTGCCCGATCTTTGATCAATGTTTCAACATTTACTCAATTTACAGCGCGCTGCACATGAAAGAGCACCCCGACTACAAATATCGGCCGCGTCGCAAGCCGAAGACGCTCAACAAGTCACCGGTGCCGGGTGGTGGTAGCGGCAGCGGAGGAGTCGGAGGAGGAGGAGGTGGCGGCGTTGCAGGCGGCCCAGCGGGCAATGGAGTTGGAGCCGGTGGTCAGCTGGGCAAGGAGCAGAGTCAATCACAGCACTCGCCACTTGGGGCACACGGTCTGCCGCATCATCATCACCACCATCCGCATCATCCACACTCGCATGCCGCCCACGCGGCCCATGCGCATCATCATCATGCGCAGCTGAGCGCCGTTGCAGCCGCCGCCGCTGCCGCCGCCGTCTCCCACTCCCATTCGCATTCCCCCACCTCGCTGGCGGCCAAGTACGGCTTTGGATCCCCGCTGGAGCTGTCGCTGCCACGCGTGCCAGGTGGATTTCCAGGCCTGGGCCATTATCCGTTGGATCCGACCCTGGCGCTGGATCTGCAGGCCCGTCTCCAGGCCATGTACGCCGGCAGCATCTATCACCCGTGGCGCTACTTGCCACTCATCAGCCCGGAGACGCCACCGTCGCCGCCCAGCAGCAGCGGCACGGGCATCTCATCCTACGGCTGCGTCAAGTCGGCCAAATCGTCGCCGGTCGCGGTTCCCATGCCCGCGGTGGCCACAACGCCGCCCCACATCATTTGACCGACTCCGCTGCGCTTCGGCGCTGCTGCCGCTGAGCATGCGGTCTGAACTTACAGCTGGACTAGGAGCCACGCCCCCGATCACCCCAACAAGTAAAAAAGACCCCACCCAGATGAACTGGTAGCAGCACCAACTGGGCTGCCCACTTGCTAGCGTAGAACCCTAGTGTTAGCTGAATCTTAGTGTGAGTTTCTTCTCTTTAAGTTGCTGTTTCTGTTTGTCCTCTCTTACCCCTGGTCTCTGTTTGAACTATTGATTTGGATAATGTGGGTTGTCAATATGAAGTCAACTATCGGTTATACTAAGTTGAGCAGCAGAAATTTATGCCTGGAAGAGTGCAGAATGTCAGCATACAGGCAAAAGTATCCATTATTTTATTGATAACTGTATATGATATCCAAAAAATATATTGCAATTTCAGAAATGTTATGAAATTTTACTCACTTAGGACCGTTTTTTTTTCTCAAAATTTTCATTATTTTCTAAACAATTTACTTATCTTACCTAGATATTAAAAAAATTAGTCTTAAAGGCAATTTCAATCGTTCATATCAAATATACTTCTTCGGTTTAGTAATTATTCCTTCATTTTAAAAACTACTAAATATATATTACTATTGACAACGAAATCTGAAACTACGCTGTACTAAGAAATGTATTGTGAATTTTCAGATAGAATTATCGCTAACTTGTTCCATCTTCTGTTTTATCTTTATTTTAACCTTCTTATTTAGTTTTCCAACTTGACCACAATCAAAATCAATTGTTTAAACAGAGCGCCTTAATTTGCTTCTAAGTTCTTAGTGCTTTATATCAATTATGTTGAGACCCGATCTTGTGTAATATATGCGTGAATAAGTATATATATATAAATCTATATTTTAATGTGATATTAAAATTGAAAAGAAACAAAATATGAAAACTGTAAACGAATAAACGATTTTTAAATAGTACACGCCCCACTGATTGATGAAGACACTTGTAAGACCCTTGCACCCCATCCAATAATGAACAGATCCGATGGAAAGAGAGAACGGGAGAGCGGGAGAGCGAGAGAACGAGAGAACGAGCAACATCAACCAGTCGGGCAATCTGTCAGCAGTCAACCGACAGGGGGCGCCACAGGCGCGTGAATAATAACGACAATGTTTGCTGATGCGTTGATTATTAGTTTAAATTGCCAACCGCTCGGGGGGTTGTTGTCTGCCCACTCAAAGGGGGTTGCGTTTATAACTCTCTCACCATTCAACATTCAACTGTCGACAGTTGAGAGTTGAGAGTCGAATTCTGTTGCTTAATGGGATTCACTACGCCCACTTGTTTATGCAACCGACTGTGAACTGCGATGAGGCGTGGCAGACGGGCACAAAACAAAAAAAAAAAATGAAACAATTGACACCTTTTCAGGCTGACGACCAAAACAAAGAAGCAACCATCCACCCCCAGCCGGAGAGGGGGAGTTGATGGGAGGACAAGCGTGGCAATCGCGACGGCATCATAACCAGCTCAAAAGCCGCACATAAAACTCACACAAATGCCACGCTGCAGCGTAACCAAAGTGCTGATAAGAAAAGCGAACGCGCGACGTCTGCCCAAAAGAAACTCACACTCCCCACAGTACCCATCGCCACACCCAACCCAGCCTCATCCTCGTCTTTGCGCCTTTCCAACTACAACTACAATTCCAGCTCTGACAATTTCAGCCCGGCAGCCAAAAGTCGTGCGCTGATTGTCTGCACACACACACAACGACAGTGAGACAGTCAGACAGACAGACAGAAAGACATACACAGCGAATGGGAACTCACGTCTGGCTGCCTTTTGTTGCCGCAAGGTCGTTTTTATAGTGTCCTGGGCCGAGACCAAAACACAGAACCAGACCGAGACTGAGAACCGGCAATAAAGACATTCAGCCCCTCGTTGTTGTTTGTATTTGACCTCAGTCACAGTGCAAATCACTTGTGCGAAACACTACGAAATGCTACAAAAATATTTACCCAATGAAGTTGTCACAGGCACTGGGAACTAAACCACCGCCCTCAACTTGCACCCTGCTCAGTCAAATGGTAGCGTTCATCCACGAAACCACAACTATATTGAAAGTAAGTAGATATATTTAGACAGAGCTGAAATGAAAGAAAGAGAAGTAATTAAGTGATAAAGAGCTAACTGACCAATAAAACAATTAGGTCCACAGACTGCTTTGGGTTGGCCCAAATGTATGCTACATATTTCCTAGTTCATATTAAAAACTTCAGTTATTTAACAGAACAATATAATATGGTTCTTATAGAACTGTTATAATTTTGAAAAACATAATACTCGGAAGTTTTCGGCTCAACTTGAAATGGTTTATTTTGGTTTATTTGGAATAATAATAAGGCTTCGTTGAAAACTTGTTTTTTTTCCAAAGAACTTAAAAACACAGCTTGATTACAAATGATGGGGAATCGAACTCAGTTTTTTCACACTGAAAGTTGTAAATATGTAACTCTAACCAGTGAGCCACCGATACAAATAAAATGACAATATTAAAATGAAAAAAGACCCCATGTCTCCCAAATAAAAGGATGCAAAAATAGGCAAGCTGTTCTTAAAAATATATAATCGTTAAGTGATTATAATTTCGCAATATTCCCAAATTAACATAAAATCCTATTACTTTACTGTCCTCCAACTACCGTAGCACAACTTAAAAAAAAAAAGAGATCAGAATTTCGCCAAAATGTTATCTCTGTGCAGATCCTGCTTATCTTTGGAAACACAACAGACTTGCGAATCAATTATCCAAAATTTAACGGGTCAACTACTTACAACCCTGCCTAAAAGTCAAAAGCTATCAAAACTAACAAGCACGCGCAGAACACGTGCACCCACACTAATACCAGAACACACACACACACACACTCACACACACACTTTTGAAGCTCTTTCAATTTCGTTCTGGATTCTCCCAAGTCACTTGTTTCAGGGCAAACAACAACAAAAACAACTGGAAGAGGACAAACGAAAAACGTGTGAAATGAAAGTTGTTTGATTTGCTTGGTGAGCTGAAAGAAAGAGCGAGAGAGGAAGAGGGTGCGAGAGAGTGAGAGAGGGAGCTAACAAAAGTGGCAATGAGAGCGAAGTCACCAGCTATCCAGATCTTCCCGTACAAATTTTTGTTTTATTTATTTGGAACGACATCGCACTGTGGTTGCCCCTCCCTCCGCCCTGCCCACGCCCTGCATTCCTGTCCTTCTGCTCTTTTTTTCCTTTGCTATTTCATTCCTGGCACACTCACATCCGTTTCGATAAAAAGAAATATTTTCTTTTTGCCATGCGTTTGCTGTGGCACTTTTCTTTTTGCCCTGCTACTTCATTATCACTAGTACTATATTTATATTTATTTTTTTCGCTTTCTTCTCCTTCTGCCTTTTGTCGGTATTATTATTATTATTTTGCTGAAGTTGGCTCTTTAAGGTAGCCTAGGACATTACCCATTACGCAAAGGATATTGTGTGGCCATGAATCAATTGGGCAATGTCCATTGCCCGGAAATATGCAGAACCGAAAAAATGGCACTCCATTTGCATTCCAACATTGCGAGGACCTTTGACTTTGAAGGTCCTTTCGTCTACTCTTCTAAGCGCATCTGCCCCATAATCGCGTGTAATAAATTTTAATTTTTTAAGCATTTGTAAGCAGTTTTATCAGGCCAACAAAGGACTACATTTTTTAAGTGCCAAGCCAGCCAAAAAAAGGATATAAGATTAAGACACCAAGGCGAAGATGAGACATAAAAAACACCCAGCAAATTAGCGCGACACAGTCGTGGTATTGGGGGAGGGACGGGACGGGATGGGATGGGGTCGAGGATAAGACAGACGTTGCCTCAGCTACTGCGGTTTATCACGCCCACTGCGTCAACGGATATCCGACGCATGAAAGACAAACAAAAAAGGCATTAAATCGCATTTAAGTCACGGCAAGAGACGCTGAAGGCAAAAGCGTTAGCAACCACCCTCCCAGCCGACCGGCTTATACTTCATTTGCTTGGCAGAATGAGCTCAAGGATGACGACTACCGAGGATGCGATATGCTGATGTCCTGACAGTCCCACTTCAGGACTTGCGATACTCGCACTCACAATTTATCAATTTATGAATTTGGTTGGCAACAAAGTAACACAAGTACATCTTATAAATGATAAATCCGTTTATTGGAAAGAGAACAAAACATTTAACATTGTGTTTAATTAGAATAAATAACATTTATTAAATTACAGATAAATTGCCTCAATTTTGACCAAGTTAGGGAATAACTGCATTAAATTCTTACATTGAATATTTAAATCTTTTTAAAAAACCCTTTCAAAAATTGCAACAGACGCGATTACAGAGACTGAGTAAAGGGCGCATTTCGATGCACCATTTAAAATAAAAGGTTAAATTGTATTGGGACAAAGAGATGACAGAGACAGTATTAATGAAATTGCCCATGCACAGCATTACTATACATAAAGCATTGGCCTGTCCTCAAATGAGCCCATGCAGCAATTAAACTGAGAACTGAGCAGGAACAGCGCAGTGGGAGCGCAGTAGCAGCGCAGTGGGAGCATTCGCATTCAGAACGCAGCAAATGCATTTGCAAACAATGCCAGACTGTTTTTTTAAGCGCCTTTTTTTTCAGTAGGCCAACGCAAAAAGTGGCAGCCCCGTCGTCGGCACAAAGGAGCAATTAATGCGAAATTGTTGCTGCATAATTGCTGAACATGCAGCTGGAGCAGCAGCTGGACATAAAGAAGCAATTAATGTCGCACAAATGCGCCTGGCATGCATAAAAATGCCGAGCCCTCATCTTGCGCACTGCAAAAAGTGCACAAAATACATAGAAGGAAAGGAAAAAAACAAATAGTATGCAACAGAAAAGTTGCTGACCATTTGCACGCTGGCAAACAATTGCAATTACATTAGAAAAGGCTGGCAATGGCAGCGGCAGTTGTAGGAACAGAACAACCAACAACAATGGCAGCAGTTTTGAACTTTGGGCATGTGGCATGTGGCACCCACGTAGCGCGTTGACTTCCGTTGCATGCCAGGCACGTTGCAAATTGTCGCAACGCAGCGCATCCAAAGAACGGCTGCTACACAGCACACAAAGGCACGGCCAAACGAATTGCCAATTTAAATGTGAATAGAAAAATTGCAAGCGTGTACGTCATACACACATACACATCCTCACAACAGTCAGATATTTCCACAATTCAACCAATCAAACAAAAAAAAAAACTAAAAATGGCGCTACTGACTTTTTCTTCACTCGCTCGTCACTGTAAAAGAAAAGAGATGGCTTAAATATGAGAGAGAGCTAAGCTTAACAGAGGTGCATGTATGATCATATTTAAATCTGATTGTCACAATAAAGTTCTGCTAAAATGCTAATCGATATATCGATATAGACTAATAGTTATTTTTATCATCCCTATACAAATGCGCTCGCGCTGTTAAAATTTAAACGAAAGTTGGAAAGGAATTTGCAAATAATCAGTTTAGTAAGTAAGCTTAATTAAAATGTCGAAAATCTGTTGCTTGGGGAACATTCGAGAAGAGTAAAGAAAATAAAGATTATTTGCAGTCTGCATGGCAGCAGATTCTGTCTTCATACTTATATTAAATGCATCGACAAAGGGCAGCAAACAAAAGCCACAAAGGTGCAGGCCAATGCACCAATTAATAATTAAGCAGCTTCAGCTTCCTTCGGTATGACCCGTTATCTGAAGCAGCCGAAATAAGCAAAATCAAGCAAGCTAATGGATTGTTTGTATTGTAATCTATTGACCCATTGAGCTCAGCTTTTTCTCAGCTGCTGTGCTGGCAGATCTATCTATGAGTAATGCGACTGAAACAAGTGATAAGACCAGGGCTATAAATGCGGCATTTGGAGCAGCTGTTTCTGCAGTCGCCTTCTGGTTTTGCAGGGAAGGAGCTACTAACAAGATGAACAAACTTCTCGTTTTCGTCGCCTTTGTGCTGGGCACTGTTAACGCTGGGCGCATTTTACAGCGTGACTTTGACACTGGTGAGTTGTTCAGTTGAAACAAGAGAATAGTCGAGAGGCCGAATATGGGATACCCTAACCTATATTTATCTGATCTTAATAATTATATTAATAACAGTATAAACGGAGGCGGAATGGAGTGTGGCAAAAATTCGAAACAAACTAAATCTGCGCGAGATATGTACATAAAAGACTTTCTGTCAATTTTGGTTGATCTAGCACTACTTTCTGAGATTTAGGTGTTCATACTGATCAAGAGTATATATACTTTACAGGTTCGGCGATGCTGTCTTCTTCCTTGTTACATACATTTCAACGAATACAATATGCTCTTTTGCTTAATTTTTAAACGAAAATCCATAAAAATGCCTTAATTCCCAAGCGATTTCATTAAATTTTTTCAGCTGATCAGCGAATTGAGTGGATGTCGTGGCAGGATTTGGTTCGACAGAAGTTTCTACTCGACATTGTGCACCGTGTGCAGCAGCCATTGGAGCAGGATGATCTCAAGCAGCTGGACCAGGGTCTGATTACGGATGAGGGTCGTTATCGCTTTGGCATTGATGAGCAGATACAAACCATCATCGATTTGGATCGCCAGCGTCGTCTGCTGAGCCACGATCAGGTCTACAACATTCGCAACGTGGACCATGTGCTCCAACTGCGAGGCATCTGCCGCATCCTGGCGTGCTCCATCGACTTTGAGACACTGCAACGCAATGCCATCTACCTGAGACGCAACATAAATCCAGTTCTCTTTGTCCACGGCCTAACACTAGCTATCCGAAGTCACCCGGACACTCAAGGCTTGATCATGCCTGGCATGCAGGAGATATTGCCGGAACTGTACCTCGATCAGGAGATGATTCAACGTATTCAGCGTATGCAGCTGGACTTGGAGCACAGCTCGCGTCCCACTCTCATGTCCCTGGTGGGTCTAGGCCAGAGTTTGCGCGGAGTGAACATGGCTATGCCCTGGCGTGAGCTGCACAAGCGATTGGCACTGAGGGGACAACAGCTTCGAGAGAGTCCGCATCGTGTGGTGCTGCCCATGCAAGCTGAGAACGAGAACCAGGGCATGTCGCTGCTGACCGAGGACATTGGCATGCGCATCTTTGTGCAGAATCTGGTCAGCAATCTGGCTGTGAATGAGGAGCCCACGGATAATCGCATAAGGAACTGGCAGAGGATAGACCTGGACATGGAACAACGACGTCAGCAGCAAGAGAACGTGGAGGACGACATGCATGGCAGTCAGCGTGAGCGTTTCTTGGATGCACTGCGTCGCAATGAAATCAACAACGAGGAAAGCCGATCTGGACCTCAATTCCCTGGCCGTCGACTGACTCTGGAGCGCAGTGTGGGACGGGGCATTGAACGGATGACGAGTCGCATCTCTGACGGCGTTGATCAATTACCCACCGTGGACACCAATGACGATCGCCTGTTGCATGTGGGACAACGACGCCAAAGCTTGAACAGCATCGGAAGGGAGCAGGAGCAACTGGGGACACGGCTAAGAGGCCAGATTCGTGGCAATCACCTGAGCGAAGGACGTCGCGTTGATCAGGAACAGATCAGGCAAGGAAGTCAGCAGTTGTGGAACACGGAAAACTTAGTCGACAGTCTGCCCGCCATTCGGCGTGATGACGATCGCCTTGTGCACATCAACAGACGCCGCTTGGACCAAACAACGGAGAATATGATTCCCAGACGCATTAGCCCCAATGGCCAGGACACCATGACGGAGGAGGACATTATGCAGCTGATACGCAGTCGTCTGAATCAACTGAACGAGATCATGAAGCGAAAGCGTGAGGAGCAAACAGAACAGGAACGTTTTGTGTCCATGGTACGTGGGGAACAACAGGAACAGGATGATGACAAGCGTCTTGAAGACATTAGTTTGAATCTGCCAGAGGTAGCTGCCCCAGCCCAGGGGCGCAGCATGAGGCCAGAGCAGAGACATCGCTACCGACGCAGCCTGGACTCTTGGGATAACGAGCAAGTGACGCGGCGCAGTGAAGCTCTGGCCCACACACTCCGCCAACTGGTTGCCCGCTTGAACCAGGAGCGCATCTCCCTGCGCCTGGGCAACGACGAGATGCAACTGATCGACGACTCCCGCCTGATCCTGCCTAGCGAAAGCCAGGCTCAACGCTATGCTCAGCGCCTGATCGAGATGCGCTTGGAGTCACGTCGCAATCGTGTCCTACTCGATCAGATCAACCGTGTCGAGAATATTTTGAGGCAGGTTATTGACAGGAGCATCCGCGTGGCAGATTCCGCAGTGGACCAATTGGATGCATCTCTGCGTTTGGAGCGTGTGATGGGCGAGATTCTAACCGGTCGCCTGGGCGACGCTGGAGTCCTGCGCATCCTGCGTGAACAGTTCCACGACAGCGCCGACAGGAAGATGGATCCGTTGGGACTCGGTGTCAGCCTGAGCAACCGCGTGTTGCAATACACACTGCGTCGCATCCTGGACGTGCTGGATGAGCAGCGAGAGCAGCAACTGGGCGCCTACAGGCGGGAACAGCTGGACATGCAGGGTGTCACCATCAACGATGTGCGCGTCAGCAAACTGAGCACCCGCATCGAGGCAGGCGACATGGATGTCAGCAGTCTGTTGGAGAAGCCCCAGCAAGTGCAGATGTTTGTGCGTCAGCGTCGCCTCACTCATCTCCCCTTTGCCATTGACTTGGACATCAAGTCGGAGCGTGCGCAGGAACAGGATGTCATCATCCGCCTGCTGCTGGGACCACGTCAGGATGCCGAGGGTCGCGATCTCAGCTTGGAGCAGCGGCGCAAGAACTTTGTGCTACTGGACGCAATCAGAACCAAGTTGCAGTCGGGCCGCAATCGCGTCCAGCATCGATCCACAAACATTGGCTGGACCACTCGGGATGTCACTTCCTACAGCGAGATCTATCGCCGTGTGATGAACACAATGCGCGGCCAGCAGGAACAACTGACAGTCGAGGATTTGGTTGGTGACAACGGACGCTTTCCGCAGCGCCTCCTGTTGCCGCGCGGTCGTCCTGAGGGTCTGGCCATGCAACTCCTGGTCATTGTTTCGCCCATGGAGCGACAGGAACATCGAGTTGTGCTGGAGCACACCGGTGGCCTTATGGGCATCAGTCAGGCTGCCATTGAGGACAAACGTCCGCTGGGATTCCCCCTCGACCGTCGCATTGATAACGAACGGGAGCTGCTGGCTCTCTCCAATGTGCAATTGCAGGATGTGGTTGTTCTTCACGAGAACTAAACCTGATTCTGATTGTCCAGCCTGTGAGCGACCAACGGACCGACAGACCTCGTTTCATTATTTTTTGTACTTTCGAAAGTTTTCCACCTTAATGTATACATAATATCGGAATAAAACTGGGCAATAATTGCACAAATGCATTTTAAAAAACAACGAGTTGCTTAATGAAATTTTGTATTGAATTGAAGAGAACTTTAAAAAAGAAATATCAGCGTATCATACGCAATCTATTTAAGTAAAATATAATTATTCAAAAATATCTAAATACTAGTTATTCTAATAATTGAATTATATATATAGTTAATGTAGTGTTTGTTCTACCTTTAAACCAACTCATACTTCCCATTGATTTGGACATTCACACACATACACACAGCTTACACACTTGACTGGATTTTCTAATTTCGAAAAACAATTTTAATGCAAATTGCATGATAGTCTGGCGAAGAAGAGGCCGAAGAGGAGGCGGAGGTTTAAGTGAGATTAGGGTGCCCCCTAACAAAAGCCGCCCACAAAAACACTTTCATACAATATTATGTTGAGGACAGACAATGAATGCACAGCAGGCAAAATAGCTGGAAGCAGGCAGAGCTCTGTATTCCCAGCACTATAATAGACTTTTCTTATTCTTGCCACACAACTCAATTTGCAACAAGGACAGCAGCTCAACAGCAGTGCGGAAGCACCCTCTCGTATTGCCATACATACATATATACAGACAAATACATATACAAATATATACATATATATATCTGTCCTGACGCAGACGCCCAGCGAAGCGTCAATTGCCAAATTAATTGGCCGTAAAAAATTGAAAATGAAAATATAATCACACTTTCCGTTGTCAATCTCTCTCTTTCTCTCTCTCTCTCTCTTTCTGTCCTTCTCTCTGCTCTATCGGTACCGTTGTCACTGGCTTAAGCTAGAATTGGTTTGAGCTCTTAACCCACCCGGCTCTGAAAGCGTTTTCTCATCAAGCCAGACAGAGCAAGTGTTGGCCAACCATAGAAGAGCAGACATTTCGCTGCAGGCAACAAAGTGTTGCATTTTTCCAGAATGCCTCTTACCACACAACTCTAAATGATTGATACCCTGCGAGATATGGGAGCTTAGAGTAATGTCCTAATCCAGCATAATATTAAAATGGTCAAATCAGTTTGAAAGCTAATTTCAATTCTGTTTCAACTTAATTAAAATTGCAGATTTAAAGATATGAGTATTCCCTAATTACTTTGCTATTTATCTGAACTTACAGAGTATCATCTAGTCGTGTTGTGTGCAGTTCCAACGCTTTTTGTGCTCCCAAAGAATGTGGCGCATCGCATAATGGAAAAATGCTGGCTCTCGACCTGTCTCTGACTTTTGCCGCCTGAATGCACTTTCATTATCTTTGAGTGTTCCTCGGCGTATAATTCGGTTTATTTTTCTTTTTCCCTCGTTCTCATTCTCTCTCTTTCTCTCTCGCTCTTGATCTTTGGCTTTCTCTGTCTATTTTGGAGAGTCTGATGAGCTGATTAGGGAGCAAAAAGTTGGAGCATTACACGGCCTATTAGCTCAGCGCTTAATGCAAAAATAATTATGTCTCGTTAATCAGTGCTGCAAAAAGTTTCAGAGACTTTCGCCAAGTCTATTTAACCCTTTTGCCCCAATGCTCTACCAAAAACTTTCTTCGAGTGGCAATTGAAGGTAGCAAAATGCAGGGGATTCCCCTACCCGCCCCCCCCCGAAAAACTTTTGTGATTAGCGGCCGCAGCAAAGATAGCGCCAGTTGATGCGGAAAATGTTCGCATAATTTATGTTGTGCGACTTGCACTCGGCTAACAGTTAACTCAGCTAACGGAAATACCGTGGCGCAACCGCTAGCTGCCAACTCCGACCACAAATTCCATAGCATACATTCGAGGGCCGCTCAGCGCAAAAGTTTCTGCCACGCAAATTAGCGGCCACATTTGTTTCGCTCGACTGTTGACTGTTGCGAGCAGCCGCCAAGTGCATTCTACATTCTACATGCCGCTTAAGCGTCGGACGCCGCAAAAGTTTTTCAGTTATGAATATAAAGTTTATTTATTAAGCAAACAACTTGGCGTTCTCTTATCTGTGCCGACTGTGTTTCTTCTATTTATACCCTGCATTTCTGTGTAATATTTAAAATCAAGGTGTATCAAACATGTCAATACACATAAAAGTTATATTTGCTTATTCCAATGATCGATTTGATATTAGATTAGCATTTAACATTATTATCAAATTACTGAAATTGATGCTGTTAGCTGATTTAACAGAGCGCTGTCAGTTGTACAGAACTGATCTACTGATATTAACATATTAACAGTATGTAAGCAAAAGGGAGTTAACATTCTTTTCATAAGTAACTTAACAGAGAGCGCTAACTTTCCAAGGTTGAGTTATTTCAATTTTATAAATACAGGGAATTATCTAGTCGATCAATACTAGCTTTTGCTTGACTTTTTAAGATTTAGTTAGCAAACAATTTCGCAGTTCAGTTAGTTTGCAAAACACTAAAGGCATTTGTATGAATGACTGTGAAAATTAATTGCCTAGAAGTCAAATGGCTTATCGAGA
The DNA here is from genome assembly GCA_963924055.1 of Drosophila limbata. NCBI lineage: Eukaryota > Metazoa > Arthropoda > Insecta > Diptera > Drosophilidae > Drosophila > Drosophila limbata. Next base: position 17,597,704 of record OZ001354.1, read on the forward strand.
GTTCAACAAACAATATGTTTTTATGCTAAATTACATAAAAGTTTATTAATATTCCATTTGTAATTTGACAACTGTTTATCGTAGAAGAATTTCAGATACGATCGACTCGTAATGAGCTCAATGTAAATGTCGCAACTTCACTGTTCACAACTAGGAAGAAATCAATGAACAAAGCTAAGCTAAGTTTAGTTTATACCTTTTGTGTAGACGTGTGGAAAATATTGACAATCGGAATGCTAAAAGCAACTGAGGAAGGCGTGAGCTGTTTTCAAATCAACACACAACACACAAAACGGAACACACAAAATGAAGAAAAAGATGAAGAAAAACGAACCCTTGCCCGAGTCAAAAAAATTACAATAAGAATTTTTGCATGTTGTAAATAGAAAGAGGTTGTGATTGGGGTTGGGTTTGGGCTTCTTTTTTTCAGGTTTGGGGCTATCAAGTTGAGCAGAAAACTTCTTGCTATTCATACTCATGCGAGTGAATATATGAATGTACAATATAGAAGAATGCTAACAAACGGAAATGTGATATACGCGACGCAGTCGAAACACAAAGGCTAATGGTGGGAGGACGGACAAGGAAGAGGGGAAGAACCTTACTAGGAATCGAACCAATTGCTTACAAGCTATTCACAACTTTATTTTTTTGGTGTGTAGGTGATAATGCTACATGGCAATCGTCGCTGTCGTCTATTCAATTTGTAGCGAATTAAAGAAAAAAATAAATACATACATAAAAAAACAGAAGTATACTTGACCCGCTTTCATTTGCACGACTCGCAGATATCCTACAAAAAGTTATTGTGTTCTAGAAATGAAAGAAATACTGATACACATTCTACATATGAGTAATTTAAGAAAAAGATAAGATATTTAATATAAAAAAAAAATAAATAATAAATACAGTTGAACTTCCATAACTCGAACTTCTGTAACTCGGATTTCTCTCTAACTCGAGCTAAATGTGTGGCAGTAAAATAAATAAACTAAAGAAAAATTACCCTATAAGTCGAATATCTGCATAACTCGAACCTTTTCTTTGGATAATGGTGATTCGTGTTAGGGAAGTTCGACTGTATTTCAATTTAAATATCATTTTGGATGGAAACCTTGTAGTATATCCCCGTTTAAAGGAGTCTTGAAGTAAGAGGTATCAAATTTGAAGTCGCAGAAAATACATTGAAATTCGTGGGGTGCATTGTTAAAAGGCTTTTCTACTTTTGTAAAGGGACTGGAACCACAGCAGTTTTCCCCGCCTTTCCCTTTCCCTCCCTTCACACCATAGAGCCACACAGCTGACACGCTTTGGCGCATCGATAGATAAGAATGAAAGAGGAACCTCTTGAGGCTTTCGCTTGAAGTGGGATTAAACATTGAGGAGGAGCTGTCGTGAGTGTAACGGAAATGTGCACAGGAAGGGATGCCTGACGCAGGTAAGCAGGTGCCAATGGAACTCAAATTCAAATTCAAAGGGGGAGGCAACTGATACTGGATATAGTATCAGTAAACTAATAGTTAACAAATATTTTCAATTACTGTTGCTGTCACAGCAAAATCAATCAATTTTGCAACCACAGACACGAAAGCCAACGCAAATGCATTTAATTTCCAATATGTCGAGGAAGAGGACTTTAGCTGGTATAAATTTTGTAACGCAAATTGATTTTGTGGCCACAGAGATTACATCAAATGCATTTTGCATTTACCATTTTACAAGTTTTTTATTTCATTTCAAATTTCTCATTACACGGCAAATGGACAAACATTTTGTCAACTAATGAGGCTGAAAAATGTTGTAAACTATATTTGCTGCGCTTGCTGAATGCCTTGTAATTAGAATAAGTGTGCTATATGAAAATAAAAACTGCCTCCACAATGCCACAAATAACTATCCCATTCGAATCGCATTCGCATCGGCTTATTTGCTATTCACACCACAAACAAAGTAAACAAAGCGCCCAGTTTCCATTCCCCTTCCCTTACGCATTTCCCCTTTCCATGCGCCAAAGACAACCCTCCCGGCATACCCTCAAGTGGCAAGTGGCGAGTGCGAAAAGCAATAAAACGTTAAGCACACACCAACACACACACACACACACACACACACACACACACAATGCCAGAGCAAATTTGTTGCAAATCAAAATAAATTCCTGGCAGCAGCCAGAAAAAAATGGAATCATAACAAGAAAATATCAGAGTTCAAAAAAGTCGAATATTGTTGCGCCCTATAAAACAAGTTATCTCATATTTTTAAATTATTTGAAAGTTTACTAGATTCCTGAATTTTTTTTCGCTGGATTTAAATATACAATACATGACTATATGCATATAAATATAAGTACTATATATAATAAATACATTTTGTAAACTTCAGTAGAAATATAGATTCATTACTTTTTTTTTTGCATAAATAAAACATAATTGGTGCACTTTTTTTTTAATTATAATTATATGCTAGCCGAAAATAAATCTTAAATAGCTAAAATTTAATATCCGAAAAATAATCAATTATGCATGGATCTAAACAAACTTGTTTAGTTTTGGCTAAGTTACTGTTGGAAGTCTTTTTAAATTTTCAAAAGAAAATAATTTAATATAATAATAAAAATACTCTCTGCAACTACTATAAATTGTAGAGTATAAAGCGGCATAAAAAGCGAAGGCGTTGTTGTCCACTGACAACAATCCCTCCACCCGCTATAATCCCCTACCCCGCAGCCGCTTCTAACAAAGGCATTTGAAGTGCGAGTGCTGTCAGGAATTGTCCTTGTCGCTTTCAGAGTCTTCAAAATGAGTATGGCATTCCATAACAATTTATGCAATCAGTTGGACAATGCTTCGACCAAGGGACGCTGTTGGATTTGCAGCCATCCCTCATCCCTGGTTTCAGGCTCTCGTCGTCGTCCTCGTTTGGAGTCGCATCCTTAATCCTTTTGAATATTTTTGACACGTGCGCTGCAATTATTTTATTACCCCCGCAAGTGCAGTGCGCATAGAATAAACAACAATGATGCTGGCCAACGTGCAACCAGCCACGCCCATTCAATAGGGCGTAGCAGTCATATAAATATATTTTCTCTTTTTGGTAGTACCGCGTCAACAATGGACCGGCAATTCATTGAAATTGTTGCCGACTGTTTAGACTAAAATTGCATTAGTCTCAGAGGCTTTTATTGTTGTTGAATTTTGATGTTGTTGCTGTTGCTGTTGCTGTGACTGGTCGAGCACAAACAATTGGCAATAATTTTCGCGGTTGCATTGAAATTCAAGCGGCGCAAATTGTAAGAACCATTTTTAAATACGCGCGAAAAACTCTCTGAGTTCAATCCCCGCCCCCAATTATGGTCGCTTTGCATTATCACACACACACACGCTCACACACACCAAAACACATATACACACTTAGGTACATATATTTTAATAATGATGCCATTTGTTTGGCCATAGAATTGTGTTGGCAATAAAATTTGGCTTTGCCACATAATTCAAATTGTTAATCGCGTTTAATGGGCGGCATTTATCAATATTTTGAAAGAAGCAAAAATAAAATAATCATAAGAAGAATAACAGCATGCAAATGCGAGCAGGCGAGTAGATCTACCTCTTCCTGTCCCTCTTGCACACCTCTACCTCCAGTCGCCATCCAATGACAATGTGTTGACAATGCGAAAACAAAAATGGCGTCTAATATGGCGACAAAATGTGGGGCGGAAATAAAAGCGCAACGGTCAGCGTTGCATTGGAGCAGCCAACCCTGCCACAATTGCCCTCGACCCCCGCACTCTTCGCACTCTTAGTTATGAAGTTTGCCAGCAGTTGCCCATCTCGCTTTTAATGCGCACCATTGTGTCAAGATAAAGCAACGGAAATTAGCACGATAGCAGGAAGTTGGCAGCGTCTTTGGCGTTGTTCTTGACGACGTCGACGTCGAGGGTGAAGACGACAAGGAAGACGGGCGCGATAAAATAAAAAACCAAGTAAGGAAGAGAGAGAGAGTGCAAAAGCCAAACGCAGAGACAACAGCAAAGTCAAAGGCAAAGGCGTGAACGACAGTCAGGCCCAAAAGGACATTCACTGACGGTCCAGCATTCAGCCACAAATAATAATGAAAACGGAAATGAAATACAATACCCAGGAATGCCACAAGAGATGCTGAATAGCATCAATGATGCTGATGCTGATGACGATGATGTTGATGCCGTTGCTGATGTTTCTGTTGGCATTGCCATTGCCAATGGCCACTTTACAGCTTTCCCCTTCCCTTATTGCCCCCTTGAATGGCTGCACTATGGAACCTTCATACATTTCCGTTGGACCCAAAACAATGCTCTAATCAGTGTACACTCCACTTCATCTGTGGAAAAGTGTGCAACTAGTTTATTTTTGTAGTGTACTTCGTGAAGATTCTTTAAATCAACTGAAGCTTAGCCTGAATTTAGTTAAACTATTTTATTATTTCATTTGAAAATATGCTCAATGAATTTTTAGTTTAAACTAAAGTAGAAAACCTGAAAAACACGCTAGAAAATATTTTTGAATTTGGCTTTTCCTTATTTTTGACAGCTACATTTTTATTTTGAGTTTACCTAGTAAAAATGTACAAATACAAAGGGTTCTCCTTTCTTAATTTTACTGAATCTTTTTTTAAGTTAAATAACTTTGAAGATCAGCTTAGTCATCCTTTTTGGGGTCAACAATCAGAAAATGAATAAGCCATGGAATGTGCAACAACTTTTCTCTAGAGCAAAGGTGGAGGTAATACATATACTTTCATGGGGTCGACAAGGGGGCGAAGTGGAGTGAAGCTGAAACTGGAAGCGGAGCTGGAGCAGTTATTCTTTTCATAAACCGCACACAAATTAGACGCATACAAAAAAGGCAAAAAATGAACGCTGATTGTCGTCTATTCTTACCAAGTTTGGGACGATGGTGGGGCGTGGTTCACTCAAAGTCAATTAGGCAAAGCGACGATGGGCAAACAAAACTGAAAACAATTCGCATTTAAATTGGCGCATTCTTAGAAAATTTACGCGAAATTAGGGAGCGACTAAATGAGGAAGAGGACGGTGGGATGTGGGATGCAGGGGGAAGTCGCCGTAAAATACGTGCATATTATTGCGCTTATCTGACAACAAACACGCCCGGACCAAGTTACCATTCCTGGGCACAATATCCAGACCTCCATGAGGCCTTCAAGTTGATTTCGCTTTTCTTTCTCTGTCAAGAGCTGAGCTTTTATGTTTCAATGCGGTTGTTATTGTTGTTGTTGTTGTCTTGTGTGCATTTGTTTTTATGTGTGTGGCATGGCTTCCATTCCCTTGGTTCCCCCTGCCCCTTGCTCCTGCTGCTCTCCACTGTCATCTGTCCTAAGCAACACATCCTTCCTTAAACGTTTCTTGTCTGCCAAATGTTTCCATGGGCTATACGATTGTGTGTCCTGGGTCTGTGTGTGTGTGTGTGTGTGTGTGCGTGGTTTTATGTGTGCATTGTATTGCTGGCATAATAGACACATTTAATTTTACTATTATGCCTTTTTGTTGTCATCGCATTCGCAAAAGGATAATAAACCGTTTCGTTTTCAAGTTTTCATTGGGGACTTTTCCATTTGCCTATTTGCCAGTCATTTTCTTTGATTTCCCCCTGTCAATATAGTAAGAGCGAATAAGAAATATTATATTCTATAGAAATTAGAGATATTCTTGTACAAGAGGACAGAGCGAAACACTGAGTGTGAATCAAAGTCTTTTCTTCTAATCATTTACGTGATCATCCTACAAATACATATATAAATATAATGTATGTATGAGTGCATATCACTACTGTAAAAACTATACACATCAACGCACGAACCAATTTAATTTGATGTGTTTACCAAATTAGTATAATTTTATTACTAGCGATTTACATAAATTCTCACTTAATTGAATACTGTCTAAGGCTTAATTAATTCATTTCTCTCTGGCTGATCAAAGCTACATATGTTATGTACATATGTAATTAAAGCTTCACAGCAGAAAATCTGTTAGGGCTATGTAATCAGCAAAGCCGAGGCTGCACCCAAGATGAATTTATTAGAAGGTGATGTATTCGTTTGACGTGCTCTCTTTTTCATTTCGAAAGCAAACATCGTAGTAAGCGGTTGTATTAAATTCTGCGAAAAATGCCCCGTGCGTGCAAAATACATGTACATATGTCGCTCGAGCACGAGTCGTTTGGTTTGTGTTCCCAGAGATATTAAGAGGAGACAAGTGTGGATAAGTGCAACGGAACAATAAGACAAATATGTCATTGCTTTTTATTTTGATTTTACATATTGCACAGCGCACAAAACGAAAATTTTCTCTATATCCATCTCTGTCGTCTCTCTCACGTCAGACTTTCTTTGACAGATTCGCCCCGAGAGAGAGCGAATACATCACCTTCTTATAAATTCATCTTGGCTGCACCTATATACTATTTTCTGTTAAAACCCATTCTGAGGAAGCATAACATGCACAGTTAAAGCGCTAGGTGGCGCTTGCAAAACAGCTGTGTTGCTGCATTATCAGCTGAAGCTCTTCGATAGCTGCTGCTATCGGAAATGTCATTTTAGAAAAAGTCTTTGTTTCACTGCTATAATATTGTATTTATTTTTTGTAATAACTAAACTTTAACTATGAAAGGAATTTAACAGAAACCAGTTTTGGCAAATTGTGCATATAAGATTTGCGATCGTATTAAAGAAGTGACAACGCAGTAATTAGCTTATGTTTATCACACACAACAGACATTTTAACATCTTTGCAAAGATTTACTAGAGGTGGGTCAACAACCTTTTTAAATAAGAAATTTAAAATAAAGTCTTTTTATTATACTTAGAGAATGGATACTGAACGCAAAACAACTATTTTGGATCTTAACTTTGACGTGTTGGACATAATATTCAGAAATTTTTATTGGCACAAAGATAAGTTAAGTTTCGCCAAAGCTCATCCCCACTTCAGCGCAGCATTTGTTCATCACTGTCGGAATCGGTACAACAAAATTAGCTGTGAAATTCCAGACCCAGACTTACCCTTTATTTTAGAGTGGTTTGGAAGAAAAGTCTCATCTCTGAGAGACATAAGTGATAAACATGTTAGGTACCCCAATGTTGACCAAACCAATCAAATACTGAATCTTGCTGCTAAGTATTGCCCTAATCTGGAGGTTATACAACTTCTCATCACCTCGGAAAATGTAAAGTTGGCAGAAGATACTTTAGTAAAACTGAAGAAGCTGAATTACATTGTTTTAACCTTAATACGGTATGAACTGATAGATGCTCAAAATATTTTTAAAATTATAAAGCAGTTACCGAATGTAAGGAGAATGGGACTGAATTCTTGGACTGATTGTAAGTTATACAATATAATTTATGAAATCGTTATTTATTTAATTTCTAATATTAAGTGGCCCCAATGAACAACTTAGAGAACTTGGACGATTTGGAGTTAGGTTTAACGAAAGTCGGCGATATTAAAGAACTTTGTAACGTTTGGAAAAATCTGAAGGTTTTTAGAACATATACAACTACGGATGTCCTTAAACTACTGTCTAAGCATTGTGAAAACCTGGAGTATCTCAAATTGTGGCTCTACGACGCCTATCACAATAAAATGATTGAATATTTTCCAAAATTAAAGCGACTAAAAATATTTTTTTGTGATGTTTACTGTGATGACGGCGCATATTTACGAAACTTACACGGAAAATACAATAATCAACTGGAGACACTTGAATTTCCTAAAGGCTGCATTGAAACGGCAAAGGCAGCAAGGCGAATCTCAAAACTAAAAGCTGTCAAAACACTATGCTGTCAGTCGATGGGTTCGAGATGTATAAGATATATTGCTCGAATGCCGCTAGAGAAATTAATATTGCACAAGATTCAAGAAAATGATCTTTTAATATTACTGCGTGAATGCAAGACACTAAAATGGATTCATCTTGATAGTTTGAATTTGGAAAATGATAATCTTGACACTCTGTTGGATATTTTAAAATCAAATGGTTTTCAACCGGAAAACCCCTTTGTACTGCGTTTACTGCATATACCTACAAGCATAAAAAATAAGGTAATTAATATAACATAATCAGTGTATACTAAGTTTAAAACAAAAAAATTTATTTTATTTCAGTTACCATCGTGTTCTTATAAAAAATTATTGGAAGTTCAAGAGACGAGTTTCAGTCTATTTTATAGATATCGAGATTAAAATTTTATCATTTTGAAAGCGTAAACAATTCAAATTCTAATAAATACAGTCCCTGTGAAAATGAATTTAATCACCTTTAAATTAGTCAAAAATGATCCAACAAATACTCCAATAGGATTTTGGCGCAAACTTAAATATTATGTTGTGTCAATTCACTTAAATTGAAATACCCAAACAAAAATAATAATTTTTATGATAACTAACATTTTTATATTAATTTTTACATTTAAAGAACTTTTACAGAGTGTCATAAAAAAATATAGCTCAGACCCGAATAATGTTAAATTACAGTCTCATTTAAGCACTGTTAAAGTCACAAATTACACGTAGTACGCTAGATGGCGCTTGTCATCAGCTGTGCTGCTGCATTGCCAACTTTGTGATTGCATTTAAGAAACAAACTTTATACTCTGTTAAAAAAATAAAATATAAAATAAATAATAACTAATTCTAAATATTATAGAGTGAACCAATTTCTTTTACAAAGGGGATATATAATTTGCGATAGTTCTTTAGAAGTGCTAACGGACCAATTGGCCTTTGTTTTCACTTGGAACAAAGAACACGTATGCATATTGCAAACAAAGACTTACTTGAGGTAGGTCAGGGACTGTTTCAAATGAGAAAATTGAATTTTAGTCTTTTCAATAAACATATTCTCTCAGAATGGATGCCGAAAGCGAAATAACCATTTTGAATCTTAACTACGACGTGTTGGACATAGTATTCCGAATTCTTTATTGGGAGAGAGACAAGCTAAGTTTGGCTAAAGCTCATCCACACCTCAGTGCAGCATTTGTGCATCACAGTCGGAATCTGTACAAAGAAATCTCTACCATTGACAGAGACTGGACATTTAATTTAGAGTGGTTTGGCCCCAATGTTACATCTATAAAGGATGAAACTTACGAAAATGTTAACCAGACAAATCAAATGCTGGAACTTGCTGCAAAGTATTGCCCAAATGTGGAGGTTATACAATTTCTAGTCTCCATGGACAACATAAAGATCGTAGAAGAAAATTTGGTGAAACTGAAGAAGCTGAATTATATTGTATTAAACGGTAGATCTTTAATAAACACTGAGAGTATTTTCAAAATTCTGAAACAGCTCCAAAGTTTAAGAAGAGTGGCGCTGTATAACTGGAATATCTCTTACTGTAAGGAATGCAATTTATTTAGAATAGACATTGACTCAATTTTTAACTTTTAGTGGCACCAATGAATAACTTGGAGAACATTGATCATTTGGAATTCTCGGAATTAGACGGAGATGACATTAAAGTTCTTCCCAATCTTTGGAAAAATCTGAAAAGCTTAAAAACACATGCTTATCCGAGCGCCCTCAACCTACTGTCTAAACATTGTGAACAACTGGAGTATCTTAGATTGTGGTGTTACAACCCCTGTGAAAATTCCATGTTTGCGTATTTTCCGAAATTGAAGCGTCTAAAAATATTTTACTGTGATGAATACAATGATAACGGTGCATATTTTCAAACCCTTCACGGAAAATACAACAATCAACTGGAGACACTTGAATTTCCTATGGGCTACATTGAAACGGCAAAGACAGCAAGACGAATCTCAAAACTAAAAGCTGTCAAAACACTATGCTGTAAATGGATTTATTCGAGATGTATAAGATATATAGCCCAAATGCCGCTAGAGAAATTAACATTGCACGAGATTCAAGAAAAAGATCTTTTCATATTATTGCGTGAATGCAAGACACTAAAATGGATTCATCTTGATAGTTTGAATTTGGAAAATGATAGTCTTGACACTCTATTGGACATTTTAAAATTAAATGGATTTCGAGCCGAAAACCCATTTGTTCTTCGCTTGAACAAATTTCAGATACGTGACTGCTTAAAAAATAAGGTAAATGTAAACTATACAATATACTGTTTACAACTAATTATTAAAAATTATCATTTATTATTTCAGTTGGCATTGTGCTCTAATGCAAAATTATTGGACATTCAAGAGACTACATTTAATCTCCTTTGTCGGTATTAAAATAAAATTTATAATTTTACTCATACATTGTTGCATTTTAGTTATATTCTTTGGGGGATTCTCTGCCGCAGTGCTGCCTGCACACTTACAGTCACGGTTGCCACTTAAAAAAATCAGATTGAGCCAAAAACAAACAAAAAATAAACCAAATTCACTAAAAAAGAGCCAAAACTTTTTTTTTGCAGTTCATGTTATTTTTGCATTTGAGTCGCTGCTACGATATGTTTCTGTAAAGTCCCTGTTAAGCCGAAGCAAAATGCACACTAACCCAATGCAAACATATGACTGCCGACCACTGCTTTAAGTTCTGTTAAAATTGTGGTTCAAAAAATTGCGATAGATGGCCTGAGCCTGTTGCTTACTGCATTTGTCAGCTGTATAACTTTCGATGACTGATTTAAGCAAATTTATCGATTTCAACTATCGATAGTTTCATATTAGGAAAAAACCCCTTCGTTTATAGTTTTTGTTTTCACTTTTCATCAATTTAATATTTCGCCAATTTGAGTGCTCTTAAGAGCAGAGGTGTTAGTCCATTAAATAATGGAACTGAAGGGCAAAACAACTACTATATTGGATCTCCATATCGAAGTCCTAGACCTAGTTTTCGGAGAATTGCGCCAGCTCAAAGATAAAGTGAATTTTGCCCGCGTTCATCCGTTTCTCCGAGAAGTATTTGTATATCACAGTCGGAATCGGTTCAAGACAATCTCACTTCAAGATATAGAAAAGGATGAGTTGTCCTTTATTTTGAAATGGTGTGGTACAAAAGTGATTTCAGTTACTTGTGAGAATGACAATGGTGAACTGACCAGGGAGGCGGTCAGACTAGCAGGAGACTATTGTCCCAATTTGGAGAACTTGGATATTTTCATAACTGCGGCTAATGTGAATATCTTAGAAGAGAATATGAAGAAACTTAAAAATCTTAAGGAAATAGAAATATATGGTCAAAGCTGCCAATCCGATGTTAATGTCGAGAATTTACTAAGGACTTTTCAGGAGTTGCCGCATTTAAAAAGTTTGTCACTGGACACGAACAATTGGCAGGAAAGTTATTGTAAGGAATTTATAATTTTCTTTATAAATAACCACAAAAAAATATAATTTAAAATTTTTAGTAAAGCCTCTGAACAACTTGACACAGTTAGAATATTTGGATATTTGGCGCCTTGAAGAACCGGAGGAAATTGAAATTTTTAGCAATTTATGGGAAAATCTAACGAGTTTGACAATTGAAACTTCACCAGAAATGTTCATTATTCTATCTGAACTTTGTGTCAAGCTAAAGATACTTGAAATGCGGGATTTCAGTGATCCTAATGAAGAAGGTATCGGATATTTTCCAAAGCTGAAGCACCTGGATTTCAATTACCTTGCTGAAGAAGGTGATTGCTTCGGCTTATATGCTTCATCTTTAAGCGATAAATACAACAACCAACTGGAGAGTCTTGTATTTTATAAAGGCGAAATAAGCTCTGTGGAATCTGCAAGGCGAATCGCAGAACTAAGAGCTCTCAAAATGATTAATTGCTATACGATTGCTTCCAATTGTATTGAGTATGTAGCTAGTATACCTTTGGAGAAAATAACAATAGGCAAAATAGAGAAGGAAGACCTGTTGCTATTTCTACGTGAGTGTAGGACACTCAAATTGCTACGAGTCGGTTGGATTGTAGACCATGAAAACGATTTTGTTGACAAGCTATTGGATATTTTAGAAGCCAACGGAGTACGACCCGATAAACCATTCATTTTGAAAATGTTCAAATCTCGTTGCGATCAGCTAATGTCACTGGTAAATATATAGAGCATCTTGAACAATCATTCAAGTTCCCTAACTCGATAATTTCAATTATTGTTTCAGTTGAATTTAAATAGCAAAGCCAAGTTATTAGAGATACAATGTGCCGATTAGCATCCAGAGATAGCGGCTTTAATTTCAAGTAGAAACATAAAAAAGAGGTAAATTTATAAGTTTCCCATTATTTTCCTAATCCAAATCAAATCGTAAAATCTTTTACGGTAACTATAATTTATATTGTCTGCCAGTTATGAAAAATAGAAAACTTTCAAAAGTACATTTTCTATTGAAAACGTTCATGAATCTTTTTTAATTTTTAATAATTAATTTAGAATAAAAACGAAATTTAGTTGTTTTTAAGCAGATTTTCTTTTATCTCGGTAATCCGGACAATCCGGTAATTCGGATACTACACGGTTTGCAATTGTCCGGATTACCAGGATAGATTATTAATTTAATTTTTAATTTTATGACAGTTATTGTTTGCAGCCTATTCGACTCAGCATTTCTTGCCCTTCTTGCCATCCTTGCCGCCCTTGCTCTTCTTTACCAGCTCAATCAGCGAATTGGTGGAGTAGGATTTTGGTCGCTCAATTGGCAGACCAAGAGCTCGATCCCAGACAAGGGAAGCGAGCACGCCGAGAGCCCGTGAAACGCCGAACAGGACGGTGTAATAGTTCATTTCCTTCATGCCGTAGTATTGCAAGAGGACGCCGGAATGGGCGTCTACATTGGGCCAGGGATTCTTCACCTTGCCGAGTTCGGTGAGGATTGGTGGCACCACCTTGTAAATATTGGACACCAGCTGGAACAACTCGTCTTTGGGCAGATGCTTGAGGGCAAACTCGCGTTGGCAGGTATATCGAGGATCTGTCTTACGTAGCACAGCATGGCCATAACCAGGCACAACCTGTCCAGATTTAAGCGTTTTCCATATGTAATCCTTTAATTGCTTCTCCGATGGACTTTTACCCGCCTCCTTTTGCAACTTGCTTAGCCAGACGAGCACCTCCTGATTGGCCAGACCATGAAGAGGTCCTGCCAGTCCGTTCAATCCGGCGGCAAACGATAGATACGGATCACTGAGCGCGGATCCCACCAGATGGGTGGTGTGGGCAGATACATTGCCGCCCTCATGGTCACTGTGAATGGTCAAATACAGACGCATCAGCTCGACAAATTGTGGATCATCATAGGTGAGCATGTTCACCAAATTGGCTGACCAATCCAAATCTGGGTCGATCTTATCCGGTCCCTTGCCCTCACGGTAAGTGTTGCGGTAAATGGTGGCAGCCACCAATGGCAGAGTGGCAATCAGGTCCATGGTATCCTCATAGGCATGAATCCAATACTCCGTCTTTTTCACACCTTTGGAATAGGCCTTGGCGAATTTACTGTCATGATTGAGGGCTGTAACCGCGGCAGCGAACTGAGACATCGGATGCAGCGTCTTGGGCATATTCTTCAGCATGGTGACAACATGTTTCGGCAGCTTGGCCCGTTCATTCCATTCGCACGTCAACTGCTTAACCTGAGCCTCGGTTGGCACATCGCCGGTCATCATCAGCCAGAACACACCCTCCGGTAGAGGCTCACAGCCACCCTCGGCAGCTGGCAGTAGTTTCTGGCATTCTGGAATTGACAGTCCTCGAAAACGAATGCCTTCCTCGGGATCTAGCACCGAGGTCTCGGTGATCAGAGCACTCATGCCGCGCATGCCACCGTACATCATATCGATTGTAGTCTCGCCCATCTTATGCTTTCCATGATCCTTCCGGAAGGCCTTGATCTTCTCGTGCTCCTGCGATATCTTGCAGGTCATCACCTCGAGCAGGCTGGCATCCGATGCCATTTTGCGTATGCAGGTTGTAATAGCACTGATATTTTGTGGCACGGCAATTCTGCGTGCGCATCCCCAACGAGACGACATCATAAAATATATCTATTTCTTTGATATAGTACTAAAAAAATAAATTGCAAATTTGGAAAACAAAAATTTGGAAGAAATTTCAAAGTGACCTGCTTGCCTGCTTCAGGCTGACTGGAATCTGGAATATGTTTTTACTTACATACTTTTAGGCTTACAAACATGCGTACTTGATTCGGATTTGTATTACATTTTAGGCTCCTCTGTGAATCAGTTTGCTCAAATTGAGTGAAATTGTTTAATAACTAAAATGCATGTCAAGCATATTAACATAAAAGAAATTAAATTACATTTAATATTTTCTGGAAAATGTTGTAAACAGAAATAGATTTGCACTCCTAAATTATTCATTTATTTTCGAAGTTCTACATGAAAACTTAAACGGTGTTTTTTTAAAGCCCCTACCCTAAATTTAGAAAACAAAAGCAAAAATATAATACAAACATTTTCCAAAACTCACTAAAAACCTAAACGAAAAAACTTATACTTTTAAATTTCGAAATATTAGTTGAGAGATTTTGATAAATTGTTAAATTTAACGAATGAAATTAAGATTATTTCTGAATCGATAACAAAGGTAGTAAAATAAGTTTTAACCAAAATGTCTTTATTTTATTAAATTTAGAAATTTCTAAGGAAATTGCAATCAAAATGTATAGAGATGTTTGCAAACTGCAAATTGATTGGTATTTGTTTTGTCTGAATCTCATTGACATTAAGTTTATTCTAAAGACTTAAAAATAATAGGCAATAATTAAGTATAAGAATTGCCATATCATCAGTAACTTTTGAATTACATTGGACTCCATATTTTAAGTTCACTTTAATGCCATATAATCAAAATAGGGCTCGACTTCGTTCTTTTCGAATAGTTAAATATCGCTATGCTGAACTTCCACATCTAATAGAGCGCTGGCCACACTATGAGCTGTCCAATCCTCAACACTAGCGGACCATTCACATTTCGAACTCTGCAACTTTGCTGGGTGGACTGCTGATGAACAGATCTCCACGAGCAGTTTGAGCTTTAGACCCTCAGCAGTGCCTCGGGGTAGCCGCAAGTGGTTGGGGAATGAACAGGCATTGACAGCACTCAAGGGATGCCTCGCCTCATATAGATCGCTGAGAGTATAACCATTTGAAGACGTGGGGAAATGTCGTTCCAGCTGATGTTCTCCAGATGCCAAGTGGCTGACAAAACTGTCGATAAGCAGACGAGGCTGACTTTTAATTGGACCAGGTGGCAGCAGGTAACTCCTGATGAGTACTACAATAGGAGCGGGAGCGAAGACATCGTAGGTGATGTTGAATGCTGCGTGGTTCAAACGGAACTGACGTGCCACAAGACGACGGCGCAGCAGCGGCAGATTGTTGCGCTGTGTCTGGAGCAGCTGCTGATCCATAAGATTGATCAGATCGGTGTCCACCGGCTGATCATAGGTTTCCAGTTTCCCCAAGCGAATGTGTTTCAATTGCAAATGTTTCCTTTGGTGCGAAGATGTCTTAGACTGACTTGTGTACTGCGATGCTAGTTCAGCCAGTCGAAGGATCAGTAAGCGGTAAATGGGATCCCTCAAGTTGGAGGTGGCCATGCCCAGCAGATTGGGCTGCACATGATTGCCATTAATGGCCTGGCTGAGATGCCTACAGATCTGCCAGTACTGTGTTGCAATCACTCGACTCAGTGTCCACATTGTCTGCTTTTTGTTAGCCCCATGCAACTCCTTGTCAATCTGTCGGCGCAGCTCTTCGATAGCATCGCTTATCAATTGACGCACGTCCTCAGCGTTGAGATCTGTTGCCCTATAAGGAACACCTCCGGTCGTCAGCAATGTGGGCTCAATCAACTGCTGAGGTCTTGTGCCCGTGGCCAACTCCTCCAGCTGGAGAAGAGCTGCCAATTGCCTAATGTTGTGCAGGAGCAACAGATGGTCCATGGACCTGTCTGGATTCCAATCGTCATCTGCAACCATTAGCCGACTTAAAAGTCTGCTCCAATATCCATTCAATTCCACATCCAAGCTGAGCGGCGTCACGAGAGGCTTCACTTCAATGACCATTGGATCGGCAGGCATTAGCTCCACCTCTAGACCAGGTGGCCTCAACATCTTGGGGTAAACAATGCTGCCGAGTGACTTTAGCCAGCTGCGTTTGTTGCTGATCGTTGGAACTGGCGCCAACTGTTGCCAATTGACGCTTTGGGCCTCCAGGATGACCTCTCTATCAAAGTACAGCTGCGGCAATATCTCGTGCATGGCAGGCAGCATTAGATCCTTGGCGTCCCTCCGCTCTGCAATTGCCAGCTGGAGAGCATTCACAAAGAGCACGGGATTGAAGCGGATGCGGGCGTAGCAGGCATTACGCTGAAAGGTCCTCCAATCCTTGGCTAGCGCCAGAAACCGATAGACGCCCAGCAACTGCTGTGGCAGATCCTCCTGCAGCTGGCTGTAGATGCTATATGGACGCAGTACACGACCCCGATGCACATCATCCATGAACTCCAACAACTGTGGCCAGCTGCCCTGCAAAATGCAAGCACACTCTTAATCTGACTGCAAAATCCATGCTACTTGTGTGTTACCCACCTCCTCGTAATCACCTGGATTCTCATTAAGCTCACGCCCCATTTCGATGAGTTCCTGTTGCAGCAGCGGCTTGTGCACCTGCAGCATCAGGTCCAGCAGGAAACGCTGCTTCAGCTCCCATTGCGACATCTCCACGGCTGGACGTGATTCAGCTGGTCGCCAGCGTGGTCGTATAATCCATCCTTTAATACAGTACGAGAGGCTTAGAGCTCCAACAAATGCGAGTGTTATTCTTAACATTTCAACTGAATTAAATTGACTCGCAAAAGTCATCAATGCAGCAAATAAATATTATGGTCCATGGCTGACCCGACGCCTTATCAGAGTTATCAGTGCATTTTTATGGACTTTACGATCCAACACTGATGGCATTCGTACACGCCACATACAGTGCTTATAAACATCAACTGCGAGCGGTAGATGGCGCCAGTATCACTTTTCCTGTTTCAAACTTTGAAAAATTGTATATTGAATACCTTCTGTGTTTATCCGATCGATAATTGACAAATGACCTCCAATAAGTACATATTATTATTGTGATTGAATGAATATGAATCATCAAAACATCTTGTCGTGACATCAATTGAAATTTCTTTTCGATTTTTGTTTTTTATTTTAGAAAAACCAGCACTTGCTTTAATGTCAAAGAGAATATTATGCAGATAAATAATATACTGTAGTTGTTTTGATCAAGTATAAAACTAAAATAATTGTTTTATATTTTTAAAAATACTTGAACAAAATGTATCTCAAAAATGTAGCAGTAAATGGTTTAAAGAATCATAAGCAGCTATTATAAAATACTATTAAAATAAAAAAGGAATCTCTTTATTTTGCAAAGAAATGAAATTGCCAAAACAATCCCTTGTTTATGTTAATTTTACCTAAAATAGGGAGCAAGTTGAGGACATAAAAAATAAGGTATCGTCTTATTTCAGTTTGCATAACTACGAATTCAACAGTATAATGAATTTACAATTAAACCACACGCCAAGAGAATGTTTAATTTAAGACTCAATTTAATCAATGTTATTCTCTGGCTAACTAAATAAATATAAACCCAAGAATCTTAAATAAAATCGCATTTTATTTCGCTTTGGTCAACAAAAATAATAAAAATAGAAACCCAGAAAACATGAGCAGCACTCAATAAAAAGTATTGCATATACTCGCATTATCCCATTGAACCGTTTATCAGTTAAATAACTTTAGCTTAGTTTAGTCTTTAGGGCTTATGCCAAGGTGGCCCTTTTGGCCACAAACTCCCTGGAGCCCTTCTCCTTGTTCGTGAAGCGTGCGTACCTTTTGAAAAGTAAAATGGAAATATTAAAGATATGAACTTGAAGTATATGTGGTCTGACTTACGTTTTCTTGTATTTAGCCACATCGGCGATGCTCAGCGATGGACGGGTTGATTGAAAAGCTTCGATTAGATGCTTTTGCCTCACTAAAATTTTCTTGGGCAGCTTCTGTCGGGAGGGGAATGTAAAAGATATTACATTATTTTTGATTTAACTATGTATTGTGTTCGGACGTAATTTTATTGATGAGTATTTTTTTTGATTTGATGCTCGATAAAAGTATCTTGTTAAAGCCATACGTCTAAATGCTAATTTAGTTGAACTTATAGGTATATTGATATCTAAGTGGTAAAGTCTCTCGGAATGTTTCAGTTTCAGAGCCATCGTCCTCATCGCCCGAGGACGGTGGCGTCTCCAGCATTGGCATCGATAGATCCAAATAGGCATCATTTGGATTACTGCTATACTGTTGCAGTATGCCATCGAAGCTCTCCACCAGCTCGGCGAATGTCGGCCTCGCGGATGACTCAAAGTTCCAGCATTGTCGCATCACCAAATAGATGTTGATCGTGCACATCGACGGCTTCTCCATACGCTGACCGGTGACCAAGTAGCTGTACAGCTCCTCTGCCGACATTATATTCGGATAGGGCTGTTCGCCATATGTCATTATCTCCCACAACAGGACACCGTAGCTCCAGACATCGCTCTGGGAGTCGTAGAACTTCTCCTGCAGCGATTCGGGTGCCATCCATTTGATCGGCAATCTGCCATTCGTATTCTTGCGATAATACTCCGTATCCTGTATGTCTCTCGCCAATCCAAAGTCCGCGATTTTCATCACATAACCATCGCTGACAAGCACATTTCGCGCTGCCAAATCTCGATGAATGCACTGTAAAATGATCCAGATATTACATGTTTTCCTTTATCAAGTATTCAATGAAGAACGATTTGGTTTTGACCACTCATTACGCAAATTGGGGTAGAATATTTTGATATCAAGTTATCTATTTTTTTTTTAGTTTTCAAAGCTACACAGGGAAAGGCGAAGCTCCCGAAACTATGAGAGTGGAATTATTTATAATTCTTCCCATTCCCATTTTTACTTTTTTTTTGTTTCCTTTCCCATTTTTTTTCTATCCGTTCACTGCTTTCCTTACTCTTCTTGCCCTCTCATTTCTGTTCTTCCATTTCAATTAATTACTTTTCTCCTCTTTCCTATCCAGTTCTCTTTGTTTCTACTCGCTTTTAACCTTTTCTTCCATTTTATCTTCTATTTCTTTTTTTTTATCCATGCCCTCTTTATAAACATTTTCTGTTTATACTCTGTGCTCATTGAAAATGCTCAAAAGGGTATATTAGATTTGTGTAATGTATGTAACATGGAGAAGGAAGTAACTCCGACCCAATAAAGTATACATATATATTCTTAATCAGCATCAACAGCCGAGTCGATTGAGCCATATCCGTCTCTCTGTCCGTCCCTCTGTCCGTCTCTTTGAACGCGTCGATCTCAGATATTATAATAGCTAGAGACTTACAATTTGGTATGTAAGTTGCTGGATAATGGACGCAGATCAAGTTTGTTTTTAAATTTGGATCGGACCACTATATCACCCACCCGCACCCACTTGTTTTTATTTTTAATTATTTGTCTTACCTTTCAACGAATTTATTTTTTACTCATACTGCTTTTTCCATTTCTACATATATTTTGCTTTTCCCTTGTCTTCATTTTTCTTTTCCTAACTTCTTTCCCAATATTTTCTTCCGTATCTTTCTTACTCTTACTCTTTACTCATTTCCCAATATTCGAACTGTCTTTTTCCATACTTTTTTCCCTTTCATATGTCTATATTTCTTCCCTTCCCTTATTTCACTTTCTTTTCTATGAATTTCATTCCATCTTTCACTTTAATATTTCTTCTAAATGTCTCCACTCAGAGAAGAGTGTTAAACTGAAGACTGTAGAATTGTAAAGTTGCTTACCCGTCGCGAGGCGAGATATTCCATGCCGCGTGCGATTTGGAAGGCAAACATGATGAGCTCCTTCTCGCCGAGCTGCTGCTGACGCACCAGGGACCTGTCATCCAGGTAGCCATCGCTGTCGCTGCGTCTTTGCAGAGTGCCCGGTCGATTCAGCTTGAGGAAATCCTTGAGATTGCCGTGGGGTGCATACTCGACGATGACCCACAGGGGACCGTTCTGGCTGCAGCAGCCCAGCAGATTGATGATGTTGATGTGCTTGCCAATCATTTTCATGACCTCCATTTCGCGCACCAGGCTGGCCATGTCGGCATCCGTGTGCTCCTCCTTAACCATCTTGACGGCCACAATGGTGCCCATGGTGCTGCCCACGGGTGGCGGACTGCGCGGCAATCCATCTGCCTCGGCCATGACGACGCGCCCAAAGGCGCCCTCGCCCAGAATGGAACCCAGCGATAGCTGCTGCCTGGGTATCTCCCAGTTCGAGTCCAAGGGGAACTCGTATTCATTGAACGCCTGGGCGGGATCCGACGAACCGCACGTGGTTGTATTGGAGAATGTTGTGCGCTGTTTCTCAATCTTTATCACGGGTATCTGCAGATCTCCGGCGGCACAGGAGCTGCCCTCAAGGCTGTCGGGCTTATAGATGATCACCTTTTTGGTCCACTGATGCACTGTCTCGATGCGATGCTTGAGCAGCTTCTCCCGCCGCAAGCGCCTCAGAATGTAGACAATGAAGGCGCTGCCAAGCAGAAAGAGCATCAATATCATGACAACGGTGACGGTGAAACCCATTGGATGCGATCGCAACAGTTCGCCGACATGCAAAAAGGGCAGATGATCGACCACATGGAGATAGAGACTGGCGTTGCTGGTGCCCAGGGAACTGGCCGCCGTGCACGTGTACCAGCCCTCCTCCTTGTGCGTCACATTGTTGAGCACCAGTAATCCGTGCTCCTGCGACGTGTTCAGTGGCACACGAACCACATCCTGATCCTGGCCGAGTGATCGATTCGATGACATCACACGTATCCAGCTGATCTTTGCCCCAATGTCGGACAGGACCTCGCACTTGAGCTCCACCTTGGTGTTGATCAGCGCCGTCTTGTTGTCTGCTATCCGGATAATTGGCGCTGCCCGGATACGATCGGTGATCACCACGCTGAACTCAAACTGAATGCAACCCACAATGTTGCACAGTTTGCACATGTACAGAGCGGAATCCGTTGTGATGGCATCGTCCATGATCAGTGACCAGCGGCGGTACTTGTAGTCACCAATCTGTCGCTCCAGGGGCCGGTAGCCCGTGTTGTCCTTGTTGAAGGCCCAGGTGATGCTCGGCTTGGGATGTGCGTTGACGGGACACGAGAGTACGATTGTCTTGCCGGACACGTAATGTTGCAGGCGAAGCAGCTCCTTTTTGAACTCCAAATGCTCAACGGTCACATCCCCATTGTCATCGTCGTTGTCATCATCGTTGTTCGCTGGTGTTGTTGTTGTTGTCGTCGTTGTTGTCGCTGTTGTTGTCGTTGTGGCAGCGATTGTCGCCGCCGTTGTGGTGTCAACTGGTGTGGCAAGCACATCCAAGTAGGCGGCGGCCACAGTGCGTCCCACAGGATTCTCGGCCACACAGATGTACCAGCCGGCATCCACAGGCTCCACGCTGCCCAGACGCAACACCTGCGGCTCATCCTTGCTGGTGAGCAGCGTTTGCACCTCATCGTCGTCCTGCAGCGTCGCTTGCTTCCGTTGCAGTCGTTGCAGCAACACGTTGACATCCCCAGGTTGCAGCTGATGCAACCACGTGATCTGCGGCTCCAGCTGCGAATCCTCCAGCTTGCAATCGAATCTCGCATGCTCGAACATCACAACACTCACATTATGTGGATAGTCGGAGACGAGAAGCGGTGCCGTGTGCTGGCGGGTGATGACCTCCAGGCGACTGTTGTTGCTGTGCGTGCAGCCGTGTTTGTTGCACAGTCGACAGCGATAATCGCCGGCATCTTCCGGTTGCAGCTGCCACACCGTCAGCATCAGCTTCTTGAGCCGAATGCGACTGCTGGCCAGCACTTGGGTATTGTTGTGATACCAACTGATGTTGAGCCAGGGCGGAGTCGGCGACGGGCTGCAGTTCAGCTGGAACATGCCGCCCGAGTTGCGCTGCACCAACGGCTCCAAGGGATGCGACAGACGTGGCAACAAACTCACATTCAATGGCTGCAAATACAACTCAACTGCCTCAAAGCTGGCCAAGTCGCTGGCCATCTCTTGGCTGCTGTCGTTGCTGTTGCCAATTTGCAGCGTGAGATTGGCCCACTTGACCTGGTCATAGTGGCAGGCATATTGGCCCGACTGTTGCGCCTGTGCCCGCTCCAGCAGCCAAGTGCTGCCGCTGTGCACAATCCGATCCTCATAGTACCAGATGGCCATCGTTGCGCCGCACAGCAACGTGATGTCCACATCGGCGGGCACATGACGATGTTGCCCCACTTGCGGCGACGCCAGCACATCGATGAGGCAACTGTGCGACTCCAAGTGGCAGCTCCAAGTGTTGCCGATGTTGCTGATGATCACGATGATGATGAGGCTAAAGATGATCAGCAGATTTCGCATTTTCAAGTCAAGTGTTGAACTCTCGTGTTGTTTTTGATATAAATGTGATTGTTGTTTACTTTTGCTCTTGCCAAATTGTGTTGCCTTTTTTTAAATGTATATACATATATATTTTTCACATTTTATCTTTTACTATTATCACTATTATTTTTTGAATTATAATAATAATTTATGGCCTATCAGTTAAGCAATTGCTTTGGCGTCTTCTGCTGCGTCTTTTCAATATTCGAAATTAAAATAAATCTAAAGAAAATAAGCAGGCAAAAATAACAACAACAACAACAATTGAAGAGGGGCACATAAAATAAAGAAGAAGAAGAAGACGAGGTAACCATTATGTGCACTGCCTTTGTAATGAGCTACACTTGGCTGTTGTTGTTGTTGTTGTCGTTGTTGTCAACACAATGTATTCGTATAGCCCAAGTCCAGTGTCTATATTTGTTGTCTATATGTATATGCGAAACATCGGGCCACATGCCAAATGCGTTTAATGTCGTCATTTCCATTGATACAACAACACCAACACCCACAACAACAACAACACCCACAACAACAACAACGGCAACAACTTCATACAGTTAGAAACTTTTGATGCAATATTAATAATAATCGTCGGGTGAATTGTTAAGATCAACACCGGCAAACTTCCATATGGCACAGTGGTACAAAGTCTGCGAAAAAGTAAATAAAGTATTTTAATTCCTAATTACACTCTGTACGACGGCTGTTAACAACAAATATTAGTTTAACTTTCAGATAAGGTTCAAAATTTGCGTTTTATAGTATATTACCTTTTCAAAACTACAGATCACTTTTAATATATGATAAACTTCTTAGAAATAGTAAGATATATCACCCAAGTTACTTTAATAAAAATAAATAAAATATTGTAAATAAAATAAAATAAGTAAATAATGCCACAATTCTACCAGTTTTATTACCCTTTCTGAATAGTTGGTAAAATTTATATGGCTGTTAAATTATAACTACACAGATATCACTTAAACCTACAGTTGAAATTCCTCAAATAGACAATAATAAAAAATTATAAATCACACTTTGTGATAAAGTGCTAAAATTTGCATTCGCAAGTCGCAAAAGTGATTCATAATAAGATATCACACAAAACTGAAGCACAATGAAATGCATTTCCAAGAATTTAACGAGACTTGAATAAAAAAATTGTTTGGCAACCCATAAAATTTAGAACGGAAGCTTATTATCTTACTATATAGTATATACTCTTTACTGATAAGGACATGATAACAACATCTTATAATGCACCTGATCCGATTACTAATCGTTTGACTTTATTGCCACCTCCTAAATGAGATTGATACCATTAACCAGGCTAATATTAAATAAGTTAACTTTTTAGGAATGTTAATGTTGCAAGTGCATTAAAGCTTTGATAAGAAAGGAATTTCACACTTTTTACTCAAAGTCTCTCGTATTAACAAAATTTAAATTTGAAGAAAAAAACTGTTTCGAAATTAAGTTTTAAGAAATATTTAAAAAAGCCTATAATATTTTCATATATATAGAACAAGAAATCCTGATATATAATTTGAATACAAATATTGATCAACAAAAAAGTAATTCAATATTTGCTAAGCAGTAGTTTCTTGAATTCTATATTAGAATTAGTTCAAGTAATTTAAATGTAGTATTTTTATTGAATTATAAATTCAATGGGGGTAAATCGAATTCCCATCAACAAAATAAACAAGTTAATTTAAAATTGGCTATATCTTGAATTTTTGGGCATCTCAGCCTACTGTGCACAAATGAAGTTTATATTTTATATTTTTAATGGCAACTGCTATTGCTTGTTGTTTTTGTAAATATTGTTGCGCTTATTGTTTTTGTAGTAGTTGTCAATGTTGTTGTTGTTGTGGTCGCTGATGTTGTTGTTGTTGCTGCTGCTTTTTGCCGGTGCTGATTTTGTTTGATATATGCACACACGTCTCGATTCTTAATTTATTCAATTCCTTCGTTTTTTTTTTTGTCGGCAGACAAAACGCGTGTGTCTTGAAGTATGTATTATTATTATTATTTGCATTATTGTTGTTGTTATTGTTGATTTTCTTGTATTGCCAGTCATTCAAATGATGGCCCAAAAGCAACACTCACACATGGCCCAAAACGTTTAAGTCTGGCTTCAGTCACAGTTTTATTAATTATTGGAAATGAATGAACTTTGCTTCATTTTTTTTGGTTCGAACATTTGCAAAATTTATCACCTGCTCACGAATGTTAAATTGTTGAGACATTTTTGGGCTAGGTGAGAACTTTATTTGGAATTTTGCTAAATCTATATTTAATTTATTGAGCACATTTGTCAGTTGAGTTCAGGAATCGGAATTGGTATTGGAATGATATACACTGACGAGCAAAACTGTAACACGTTTTCAATGTCCTCACTTCAACGGTCAGTATCTTCTCTCCTATGTTATGTATTCCAAAGATCTTAGTCTTGTTTTGTTGGGCAGTCAATTTACTATACTTTCTGAAAATTTGATGCCATTTGATGAGCTGGAAGAAATATGACAAAGAAAAATGCAAAAAAAGTCAAATGTTACAGTTTTGCACTTCGGTTATATTTTAAACAAATATTTTTTAAAATAATTTTTTAATAATGTATCCACAGCCCTTTCGATTTTTTTAGTTCCCTTATGCGATTTAGCATTCTTTGGATGTAGCGTTGAACCAATGCAGGGGGAATAGCGTACCATACGTCCTTGTTCTCTCCCACAGCTCCATCATTCTACTTGGAGGGACCGCATATTTCGCCAGCTGCGATTATACATGGCTACATAATTTTTTCAATAGTATTCATATCGGGAGACGGTAGTGGCCACTTCATGGACTAGAATTTTTGTTTTGACATCCAATCTTTGACCAAAATGGACATGTCCTTTGGGCCAATGTCTTGCTGAAAAATGAATTTTTCAGCAGCAAGACCCATATTCCAGATGACTTCTAGAAGATTCTGTTGCAGAATGCTTAGATATTGTTCCTTTTGAGTTATTCCATCGATTAACACCAAGGGACCAACTCCATTTTTATATACACAGCCCTAGACCATCATTGAGCCGCCACTGTGCTTGACGCTTTTCCGCACATTTCTTGGCGACTGGATTGTAGGATCTCTACTCCAATACAATTTAAAAAGAATTTTATTTTCAAGGTTATAAGGTGAGATGAAACAAAAATTAATCGTTTCGAGTCAGACTGATGCTCCTGGTATTGGAGTAGAGATCCTACAATCCAGTCGCCAAGAAATGTGCGGAAAAGCGTCAGAAAGTATAGTGAATTGACTGCCCAACAAAACAAGACTAAGATTTTTGGAATACATAAAATAGGAGAGAAGATACAGACAGTTGAAGTGAGGACATTGAAAACGTGTTACAGTTTTGCTCGTCAGTGTATTATAGACATTTAGAGTCGAAGCACGCATCCATAAGATATATACGACATTTATGCAAATAAATAGTTGCTTAATAGTTTAATTCAGTAGAAAAACGTTTACAACTTTCTGCATCATTTTTTAAGATTTTTAAATATAATTTGTATACATTTCTTATATTTTTTTTATCACTCTGCAGACATTTTTACGAACTCATTGAGTTTTGTTTTTATCTTTAATTTGATTTTTATGTACTTGACTCGACTTTATTTATTTTCTTAAGCGTTCAGTTCACATTTGGGAACATAATTCTTTCATGCCACGCCAACTCTTTGCCCAAAAAATCACGTTCTTTGTCTTTTGCCACAAAAAAAAAGCACAATAACAACAACAAAGTCACAAAAAAAGCAAAAAAACGTCTTTTTTTGACAGTGCTTTTATTGGGTTTGTCCCTGCGCTGGGGCGCCCCTTCTGAACTTTAGCGCATTTCCGCTTCGTTGGCAACACTTTTGCCCCCTTTCGACAAGTGTTGCCAACTTCCGTTGTGTGTTGTTTTATTAACCAACCGATTTGCTTGAATGTGCGCGCACAACTGAAAGTAACGATCGATTTAAAACTGAAACTTTTTGACGACGACGATCATCAATCGGGTAACCGACGAAGTTGACGACGACATCGTGAAAATGCACACACACACACACACATGTGTATAAATATTTATATGTATAATGGTGAGTACTTGGCAACTTCACATGTACATATGTATGTATTTGTTCCATAATATTTATACAAATTGCGCATAAATCACAGACAGCGATCCTTACGATTCTCCTCCTTGCCTTTCCTTTTCTTTCCTTTCCTTTCCTTTCGTCGCCTTCTACCTGTTTAGCAAGTGTGTGTACTTTTCATATTTCTGTTCCTTTTGTTTTTCCTTTTATTCTAAGCATGTTATAGTGGTTGCTGCGGTTCGAAGTATTTTTGGCTTGCATTCTTTATTATCGCGGCCCTTGGGCGATGTTTGTGCGCCGGCTTTAATTTATGCACAGCAACAAAAACAAAATGTGTCCATTGTCTTTTCAGTTAGTAGTAGTTGTTGCTGTTGTTGTTGCTGTTGTTGCTATTGCAGTACGTGCGCATGCGCGATAATCGCATATCAATAAGGAAATATCCGTTACGTGACTTATATATCTAAAAACCCCGTCAGTCTGCAGGTTGCTTACTTTTTTTCTTTTAATTTTTTCTTCAATTTGTTTTAGGCCCAATAGCACCCGCATTTAGAGGCAACCTAATCCTGATCCAGATGCCAGTCACGTAAAACGTAGGCACAAGAGAAAATACCCAAAAATAGTAATAATTTCAATGCACTTGGCACTGGGAACGGAAGGGCTTTAACAAGAACTTTCTGCAATATCCGGCGTGTATTTCTCTGGAATCTCTCGCCACTCACCTCATGTCCGAATTGTGCCAGCGCCTCCTTAACCGCAGCCATGTTCGCCGAGGTCAGAATACTTTGGATATCGGCGCCAGTATAATTTTGTGTTCGCCCCGCAAAGTAATCAAAGTCCACACATTCATCCAGATTCAATGTGGCGCTGAGTGCCTCAAAGATGCTCACCCGAGCAACTGCATCCGGCAGTGGGCACTCCACAAGGCGATCGATGCGTCCAGAACGAAGTAGGGCCGGATCAAGCAGCTCTGGTCGCGATGTTGCCGCTATCACTGTGACTCCCTGCAGTCCCTCCACGCCGTCCAGTTCGGTGAGCAGCTGGTTGACCACGCGATCCGTCACACCCGTGGAATCGTGGCCACGTTTCGGCGCCAGACTGTCGAACTCATCGAAGAAGAGGACACACGGCTTAGCGCTGCGCGCTCGATTAAACAGATTGCGCACATTCTCCTCGCTCTGGCCAATATACTTGGCCAACAGCTCGGGTCCCTTGACCGAAATGATGCGCAGGCTCCAGCAGCTGGCCAGCTGCGAGACCAAGAAGGTCTTGCCCGTTCCAGGTGGACCGTAAAGCAGCACACCCGCCTGATTCCGCAGCGGCGACGAGTTGAAAATCGTGGGATACTGTCAAAAAAAAATTACTCTTATTTTTTATCTGAATAATAAAATTATAAAATTTAAATACAATTTTAAATTTAAATATAAAAGCTAAAAATATTGTTAGGATTTTCAAATAAAAATGTAAATGTTTTTAAGACACGAATTTAGTAAATTCCAAGCTGTGTTATTTACAATCCCTAGTTATAATTCCCACAGCAACTCACCATTGAGGGCCACATCAGAACCTCCTCGAGCACAGTGACCACGGATTCCAGTCCCGGCAGCTCCTCGACGCGCATTTCATTGGCATTCGGATCGGAGCCAGTCTTTTGGTTGCTTTGTATGCCCTGCAGGCAATAGGAATTCGTGTGCTCCAGAGAGTCAATGAGCTGCTCGTTTGTGAGCAACGGTTGGGTTTTACCTGGAAGCAGAATAGAGACATGACAAAGCAGCTGGACAAGTGATAAGAAGGAGACTTACTGATCCGATAAGCATAGAAAATGGCGCGCTCCACAAACTGGACGAGATCGCACTTGCGATAGCCTTCGGTTAGATTAGAGAACTTGGCCACGTCCAGATCTTTGGACGCAATATGACTGCACAGCTCTCGCAGTATAATCTCACGATCGGCACGCTCCAGACTGGGCAATCTGGCTATGGTTTGGAACAGATGTCGACCACGTGCCGCACTGAGGCGTTTATTCAACGTCTGCAGCTCACTGACGGTGGCAATCACGGCAATGGCATTGCTGCTGGTGTACTGCATGATTAGCTGATGAACCGTGTCCGCCATGCGATTGAAGTACTCGCTATCCTGGCTGGTCTGCTCACCGGCGGCATGGGCCAGCACGTCCAGATTCTCCAGGACCACAATTGCCGGTGCATGCTGCAGGCAGCTGGTGAAAATGCTGCGCAAATCCTTCTGAATGGATTCCGTTTTGCGTCCCTTGCTCCGCGAGCAGTAGAAGATGTCAAAGTAACAATAATCCGGCTGCCGTGATAGCTGCTCCAGTATACGCTCCACCAGCACCGTTTTCCCAGTGCCGGCGGCTCCAGTCAGCAGGACATTGCCCTGTCGCAGCACCGAATTCTGTGCATTGAGACACAGATTCATGCGCAGCTCGCTAACCACATGATCCACAATCTTGTCATACTCGGGCAATCGTATCAGGTCCTTGACACTCAGTGGACTTGTGGCTGCCGGCTGCTCCTTGATGATTTCATTGACAGGACGCACAAGGTCGGCAGCATAGATTTTGGATTCCTTTAGGAATTGTGCATCCACAACGCAATAGCGAAAGTGTTCGGGCAGAATGCCCACTGTGACCAGCAGATCATCCTCCAGGCGCACCACCTCCTCCTGGTTAAGCAACATGGGCGTCTTTTGGGTTTTCTCAATCACAAATCGCTTAAATGCATTCTCAATGATCTTGTAATGCGTCTTCTTGTGCGCAAACAGCTCAATCTTCTCCACAAAGTTCACCACGGTCACCTTGGGGCGCAGCACAACGCGTTCCAGTTCCTTGATGTTCAGCAGTTTCATTAGATTCGCATTCAGTTCGATGGAGGGATGAATGGTGGCGGGCAAGTCGCCATCGCCATCCTCATCGCTGACCAGACGCACACGGACATAGTACTCCTTATCGCCAGCGGTTTTCATGCAATAGAACTGCTCCAGATCCATGAACTCGGGCAAATGTGTTTGCCTGATGTACACATCCGATTCCTGGGCCTGTTCATGCCACAATCCACGTATCACCCGGAACTCAAATGCTCGCGAGCTCTCCCGTCGCAAATCCTTCTTCAGACGCTGCATGTGATCCTGTCGTTTATTCCGCTGCAAATTATTCTTCACACTGCTCATCGTGGCAGAATGGGAAAGAGCTGGTGGCGTTACCAACTCATCCCGCACCTGTGCAGAAGTTTTGCTCCGGGATAGTTTGCTGCTCTCCACATCATTGCCATTAGTATTTCCATTGGTCAATCCCTTGTAGAGATTTGGCGCCACCACCAACTCTGTATTATGATCAATGCGTCCGTAACTAATGACCGGCTTAAGGCGATCTTCGAGAGAAACAAAATGGAAGGTGGTTACTTGTGATGCACCTTGGATACAGCAAAATATTTACCCACTGTCAGCGCCACTTGCATCGACTTGTTAATCCAAACCAGTAAAATTTGTGATGAATTTACGATGCGCGTCTGTTCCAGGACACTGCCAGAGATTTTCTCTGAGCTCAACTCCTGCGGAATAGATGCGAAAGTAGAGAATTTCACATGAGTAAATAAATAAAAGATAACGAGGTATCTACAGCAGCAATGGGCACGTATGGGCTCCGGGAGCCAGCGGCTGCTCCCTGCTGTATTTCTGTCAGATTTAGTGCCCACCGCTGATCTACAGTATAATAAATACATGATTTTATTTATGTTTCCAAAGAAACAAAATCAATTAAATTAAAAAGGTGTTCATATTAATTTGCACACCTCTGTATGTACATATGTATGTATAGTATGTCTGGTTTAATTATTTCGATTCGGTATTTATAGCAATCTTTTGAAATAGTTTAGATTAAATAAACTCCCTTAAATAAATTTGCGTAAACGCTTGATTGAACGAACTCTGCTCTTTACAAACCAAAAATAAATACAAAATGTAAATAATGTTGTTTTCTATATTTAATCATTTTGAAAGGTTTTCGCTAATATAAAATATAGTATACTATATGTACTCCAATTAGGCACATGAAGTAATTAAATTTAATTTAAAGCTCATGCCACGTCCCTCTTAACGGACATTCCCATGTATCGATATCGATAAGTTTTTGAATAACTGTTACTACTTAAGTGCTTGTCCGTTATTTTCAAATCAGTCATCGCTGAAAGAGAAAAGCCCCCACTGGGGTCAATGGCAATGCCGGCACAACTAACAAACGAACACACATAAATAAACACTTAAATCACGCCCGCGCCAAAAGCTAATCCGATATAAAAATTATTTTTATCTGGCCGCAGCAGCAGAGCACACAAAAATACACAGACACCAACAATCACACACGCACACAGATTTAAACACTCACTATGATCTCCCAATCTTTGGCCGAAACGGGCGTGACGTGAACGCTGCGCAGATTTAGGACGTCAGCGATGAGGGCGCACTTAACCAAGTCATTTTCATGCAGACCTATGACAAAAATAACACAGATAGAGAGAGAGAGTAGAGAGCAAAGTGCATATATAGAACTTAGAAGCGATATTATGGCATTTTGGCAAACGCATTTGCACATCCGCCAAGTTAAGTAACTTACCGAGCTCCTTGGCCGCCCTGGCATTGATCCCAATTTCAGTGTCTTTGATGCCACCACCGCCCGCCTGCGGTGCCCACGAGGCGTAGTGCACACGGCCATTGTACTGTAGGCTGAGGCAGCCAGTGTCCTATGAAGTAATACCAGCAGTCAAATCAAATATGCATATACTAAGCTTATCTAATCTTCGCGCCATTGCCCAAATAAGTTGACTTTTGGACACTTACATAGGTTGAGACGACGCCGTAGTACTGATCCGGCAGTAGCAGAAAATTGTTTCTGATCGGCCGATAAACCACTTTAAACGTACGTTTGAACATTCTTCTTGTCGGCGCGCACAATTAGGACACTAATTAACGTGGTATTCTGATATGCACTTGATTTTAATTCATTTTTAAACTTGAATTCCAATGGGAGGTGAATTTTCCCGAACAGCTGTTCGTCTCGCGCCCTGGACTGACTGGCGCAGGCTAGAGGTGAACTATAGAACATCGGAGCAATCGGTGTTTGGCAGGCCACTATCGAATGTTTTTATATACAACAAAAATCAACAATCTTCATAATTAAGACCCTCTAAAATATTGGAAAGAAAGAATTTCAAAATCTTATGAGAAATATGTTCAATCCCTTTTACAGATGAGATTTACAGATTTAAAAGCCGTGTCCAAAATATTTTATGTGTTCAGCAAACATCGAAGCATCGAGGACAAGACCACAACACACACCTCTAATAAATAAATGCATTAACCAGCTGATTTCATTGGCAAAAAAAAAAATCAGGTGGCAGTCTTGGCAATGGGGGCAGATGACAATTTTAACTCCTTTCAAAAAAGTTGTTAAATATAGATATTTTTAAAATTAATTTTGAAGCAAAGTTCTCAAAAACTTTTCTTAACAGGAGTTTTGTTATATTTTTGTCGATTTTTACAAATTTCTCTCTTTTTCCACCACGTAAAAAGGGTGACGTGCCCCAAAACTAATTTACAAATTAACTTTATTATTTTAGAAAATTTATAATTTTCTTGGTTAATTGAATTTATACTTAATTGAATCGTAATTAATAAATATATTTCTTAAATTTAATTAAATTTAATTAGAGAAAGAGAGAGCGAGTAACAGTCTCTGATTGTTTAAGAAGTTGGCAGCACTGCCCAGCCAACTGTTGCTGCGACTTTTACAATGCGAGTATAAGAGTGGCAGAGCGCAGCTGAGCCGGCGACGTAACAGCGCTGTGGGGGCAGAAGCTTAACATTTTTGTTTCAGTAGCTGCTCACTTGACAGCTGATTGCGGTCTGTAAATAACGCGCGCGAAAATTTGAAATTTTCAAAAACGCGCTTAAATAAAAACAAATATATTTCTTTTGGCTAGTTTATTTGGTTAATAATAATTTATTTAAAATAGTTAGTTGTTTTATATGTGTATATGTATGTGTGTTGTATATATATATATATAAAACGCGACATCTGTTCCTCGATCTCGTATACCATGCTGTTTGCTTATCAAATTAAATAACACAATAATTAAAAACTAACAATGCAGCGTGCAAATTTGTAAAACGCTTCGCTCTCATTTTCGTTTTATTTTCATTTCCTTTTTGTTTTTGGCAACTTATAACGTATAACGAAAAGATATGCATAAGGACCATGTCATTCATGCCAATGGCACTGCGTACATACATACATATACAATGTATTTAATTAAATATATATGTATTTATGAATTAATATACTTGTAGTAAGTGCTTATAGTTCAACTAAATTCGTTAAGTTTTGTGTGTTAATAGAAAGAAAGACACTAGACGTCTGTTCTGTTCGAAAAAGATCGTTACAAAGCTTTTCAAAAATTATTTATATAAATATTTATGTATATTTGCATGTGTGTGTGTATATGCGTGTATTTTTATTGTATATTATTAACTGCTCCATAATCAGTCTTCATCAAAGATTTCGTGGCTAGTGAGAATAAATTGGCTCATAAATTGCATATATATAATACATATACAAATGTATTGTTGTTTTGTATAAAAAATCTACATAAAATGTTATAAAATTGATTTTTAATTGTTTGTATATATTTTTAAAAAACTTTCTAAAAATGTATTTCGTGTACAAAAATTGTTCATGTTGCTTGCAATATATTTGGCGATTACATTTGCATATTGCATTTTCTTATTATCGTTTTTGTGTTTAAGCAGTGTGCGAAATGGGTTAATATATTACAACAAAAGTAAAAAAATAATTGAATAATTAAAATATTAAATGTACAATTTAATGCATCATACTCATCATCATACAATTCATTGGCTTAACTAATTGGTGTAAACATTTTTAAAAAATACAACTTAAAAACAAAATAGTGCCATCTCGGATGCAAATAATATTTCCAATTTGGTTTAAAAACTTACAATCATTTAAAATTTATATATATGTATATTTGCATATATTTACAGACCTTTAATTTAACAATTAAAATTTGATAAATACACCGTGTAAACATTTTTAACTTATTCGCTATGCAACCAAATATAAAAAACGCACTTTTAAAAATTTTGGCGATCGTTTGAATATCATCTCAATAATATGAGATTCACAGAGAAGGGTACTTCATAGAATAGGAGTACTAGAAATTTTGAGATAGTATTTAAAAATAGCATGCAAGAAATAAAAGCTATAACTGATAAAAATATATTCGAAGAAAAGCACAAGAATAGGGTATGGGAATGTGTGTGTGTGTGTGTGTGTGTTTCTGTGTATGTGTGTCCAAACAATTTAATCGCCCAATCACATAATGCAGTATCTGATTCTTAAACGTCGTTTACACTTTTCGTTATTAATACAATTTTTTCTTTCTTTCTGTTTCTGTTTTTTTGCTTCATTTGTTTTTTTTTTTTGAATTTTGATTTTTGCCTTTGCCCTTGTTCCAGCTGGCCACTTGGTTGACCAGCCTGTCTAGCAGTCCATCTCCTCCAGCGTGCGTGACAAGCGATTATTGTCAATGCGTCGTCGTTGGGAGCGCCGCACAGCATCTGCCCGACGATACGGCTCGCTCTTGAGCCCCAGCAGTATATCCTCCAATGCCCCATTGTAGACCTCGTCCTGCTGCAACAGCTTCTTCTCGCGCACCGAATGCGTTTTGCTCTTCAGCTCATTGATGACGGCCTCCTGCAAGGAAATTCCGCAAGTTGTAGGCAACTGTTTGACACAACGTGCATTGAAAACAAAAGAGAGAAAGTTTCCGCATTAAAGTTTAGCCAGCACCACAGAAGCTACCAAAAAGGCTTAGCATAGATTAGTTGAATTTTCTTTTGAAATGGATGCATAGTTGGGAGATTAGTATTGGGAGAGAAATTATTTTTTAATGCAGAAAATGTGTTTCCAATTGCTTTTAGGAGAACTTAAAAATAATTGTTAGTTTTCCAATTTATAAGAATGTTATATCATACTTTTTAACATAAGTATTCTATATAAACCAAATCCATTCATGCAAATGCGTTTTACGAATTTAATGCACACATTACGGAAACTTTCAAAAAACATAACTTTGCTCCTAATTACAAATCCATTTAACAGACTTTGTAAAGCACAGAAAAATAAAGTACTCATTCTACTATAATTATGCTTTGCACCTTTTAATTATAAATTACAATTAAGTCATTATACTATCTAAATCACAATAAAAACATTTAGCTAAATATTTATGCGAATTCTGATTTAATATTCTGATTGATAAAAAAACATTTGAATAACATTTAATTCGACTTTTAAAAAACCTCCAATAAATAAAACTAAATATAAGAATTAAAATATCGACAGGAGATACTCATGAAATAACAAGGCCTACAAAAAATAATTAGAAATCCAATTCGACCTTTCCTATTTATATTTTAGCTAAATTTGTTAATAAATACATAGTTTTTAGTTTGTTAAATAAGTCATAACAAATGAGAATAGACAACTTGTTAATCTGATTAAAACCAATATAGTGTCCAACACCTAATGAAGCAGATCAGAGAGGATTTGGATTAGCTGGGAAATTAGCATGAGGTACAAACCAATTACTTATAGGCAGGTTAGAAACAAAACACTCTCACACACACGCACATACAAGCCAAGCGACTTACACTAGAATATATATGTATATATTTAAACACACAAACAACTTCCGTCACATGCCTCCCAAAAAGGTGTCTAGGTGTCTAGTGGATTGGTGGTATTTGGTTGTGTTGATAGTGGTGATGGTGGTGGTGGTTGCAGTGGTTTTTGTGGTGGTGGTGGTGGTGATGATATTGGTAGTATTTGCTCAGGTTTAGGTAGCTCAGCACCAAGCACCAGCCATGCCCTTGCCCTTGCCCGACCCCAATTGAGAATTACTAGAGGTTGTTAGCCAAATAACCAGAGAGCGTGCTAAAAGGTTGAGGTTGCCTTTGTAGATATACATAGGTAGGTATGCGGTAGTTAGGGAGACATATCCACAGTGCTGTGCTGCTTGGCAAAGTCAAGCAGACAATGTATTTGCTGGATAAATCATAAAGCATAACAGGATTACATTTCCAGATCAAAAAACAGAATAGAGCCGAAATTGAAATTCAAATCGAAATTTAATCATATAAATGAAACAAACTTGAAGGCGTTGACCGTCTTGTTGGCCGTGAAGCTTCCACTTAGCCGTCCACTCACCTGTTGCTTCTTTTGATTGAACTTGTTGCGCAGGATCACTTGATCGCTCTCCTTTTTCGAGGCAGCCAATGCAGCCGCCTGTTCCAGACGACGACGCTGCTCGTTCTCCTGGTCAAGTTGCTGCCAATCACAAGAATGTCAACAATTAATCAGATTATAAAAATAGTTATAAGAATAAGCACATACCTTGAAGGCGCGCGTGAAGCGAACAATCAAGGCAAAGAAGGCAGCGGCATCCGCATTGCGAGACGAGTCGCCAAAGTATTCCACGCACTCCTTGAACGCATCCTGCGCCAGACGCAGATCACTCTTAATCTTCTTCAGCTTGTCCTCGCTGTTGTTGAGGAAATCCCTCAGAATATGCGTCTGTGTGCCCTTTACACGCAGCTCGGCCTCCTTACGCACCAGCTCCATGCCCTTATCCAACTCCTGAACATCCGCCACTACGTTCTCCAGCGCCACAGATGCCGCCTTATCGGTGCCATAGAGCTCACACTCAAAGTTCAAGAGCTCCGGAAACTTGGCCCTTATGGTGGCCACAATATAATGCAGCAACGAGGAACGCTTGTCCGTTGACTTTGTATCTATCAATGTGTCCAGCGATTGCAGCTTGAAGCCATAAGCTGGACCACGTTTATTACTATTCAAATAGTTGCCAAAGGCCAGAACTATTTCCAGCACAGCCTTAAACTTTCTCGATTGCTTCAGCGAGTTCGAGGCACTGGCAATCGACTGCACTTGCTGTGGAGAACAGAAAGAGTGTTTTAATATCTCTGGTAAATAAATATAAATATATATATACTCACTGGACTTATGAGATGAACGCTATCGACAAAATTGCCCATGTAGTTCATAATGGCTAGCTTCGAGGAGATTCGTTCCACGCGCGACAATTGCAACATGAACTTGTCCTCCTCGGTGAGCAGCTGCTGATCCTTGCGCTCTATAATGTACTCCTTGTAGGACTTCACCTCCGCATCGGTGGGCACCATCTTCTGCAGCAGCTCCACATTCTCCAGCGATAGCTTCTTCAAATCCAAACTGTGTATTGCGGCAACGACATCGTCAATGGGCATGCCCAGTTTACGACGTGAGATTGCTAGGAATCAAGTTAATTAGTATACAGATGGATGCATGTATATAGAATTGTGACTTACCTATGTTTCTTAACCTCGTGTGCTCCAGCAGCGACACATTATCGGGCTTCTTGAAACGTTTACTGGGATAGCAGGATAGGGCGCCGTCCACCTCGCTGCCATTGCTGCCATTATGCAGAGCACCACCGATGCCAATCTTGAAGCGCTCCTCGAACTCATTAAAGTCGATTTGCTTGAAGATCTTCTCGTCGTCCAGCTCATTGAAGATGGTACCACGCACCTGGTAGAAATATAAAATAAAACAAGTAAGAGAGCTTTAATTTAAGTGTATGAAGTGTATCTGTGAATTTAAAACTCCAGTGGTGAAAAAGGAAGCCTAAAAACAGCCATAACTACAGTAATATCTAACCGATCTTGATGGAATTTGGTGGCATAATTTCATATTTATATATATTTAACTCTTTATCTGATAGTCAAAATAATTATGATATTATTATTGTAAGAAGATCCCTTTGGGGACTGATGAATGGTTGCTCACCTGATTGGGCTTCAGCGCTATCCAGTTGAGAGTGGGCAGCTTGTACTTGGTGGGCACCTTGCGCTTGATGGTCATGGCACCATCGGGAGCTGGCATGAAGCCCGCAACTGGCGGCGGTGGTGGCTGGAAGGAGCTCAGCATGGGCGGTGCGTGGGGCGGCGAGGGAACTGTGGAGATGACGCTGCCATTGGGACTGCCCAGTGGACTGAGACCCGGCATCATGGGCGGCGGTGGTGGCGCAGGTGGTGCTGGTGGTGGAGGTGGCGGAGGCGCTGCTGCCGCTGCTGTTGCCGAGGGCAGCGGTGGCGGTGGTGGTGGCAGTGCTGATGCTGAGCACGCGGTTGCGCCTGTCAACAGGCTGCCGTTGACCAGGGAGCCATCACCGCTGGACGCGGAACGGGGCAGGGATCGGGTCAGCGTTTGCAACTCCAGATTCTTGTTGTGCAGCAGCGTGTCCCGTTTCTTCAGCTCCTGCTCGTTCTGTTGCAGCATGCGTTGCAGGGCATTCAGCTGATCCTCCAGCTGTTGTCGCATCACGGCCAACTGTTCCCGCTCCGCCTTAAGCGTCAAATTCTCCGTCTCCAGCTCGGCGTATTTGTACAGAAACTCGGAATTCCGATCGATCTCCCGTTCCAGCTGATCCTCCAGCTCCTGTACACGCTCCAATGCCGATGTCTTCGTCTCGGAATCTTCCATCAGAGCGGCGACATCAAAGACATTGTCCAAATACGCCGAAATTTGCACCTTGAGCTCCTCGGATTCGGTCATCCGGATCTTCTCCAGATACGTGTCCAGCCCCAGGGCCGTGAACTCGTATTGCAAATGGACGCGATAATTCATATCCTCGACGGAGTGGACCACAATGTTCATGAACTGCATGCAGGCGACCATAAAGTCAATGTTGAAGGCCTCAAAATTCATAAAGTACTCCATGAGCGTCTGGAAGCGTCGCTTCTCCTGGCACACATCCTTGAAATTATCAAAGGAGCCCAGAATAATCTCATGCCCGCCCTTGACCAGACAAATAGCCGCCAGCAGCTCCAAAACCAAAGCCTTGGTCCTCAGCGATTTGTGGATGAGACTCAAGGCGATGCAGTTGATCGCCTCCCGATGCTGGATGACCATATTGAAGCCATATTTGTTGTTCATGATCGCACGCAGACACATGATCGACACATGAATGTCATCCGTGGCCGCGCCCATATTCAGCTTGGCAATGTGACGCGATCGACGCTTCAGACTGGGACTGTCGAGGACCTCGGCAATGGTGGGTCGAACAAAGCTATAGGAATGCGAATGATTGACCGACGGATGACGTGAGCTGTCGTGGAGAAGGGAGCCGTTCGTCAGACTGGCATTGACGCCACCAACACCGCCAGGACTCAGGGAGCTGTTGCTCAGCACCACCTCGTTGGCAT
This sequence comes from Drosophila limbata, assembly GCA_963924055.1. Lineage (NCBI taxonomy): Eukaryota > Metazoa > Arthropoda > Insecta > Diptera > Drosophilidae > Drosophila > Drosophila limbata. Next base: position 17,636,677 of record OZ001354.1, read on the forward strand.
CCAGGCCGTTGGTGAGATTCAGACGCTCCTCGGAGGCGCACAAGGCGCCTTGTAAACGCTGCTCGTGTCGCATCATCTGCAGCCGAAAGTTGAGATAATCGACGAGAGCATCGAGTCCCTGATTCGTGTCATCCAGAAACTCCTTCACCCACTCAATGTGATTCGTGCGCAGCGAGATCTCCAGATCCCGCAGCACTTGAGTGGATGTCGATTCGCCGACCATTTTGCGTTTCTGGCAAAGAAAGTAGAAGAGATAAAGCTGTAAGTGTACAAAAGAGAGAGAGAGAGAGAGAGAGAGACAGAAAATGTGGGAATGGTAAGAGGGACAATGAGTGCAGGATAAAACATATAATAATGATAATAATAATGGAATGATTTCAATGATTTTTTGATGCCGGCAAGAAAGGAAAGGAAGGAAGAGGATCATGTGTATGTTGTGTATGTGTGTGTGTTGTTGTTGTTGTTGTCAGTGTTGTGAGTAAAGAAATTGAAATTTACACATTAATATTGAAACAAACACATTAGATTTTATATGGTTTAGGACTACATTTGATTTTCTTTAGCTTTGATCGAATTATAGATTAATTAAAGTCGCTTTTAACTGCAACAAACGCACCACACAGCAAACCAAGTGACAAATACAATAGACACAGTAGGAGTAGACTACACAGGACTACATAGGACAGACTTGTTCACAGCGGAGACCCAGCAATACTAGACAGGACAACTTACCCGATGACTACGTGATGCCTTCGGATCCAAATATGTGCGCAACTTGCTCAAGTAATGGGAGGGCGGATCCTTTGCCTGCACCATTTCCTGTAAAAATAGGAAAGAAAAAAATAATAACGGAAAAGTATTATTAATAAAAATCCTTTTACTTCTGAATTGTTTTATCAATTTTATATTTTAACTATATGTTGCAGCCAAAAATACAAACTACACGTTTCATGATCAACGAAAATATTGCGACAGAAAATAACACTAGTTTACAAAATTAAAGTTTTTTTTTGCAAAGTGAATCAAAGTATTTTATTTTCTTATAGAATTTGGACCGCTAAACACGAAAATGGTACTTCAATTTTTTTCGAATTTTTGCGGTTACTCCAACACTTTTGAGTATATTTCCATTTTAACTTATCCGATATGGCCAAGCAAGTACTTAAATTAAAGGTATGTTAATTCTTCAACTTTCTTCCATACAGTATTAAGATCGGTTCAGCAATTCAGGTGCTATTCACTAAGGCCCCTCAACCAACTAATCAAACATATCATACGTTACATTTCAATTAAAATTTGATGTCTGCTCAGGATCAACAGCTCAAAAAACATAACATTTTGATAAGCGACATTCGGAATTCTTCAAATGAGTATTAAGGTTTGGCACTAATCCAACCATGTGTATCTTCAAAGAAACATTCACAAAATACACAAAATTCTCTAAGAGGCACAGAGAAAAATTCGAGCAAAGTGCGCAATAGGAACATCTGAGCAATAATGAGCAAAACAGAACAACTGAGCAAATTGTAAGGAACAGGTTCACTTGCTCACTTCAGGAAGCAACTCTTTTTTGTTCACTTACTCATGAGCAACCCAAACTTTATAATAATAAGCCAAAACCTTAAAATTAATCAAAAGCTCGCATCTTTTGAGATCTTCCAGATAGAAATTCAAATTACTTATTTAAACAATATACTCTAAAATAAATATTATTACTTTATGCATATATAAATTCTCATTGAAATCACAGAGCAATTTAAATTTGTCATTTTCATATTGTGGGGATCACGTGCGATAGTGATTTAAATAAAAAAAAATCTTTGTCATATTTTTTATTCAATAAAAAATCGAATTATGTAACATTTTCGCAATTAGTTGTATCAAAACATTTCATCAGGTTTTGCTGAAATCAATGTTGGTGACCCGTGCTGATCCCTTGGTTGTTGTAATTATCGGAGTACCAAATTTAGTGCTAATCGAGCACTATAAACTTAGCAACATATAAAATAATAAATGACTCAGCTTCCTCTCTCAACAGAGACCAGAGAATAAGGCGATAAGAAACGCACCTATCGAGAATTTGCTTTCGTGACTCAGTCTGAATTTGCAAGTTGACTGAGAAGCAGCAAACGCTTAGTTTCTGCATTTCATTTTGTGCTTCTGTCCGGAATTTGTCAACGATAACAATGGATATTAACATTTTGGATCTACATTTTGACATTCTAACACTCATTTGCGAACAAATTGAGACGCTCGAGGATAAGAAAAACTTTGCGAGATCCCATCCAAAGCTGTGGAACGCAGTTGCATATCAATGTCGGCATCATGTTCAAAGTGTTATCGATTTTGAAAAAGATGAAAAATCTGATATTAATATTCATTGGGACTTTATTTTGGAATTGTGCGGTTCAAATATCACCACAATCTACAATGTATACAATTATGTTGACTCAGGGGATTTGATGGAAATCGTTGCCAAGTTCTGCCCAAACTTGGAGTTTATACAATTCGCGATCAAAAAAGACAATATTAAAAAAGTTGAAGAAAATTTGCCAAAACTCAGGCAATTAAGGAATATTCACATGAGAATTAACTTGTTTAGACTAGAGAAGAATCATTTTATAAAGATTAATTTCAGCATTGCCAACCTAATTGAATTAATGCAAAGGCTAACAAACCTACGTCATCTCAGCTTTGGTGATCATTCATTAAAAATGGAGGAACGTAAGTGAATTTGAAGATATTTTTATACAACACCTGAGTAATTTATGCTATTTTTTAGGAAAGCAATTAAACAAGTTGATTCAATTAGAAAAACTGAAAATTGGGCCTATTGAGGTCGATGATGTTGCTGATCTCTCGACACTACTAGGACATTTACGTGAATTAATAATCGTATACTATCCGGATACAAAGACATTAAGTCGTTTGGCTAAGCATTGCATAAATTTGGAAAAGTTGAGCCTAGAAGACCGTAATAATATATCCTTTTGTACAACTTTTTCTTCAAAGTGGAGAATAGCATATTTTCCAAAATTGACAAACCTTCACATATTTAAAGGAAGCTGTCACAATCCTTTTCTCTGTCATCTGGACAGCCGATACGATGACCAGTTACAAGTCCTTAATATACCTTGCATAACTATTGGAGCAAAGGAAATCGCTCGCATTGCTAATCTGCGGGTTCTCAAAGAACTCTTCTGTTCGCAAATCCTACCAAGTTCAATTGATGTTCTAATCAGAATGCAATTAGAGCACATCAATTACTGGGAATCAAAACCATTGAACAAGTTTCACATTTTACGATTGATAAGAGAATGTTCATCATTAAAGGTTCTAAGATGTAATTGTCATGGTATCGATAAAGAATTTCTATCGGAAGTATTGGATATATTGAAAGCGAAAGGCTTTCAACCCGATCGACCATTCGAACTCAGTAACGTAACTTACATTAATCATGAAATCAACAAGGAGTTAATGATTCAGGTAATTTATTGATGCATTATATGAAATTTACATCTTATGATTTATGTCATTTCAGTTTGCCTTAATGCCGAACTCGAATCTAATGAAGTTACAATTAAAATAAAATGTAATAAAGGACTCGAAAACATATTTCCAACATTAGATTTATATGAAAATTTAAATTGTCGGAAAATCAAACTTAAAATTCAAATAATAAATATAAATATACATTTTTAATCGCTTTTTATATTTTTAACATTTGCACAAAGATCTAATAAACTCCTGCTCACTTTTAATAAATAAAGCTCGAAATGACAATTTATAATGAGATCGTTTTGCAATTCCAAATCGAAACATTTGAAGTGATTGTGGATAGACTTGGCTGCAACCATTCATGAATTTAAGGATGTATCCACATGCAACAAATGTTTCTCTTGTAAGGGAAGTAACCGCATTTCTGTTGCAAGTTTTTTGAGCTCCAATTAATGTCTATTAATTGAACACGGTAGTTGGCGCAATCCTCGGATTTTGGGAGACGTAACCAAAGAGAGGCACAAATGTGCTTGGAACGCGGGCCAAATGGAAATACCTCCTCATGCATTAACACTAACTTAGCGGCTTTTACTTTTGTTTTGGCTGCTTGGTGTTTTACCCGTGTTTTATTTTCGTCTTGCCAACTGCATATTTGTGTGCCATGTTTACGGTATATAGCTCTGGGTTCCCCCTCCCTTCTCGCTACTCTTCAACTGCCTCTCAAGACCATGGAGCGATCGTATAAGCATCGATAGCTTGCCTAACTTTTAAACATTTTTAAGCATGAAGCGTGGTATACTTGTTTTTTGGCTTTTTACTATGCCAACAACAACAACACAAACGACAACAATAAAAACAACATCTCATGACTACAACTAAAACTATGTGTGGGTTTTGTTGCTTTTGCCTGTGCAACTGACACGAAGGAAAACCAGTTTCATTCTTTTCCTAGTCGAATACCACAACAACAACAACAACAGTAAGGCACAAATAGAAAAACAGCAAGAAGAAGAAGTCGACGAGAGAGAGAGAGAGAGAAACAAGAGAGATATACATATATTTAAACCTGGTATGGGGCGTCCAAGCGGCTCCAGCGATTAAAAACTGCAATTTATCGCAGTCATAATAATTTGCATTTTGTCACTGTGAGCAACCACCGCACCACATGCCACATGCCACATGCACCACCAACCAACAGGCCGTGTGAGTGGTGCTGAAGTGGAGTCGAGTGCTTTTTGGATTTGCCAATGTTGTTGTCGTCGCGGGATTGGCATCAAGAGCGGAGCAACGAGACAGAAAGAGAGAGAGAGAGACAGAGACAGAGAGAGAAGTCCTCGGCGACGACAACAACTTTTGTCCATTGTTTGTGGGCTGAGTTTTCATTCAAGAAGTGCCTGAATTTATGGAAAACAGGTCTGTTGGCATGCAGGCGGTTAAGGAACCGCCAACGGAGAATGTCTAGATACCCTTTAAACCCCAAAACAAATGGGTATGACAGTCAATAACACTAACAGTTTCAAATTCATATACAGGCATGCCACATAAATCTCTTTCACTTGAGTTTCACGTCAATTTCATTTCTCCGTGCCACAGTCTCAATCACCTGCACAATTTTTGGTGAAACGAAATCATCGCTCAATTCACTGGCATCCGATGCCATGAGAATAATGTCACATATTTTGTCCGAAATTTGGAAATTAGAGTTGTTGAGTAACTTTCATTGTTTGTCGCGCCAATAACTTTTAAATTTTTTTAGGCTATACAATATCAATTATTAAATAAATAAATTAAATAATATTAATTAAAGAAGAAATAAAATAAAAACCTACTTTTCAGCAATAATAAACTTACAAAAATTGCTAAACAAACCCTTGGGAAATTTAATCTGAGAAGGGGCCAACCCTTAGCAGCCTAGTACGAAAAGGTTGATGAACATGCTTAAAAACCTAAATCACACGAATTTCTGTGGCACGGAGAAATTTTCGAAGTGGAATTGCTTTTTTCTGAAATCACTTTCACTAGTGTTTTTTGTGGCATGCCTGATAGTGTTTTAAAAATATACCTATTTGATGTTTGCTTAGTATTCAATATTCCCTTTGCTGCCCTATTTTCTGAAAGTTTCTAATAAATGTATCTACTACTGGCCATTCTTAAACGAATACTCAATTTTTATAGGTGTGAGTTTGAGTGTACAAACATATTCAGGCATGCCACATAAATCTCTTTCACTTGAGTTTCACGTCAATTTCATTTCTCCGTGCCACAGTCTCAATCACCTGCACAATTTTTGGTGAAACGAAATCATCGCTCAATTCACTGGCATCCGATGCCATGAGAATAATGTCACATATTTTGTCCGAAATTTGGAAATTAGAGTTGTTGAGTAACTTTCATTGTTTGTCGCGCCAATAACTTTTAAATTTTTTTAGGCTATACAATATCAATTATTAAATAAATAAATTAAATAATATTAATTAAAGAAGAAATAAAATAAAAACCTACTTTTCAGCAATAATAAACTTACAAAAATTTGCTAAACAAACCCTTGGGAAATTTAATCTGAGAAGGGGCCAACCCTTAGCAGCCTAGTACGAAAAGGTTGATGAACATGCTTAAAAACCTAAATCACACGAATTTCTGTGGCACGGAGAAATTTTCGAAGTGGAATTGCTTTTTTCTGAAATCACTTTCACTAGTGTTTTTTGTGGCATGCCTGATTTATACATCATTTCAATATCCTGAATATTTCATAGCAATCGGCGAGAGTATCTTCCAGTTGTGCATGTTTGGACCATTTTCAAAGAAATTTAAAAATATATAATTTTGATTGAGTACAAAAACAAATGTCTTTCTATATGTGGCTTCTCTATATTCTTAAAATTTTATAATGATCTTTGAGTTGTGCAGTTGTTCAAAAACCTTTCTAATTTTATGGACTTGTGTTCTCCATACTCTAAATATTTCATATGAATCAAATTTAAGGAGCATCCTTTAGTTGTGGATACCCAGATGCATAGTTCAGTATACGATGTATATCGTGTGTTGGCTGCGATACTCCAACGCCAATGAACGCGAATATTTTCTAGGCGCAGCTCTTGAAAATGCAGTGACCCAGTTTAATGCTCTGGCTCTGGCCAGGCCAGGCCATTTCAGAGTCAGAGCCAGAGCCAGAGCCCCAGCCTCAACTCAGCCTCAAGAACCGTCACATCGAAAGCACGCTCTGTCGCACACGTTGATAGTTTTGTCATAACTCCAATAACAGCACAGACACAAAGCACGCAATGTGAATTTATAGACATGAGCAATACACATGTCTCTGGATGTATCTCCGCCCGCCCTTCCTGCCTCCGTCACATCCGTTCCAATGTGCCCAATCATTAAAACTGAAAATGTTATATTTTTAATACCCCATTGTCGGGCTTTGTTTCAACGCCATTTGGATTCAAATAAGCACCGAAAATTGTTTTGAAATCGGATTCATTTTGCATCAAACAACGACGACGACAACGAATAAAATAAAACCCAAACTTCGAGCACGCACTGAATAATAATATATCTATGTATATATAGTATATACAAAGCAAATATATCAACACAATTGTATCTCTAACATGAAGTTCATGCGAGTTCAAATTCAAGATAAATTGCACACAGATAGCAATTCCAAGTGCAGGGAACAACTTCTGAAGTACTTTTGTATCTGAAAGTGTCTCAGGTGTCGGCTGTAAGAGATCATTATAAATTGTCTGCTTAATGTAATCTCAACTCGAATTGGAATTAGGACAGTTGGCAGAGCTTCTTGAATTTCGATATGAAAATATTAGAAGTTCCAATTGTCAAAGTTGAGTTGCTTTAGAGATTTATCTAAAGTTCATCTTCAAATAATTTATTTATTATATTTACAAAAGTTTTCACAACCTTTTCTTTCTTCCATCAATTAATTATAATATTGATTTCACGTTATGTGATCACGTGTAAACGTTTGTAAAGCGTACTTCGAGTTGTTTCTATCAAACACACAGGCAAGTTACAATTAAGGCGCATGTCACTTGGCATAGTTAATTAGAGCTGCTGTTGTCTTTCTTTAAGGTCAGAGTTCAAGGTGCAAACGCTTAGAGCAAATAGTTTTAGGCGTTGGCCTTCAGCAACAGTTAGACGCACTTTTAATCTCTAAACTTTGCTTCTTTTTTTTTTTGCCATAAACAGGAAGTTTTGAACTTCAACGACTATGATAAACACACAGCTACTAAAATTTTGAAGCGGGAAGCAGACAAGAGAAGAAGGGAGGGGTTAAGGAGGAGAAGGGGACACTTGACGACGCTGTTAAATTGTGAATTTATGAAAATGTACTTACTTGATCGCATATCATGTCCCACTTCTTCTCGTCATCGTAATTACGCAAGAGCTTGGCTTTATCCGGCGGCAGATCCATTGAAGCCTGCAATTAAAAGAAAAACCAGGTTAATAAATGCCAGTAATGGGCATAACATTTAAAAGTCATTAGTACATGGTCATAAATCTAAACCAATCTATAAATATACAATAACAAAATGATTGCTGTGGGAAACCTTATTAGACTTAAACCCAAACAATTCCCTCTCAAGTCTTTGTCTGAAGAATTCTTGCTTCGAGTTCTAATTTCTTGAATATTTAAACCCAACTTAGAGCAGTTTTAATATAAATAAATAGGTATAATAAGATAATTGCAGCAATAATACGCTTAAGGGTTTTAACTTTAAGACAGATCGCGTATAATTTATAATAAAACTCTTGGTACTTCTGCTCATAAACTATTATATTACAATTTTAAGAATTTTATTAATTATTAAACTAATAAACTGACATTAAACAAAGAAAACTACATTAAAACAATACATCAACATTAAATGTTAGCTAAAACATTAAATGTAGATGCCACATAAATCTAAGAAATGATACTATAATGAAAAAAATTACAAATGACAAAGTCTTAAAAGTCTAAAAATTTGTTTAGATTCCAATAAAATCTGGTAATTAAAAAAACAAATGATTTTATTGTACATTTCAAGAGAAATGGAAAACGAAAACAGTTGATATTTGCAACAATTATGATTAAAAACAAATATTTAACTTTAAATGGGGTCTGTAACCTTAGTATATAGGCAAGCCCTGTAAATATCATGGCAATGGGGCATAAAAATGACACCTGACTGCTGCACCTGTTCTACAACACATTTTTTTGCTACTATATGTATTCACGAGAAAAGCGTTAACTGATTGAGCATCTGTGGGTGATTTAACGATTTCGACTCACTCAACCAAAAACAACAATCAGCCCAAAATAAAGGGACAATTCCCAGCCAAGTGTAAAGGTAAACGAATTTATTTCACATTCAACACACTCTATGGAATACGGAGAATGCCATAATGAAATCAGCAAATATGCTTACGTGACTTCAATTTGGGTGCAGCTGCAGGCAACTTCTAATTAAAGTGCCAACACACACACACAACACACACACCACACACAACTCAGGAAAGGGTGTGGATGACCAGCCACAAGGGAGTGAGGAAGATGTTAATTTTGGAGAGGACGTTGATAAGAATGAAACAAAACTTACAACATTTTAGACAAATTAAACTCACATGCCATCAAAATCAAACAAAAAGAAAGCTTACAAATTTAATTTGTGATCGACTGGCGGACACCACGCAGTGCCATATGAAATTGTTAGCCAATTTCCGCTTTCATTCCTATAAGAACGCAATTTTCCTAGAACTACTTGACTAATAAATTATTCAGCATTTGATTTAGCCATTTCGCTTAAATATTTAGGAATGAAAGAAAGTAAATTTTTATATTTTCCAGCTAGCGAAAACTTCAGCTGTTTACAAAAACATTTTGCGTAGGAAAAAATCACTTAATGAATCACACCAGGCGGTCTATTCTGTGTATAATAAAGAAACTCAATAAAGCAAGGAATTAATCCATATAAACAAGAGGCTGAAGTGCAAAAAAATACCCTGTAAATACAAATAAAAGAAAGCCACCATATACTTTGACAAAGTAAGACAGTAAAAAAAGTGTATCATAATTTTATTTGCTATTATTACTATTTTATTTTTTAAGTTTCGCTGGGTAGATCTGCTTTTTTTATGATGGTGTGAATAACAATTTTATTATGAGTCTGATTTATGGCAATTGTGGTTAGATAGTTGAGCTTTTGAGTAACAAATAAGTCATCAAGAAGTGTAAGCAGCTGTCGCCGGCTTCTAAATTGAGTACAACATTCAAGGCGCTTACTCATCTACTATATAACGAGTGTAGATGGAACGCTACTCACAGGGAAGGGGTACATTATGCACACACACAGTCACACTCACTCACACACACTCATTGAACAAAATTTTTAAAATGCGTATCCGGTGCGACGGTCAGGCGCATGGATTCCTATGTGTTGTCGACTAATTTATATAGAAACAATTTTTTTATTTTGCCTGCTCTGGCATAAATATATAAAAGAGAGAGAGAGAGAGAGGTAGAGAATGAGAAGGAGAGCAAGAAATAAACAGAGAACGAGGCTTTGTCAATTATTATTCCGTATATACAATCGTATTTATATTTATATTGTTTGCTGTTTAAAAAGCGCGTCGAGGCAAATCACTCAGCGTCAAGGGGTCCGAGTATAACAGACAGGCTGGGGGCAGGGGGCAGGGCAGAGTACCCAAGGGAGGGAGGGTGGTCAATAGGCAGTTGGCGAAAGGTAACTGGGCGTTTTGGCATTGGATGCCGATCGCCGCAAGGGCAGCCCACAGCACTTCCATTTACTTGCAATAGTTTATAAAAGGCGTTAAGCAATAACGAAATCAATAATAAATTAACAAATGGAAAATAAATGTTGCAATCATTTTCCATTTTCATTTGCATTTTTATTGCGCACACGTCGTGTGAAATATTTATTGTAAAATATTACATTAAACACGTTTCGCGAAACGAATGCAAAACAAACGAAAAAAAAATAATCAAATTGTAAGAAAATTGCATGACAATGAAGTAATTGTTTGGCTTAATTAACACACAGTTAAGACTCGGAAGACTCGTGTAAATTTATAATAATTGTCTGTGAAAAAAATGCGATGCGAAAAAAGCATTTAATTAGCATTTTGCCAACCAAAAGTAATTTAAAAAAAAAAAAGAGCAAAAAAAACTAAAAAAATTGCGAGTGCAATTTCTGAATTTTCTGCAACTGAATGCTGACTACAATAAAATGATGTCGAAAATTAAATTTAAAGTTTCTATTAAGCATATGAAATATTTTATATGAAATTAATTTAGATGTGTTAATTTCTTGCCAAAAATCCATGTTTTAATGTTTATATTAAATTTAATTATAAATGAAAGTAAATAAATTTATTTATCAATTAAAAATGCCGTGTTTAATATTCAACTTTGTAGCAACTTATTTCAAATTACTATCACTATTTTCTAATACTATTTTCTTCTACTATTTCAAGTTACAAGTTCCCTAGTATTTATAACACTTAATTACAGTAGTAAAATTGTATTCATTATGCTTAATTATAAAGAAATCAAAGCAAATTTGCGCATTTTTATGCGAATTTTAAAGCTAAAGTTGCAGAACAAAATGTTAGATAATTTATGGGTTCTAAATACATGACCCGCTTTTGAGGTCTTACTTCAGTTCACATCGAGTCTATCTCGATGCGCAAAAAAGAACTGATGCATTCGAGTTTCTTTTCATTTTCCATATTTGCGAATGCTCCCTCCAAAGGGACCGCCAAGGAAGTTGAAGCGAAACGATAAACAAATGTTCGCTCTATATGTAAAATAGATAAATCCACACACACTCATGCACAGTAGTTGTGTGCAATTATCTTTGCTTTACTTTTTCTGCAGTTTTATTAGATAAAGCCCAAGTCGAGTCGAGTAAATGTTCAAATGCTGACAAAGTCATCAAAGTGCTGAATGACTGACTACAAACAATGGGTATTAATTCAACGAAAAACAACAACAACAACTGTTGTGGTTATTTTCTGCTTTTTTTTTGGTCAGACCTGTGGTTTGTCAGCCCCACTGAAAATGCCATTAGCAGAGCCCATTATGATAATAAACTGATTCTAGACAAAGATAACTGAAACCCTCCCAATGATGATCATGATGATTGAACGAGTGAAAGTCATTTGCTGTCGTCTGCTGTGTGAAAGCTTGTAAACTAATGAGGATTTTATGTGGTTAGTCTAACGACACCCACAACAGACACCACATACATATGTACATATGAATACGCCACAGACAGAGACAGCGACAGTCGTGGCCATTAAGTTAAGCCTATTTCATTTTATGAACATTCAAAGGCCATCAAAATATTAAACAACTATTAATTATAATTAAGTCACAGATTCCACTGTGAAAGCCATACAAAAAATGCAGTTTCAGCAATACCAATCTAATTTTAAAACAATTGTGCTTGTATAAAGTAATGTGATGATTTCCTTAACTACTATGCGACATTTTTATAGAGATTCTGTAATTTGAATTCTTTTTATTGAGATCCCTTAGAAAATATCTAAATATAAAAATATAACTATATTCTCTTTTAAACAAAAGTATTACTAATAATCTACATTTTGCAAAGTATTAGTTAACCTTACAAAAAGATCATTAGGATTAATTTAAAGAAACAATTAATTAACATAAACTTAGATGCAAAAGTAAATTAATATTGAAAATGCATACAAATTGGGAAATTGAACATTTACTAAAAAAAAGGGAATCATATTAAATTTAAGTTGTGGCTATTCTTGAAATATTCATATAAAAATTCTGCAATATTCTGATGACTTCATTGCGTTTAAATACTCGCATCAACTCAGTCCGTGACCTGCCACCCCATGACAACATTATATTGTTAATCGAAGACTGTCTGGAGACTGCGTCGAGTGGGAAAGATTTGTTTGCTCAGCTTGATCCACAGTCAATTTGCCGACTGCATCTCATTCCATGCAGAATGCTAAGTTCAATCAACCCACGCACTGGGACGCAGTGCAGCTAACCGGAAACATCTGCGCCAACTGCCACCGATTAGACATAAAACGCAAATTATTAGCGGCACAAGAAAAAGAAAGAGAAGAAAACAAAACAAAACAAAGCAAACTAAACTATTAATAGCCATGAATGAGGCAAACAATTGCTTTCAATTGAAGGCACTTTTGGCACGGACAGTGGCAAGGGCAGAGAATCAGTCAGCTCCTAAATAAAAAGTAAACACAAATTAGCCTAAGCCTTTTGGCCTGGCTTGGCCCAGCTTGACTTGGCCAGCTGAGACAAGACGAGGCCAAAACTAGACGAACGCTACCGAAATGACAATACACATTTTGAGAAGTGCAACAAAAGAGCAGAAAACCAACAACAACAGCCACAAAAGTAAACAAAGTAGTCAAACAGTTTTCAGTGCCAAAAAAAGGGGCAAACAAAACAAAAACAACCAAGAATAATCAACAAGTGTTATCTATGGCCAATTGAAGTCTGTATACCCTTGACAAACTGGAAACGACAATCTATAAGCGATAAAGACTCAGATCTTTAACAATATTTTAGCAGCTACCGAGATAAAGAGAGACTTGAAAGAAAATAAGATGCGTTATCTCAGGAAAGGTAAATTTCAAACCCAATCTGTTAAATAAATGCTTTAAAAAAATCGTAAAGCTTATATTAAAATTAGATGATATTCCATTAAAGATTAGTTTGACAGTTGTACCTTTCCACTGATATCTTTCGAATATAATTTATAAGATAGATTCCAAAAAATCTTTAAGTATATCTTAAAAAAGTATTTTTTATGTTTTATCAAATCAAAGATTGATACGAGTATTTATGCAATTCAATTTTCCCACATTTATAGAAAAGATCGCATGCATAATTCACCTACATTTAGATGATGTTGCATGCAACTTGACAAAATAATAATGCTCCATTTCGATGACACGCAAAAGGGGTAAAACAAGCGTAAAGAGTAAAGAAAGAACTCGTTGAGCGGCGTTTCATACTACAGCACAATTCGAGAAGGGTAACGATGATGATAAGTGAGAACTTGAGCTGAGCATATAAATAAGCATAAAGATTTCGTGTTTTATGCTCATATATATTTATAACCAAATTGGTTGAGAAAAAAACAGATAAGCCCGTGAATGAGTCAGCATGTGGGAAAGAGAGCTGCGACAATCGATCAATTTGCTTTTAATTGCCATTTGCATGCGTTTGGATTTGGATTGGGATTTGGAATTGGATTGGTATGAGAATGGGCTTCAGATTGTGTCACTCTCATTTGTTGTATTTTTATGTTGTTCGCTTTTATTGTCTCTTTTTTTTTTGGCAATCATAAAAGCGCGCGCCCATTGTTTAATTAAGTTCGACTTTGTTGCCTGGGGTTCTCTGAAGCAGCACTTCACCATGGATGACAAACAGAACAGAACGCCAACTGAGTGAGACGGACAGAGAGAGAGAGAGAGAGAACACACACGCGAGACAATACCCAGTGGATCTTAAAGGCAGGCACAACAAAAAATAACAAACATTACTTTTCGCACTATAAACTGCATAGGCACTTATTTTGTTTTTGATTAAGAATATATTGATTTTATACACATTTTTCAATAAAAATTGTAACTTATTAAAGAAATATAGAATTCAAATAGATATAAAAAAACAAATAACTCGAACTTCTATAACTCGAACTTCTCTCTAACTCAAGCTAAATGAGTGGCAGTAAAATTAATAAAATGAAGAAAAAGAAGTTGAGTATCTTCATAACTCGAACCTTTTCTTTGGATAAAGGTGATTCGAGTTAGGGAAGTTCGACTGTATAAATATTTAAACAATTGTGGTTTTCGCTATTGAATGTGTAAATTGGTGTTTGTATTTTTGCTACTTTCTGAAACCTCAATAAAAAATTAATTGAATATTTATCTATATCTTATGCGACTTTTCACATTTCTTTTTGATTATAAAATTAAAACAATTAATAAAATTTTATGTTAATTTTGAAATAATGTAGTTATGTTTCTATTTTTTAAATTAGACCTTTTTTATTAGAGTTCCTAAACAATTCTATTCATTTAAAATTATCGTGAATTTTTAATATAAAATCACTAATAGTAACTATGAACGGTTTGATTTTAAAATGTTTTCTAAAAAAAATCTTGAGAAAATTAGAAATGTGCTACTTTTAATTCAGCTTATGTAGATTTTTGGACTTTGCACCATAATAAATAAAAATGTACATGAAGAAATCGCGGGGAAATGCAGCATAAAAGACGCCGAGAGAAGTTCAGCTGGGGTTATCAACTCTCACACACTCACACACAGGCACACATGAACACACACACAGCATAGAGAACTACACACGATGAGCTCATCAATCACATGCACTCCGAGCGTTAGAATGAGAAAGCAAGAGGGAATGCGATTGAGGGTGCAAGGCAGATAGAATAGGGGCATGTTAATTATCCTTTGTATTGAAAAAAAAAACTTACCAAAACTTTGGCAAATCGTCGATCCAGCTCATCGGTGGTGGGCATCGGCTGTTGGCTACGACTGCGCACGCTGGGCTGCCGGACATGATGGTATTGTGAGCTGGAACCGATGTCGTATCGAAGATCCTGCTTCTGTAGCGTGCCTCCTCCACCTCCGCTGGCGGCACTGTGATGGCCATTGCGAAGCATGGAATGCGAGTTTGGGTGCTGCTGTTGCTGTTGTGGAGTCTGAAAGTGGGAATGGGGATGTGGATGGTGTTCATCGCGGTCCACATCGGCATTGGTGATGCTGCGTGATTTAACTGCGCCCATGATGGTGGCAAAGCGACCGCCGTTGCTCGCTGCTGCTGCAGTTGCTCCGTTTGATGTTGTTGTTGCTGCTGCTGTTATTGTGTTACACCAGCGGCCGGCAGCATCGGCATAAGCAGCAGCACCGCCACCGCCTCCACCTCCTCCACCGTCGTCGCGGGCGTCGCCGGCTTCGATGCTCGCCGCTGTTAGCGCTGTGCTAAGGGACGTTGATACCGCGCCCCATACAGTGCGGCAGAGTTGACGGGTGCGTTCGGGGCAACTTGAAAGTTGCTCTTTGATTCCGTTTAAGATATCCAAAGCGATGTTGCTGCTTTCCCTGCGTTCGCCCTGCAGCCAGTGAATTTATTGTCTATATATTAGCCGAAATTTTTTATTGTTTTATCTGTTTTGTTTTTTTGTTTATTGTGTTTGGCCAAGATTTGTACTTCCTTTTTTCTCGTTTGTTGTTGTTGTTGTTGTTTTGTATATTGAGCTTTAGCGAAAAAGTTGCTGTGTTGCTGTTCAATTTTTCTTTAATTTTTTGGCAATGTAAGCACTTTTAACTGCAATATTTACTTATACATATATGATGTTTGTATGTTTTGCGTGCACATAAATTCACACATTTACATACATTTACACGCCCTAAAAGAATTTTTGTTGGAAGCACAAATAATGACGCAAAGTGAGTAATGTGCTTGTTGTTCTTGTTGTTGCTGCAGCGGCGACTGCGGCGGTGGCTGCTGCTGCTGCTTCTTATTCTTCTTCTTATGTGCAACTGAACAAACACATACAAACTCACGAGACACGCATACAAAGGCACACAACCACAATCACACACACAGACGCACACACACACAGACTGACTGGAGAGCACAGACAAAGCGCAGATTTCAATAGAACGCTCCTGAAGGCGTCAACTTTTTACCGTTGCTGGTTATTTGTGCTTTATTTGCTTGGTCGTATTGGCTTAGCTAAAAGCGTTTTAAATTTCTATTGAACTCTCCATCATAATTACTTAAGTGTTGAACGCGAAATTCCACTGCAATTGTTTTAAATGCACTTTGCATGCGACGGCGCGACTACAGCGACTTGCAACTTCTTCGAATGTCGAGTTTTCGAACGAGACTGACAGTGTGACCACCTGCTGGCAGCATTGAAATACCGAATACTGTGCTTTACAAAAAATATACTACCCTGCACGCCTTGCACGAATATATGTTTGTTTTCGTAATAGATTTAAAAATTTGTTAACTAGATAAAAAGAAATGTAAGCAATTTATATATGAAAGCAGACAGCCACATTTGGTTTTTTAAGATTTAAAAAAAATCACTTAAAGTATATCATCGCCAAAAAATATCTATCGATATATCAATATTATATCAACAACAGTGATGCCAAATTGTCCTTTTTTCGGACAGATTTGTCTGGTTTTTAACTGCTTCAGACGGAAAAAATCACAAAACATCTTATATCCGAAAATCTGGCCTTCTTTTAGATTCAAAGCACGGTTGTTCAAATTGTGAGAAAATGTCCAAAGAAGTTTACAAAAAAAAATAGCAATTACTGACTGCACCAGCCATATTTTAAAAACTGGTTTTGTCGTGATGAACCGGACATCAACAAAGAATTTTGCAAATACTGCAATGTAACATCAAAATGCAGATGAAAAAAAACATTGAAGAGGCCTTAAAACTTATTAATACATTTGGTCTGTTTTTCTGTCTTGTTTTTGGTTTTTCATATTTTTTACCTTTGGACGTTTTGTTTCTTTTTGCAGAAAATATTTGGCATCACTGATCAACAACCCTAACCGATAGACAATTCCGTGTTATCAAGTTATTAGAGTAAAAATTACATTTGTTTACAAACATTTGCAATTCGTTAATGAAAATGGGTACACCGCGTAAAAATCTCAACTACTTTTCGCCCTATTCACAAAATGTGGGGCAGTATCCTTCGCAGACATCAGACTACATGTCACAGCATACGGGAGGCTTCCAACCACAGGAAAGGCAGCAACAAAAGCAACATTTCCAACAGGGGACGCCACATTTTTACCAAAGCCGAACGCCACAGCAACAAAATAGTGGATTTTTCGAGGACAGGCAAGGCTCCAATGCGAACAACACCCCGCACTTTTACCGAAATAAAACCCCGCATCAGCAGCAAGGATCGTCGAATCGGCAATTCGGACATCGCGGCGGGAGACGAGGATTTCATCATCAGCAGCAGCATCATAAAAATGCAGATACATTCTCGCAATACTTTCACAGCTCGATGTTGGAGGATCCGTGGCACGAGCTGATGGAGCGTTTCAATGCAATACACGGCAGTGTTGTTCATGATGAGCAGACAAAAAGGGATTCTGATACATAGTTTCAAGTTTAACACTTTATACATTTATGCAACTGTTTCTTATAAAAATTAACGGATAAACTTAATGCTAAGATGTATTTTGTATTTTGCTGTCATTTCTGTTTCTGACGCTTCTCAATGTACTTCTCCCAGTCGTCGGCAATGCGGTTATAGATGCTCATTGCAGCGCGTGCATCCTCCACAGAGTTGTGCTCGCCAGTTTGTATCTCCTGGCCCAACACCGCCATGGTCAGACGCTTCAGACTTGGTGTGTGTCCGTTTGAGACGACCTTGCATAGGGGCTTGTAGCGCGACGTATCACGTATGTGGGCCATTGGATGCTTAATTCCCAGCGCGGCGAGATCATTGCGCAGTGCGTGACCAACAAGGATTTTACCTTGCAGCATCTTGACCACCTCCTCCTGCACGACCTTAAAGTCCTCACCGTTCTCAATGTCCTGGGGACGTATGCCTGAGACGCTGGTGCGATAATCTATGACAGGCTGTCGAGGCTTCACGTGCTTGTCCAGCATCACTTCGCCCACTTTGTTGACTATGGAAACACGTGCAAGCATGGCATCCTGACCATTGTGTCCCACGCCCACCATCTCACAGTCCATGGCCAGGTAACGATTGCGCTGTGCCTTGCGCTTGAGACGATTACGCGCCGATTTTGTCAATGCCTCATTTTCATCAGCATTTCCTACATCTGCTGCTGCTGCTCCAGTTGCTGCTGACGACTGATTCTCGCTGCCAGTGGCCATTTGCCAATTGGAGCCGGCGGCGCGTCTATTGATATTTGGCTGCTGCATCTGCAGACGTTCCATCGAGTTTTGAAGTTTACGCTGTCCAGGGGAATTCATTGTTTTTCCTTTTTGGCTGTTACTGACCTCGCTGCTTCGGTTCATGTCAAACTGCTTTTGACGCTGTGCTGAAGACATTAGACAACTGCGACGTTATATTCATCAGTTTTCCTGCACGCGCTGTGTGTGTGGCCCCCTACTTCAATAAAAATTGGATGTTTCCAACTAATTTTAAAGTTTAGCGAATCGTAAAGTGTGCATAGTTTGAATGAACGAGCTAATTCTCAGATTGTCGTTCATTTCGTTCGTTTGAGTCGCATTTATTGCATGTGCTGGCCAGTGTTGCCATTTTATGTTGTGTGTCATGTTTATGTTATTCATCTGTTAATATTGCAGTTAGCAGCTGGTAAATTCAAATTTCAAATTAGCATTTTTATAAATTTATATTTTGTCAATGTTAATAGTTATGTGCTTTCCCATTAAATTGCACTAGAAGTTTCTTTATGAATTTTCTTAATATCATAAGCGGCAACTATCAGTTTTTGCTGAAGCCATGTAATAGGTCGCTGTTAAATAACAGTTGGACAATATTAAGGAACATATCTGACCAAGATGAAATTATAACAAGGTGATGTATTCGTTTGACGTTCCCCCTTTTTCGGGGCGACGACTGTCAGTACGAAAGCAACCGTCGTAGCAAGCGGTTGTGTCCAGTGTTGCCAGAGTCGCTTTTTTCCCGTCAAATCTGGCTGTTTTCAAAGGCCATTTGCTAGAAAAATTTGCAAACTGCGGGCAGCGGGAATTCTGGCTTTTTTTTTTTTAAAATGGTTTTTTTTCAGATTTTTTTGGTAATTGCCCAAATATAGGGCAAATTAAAAGGCAACACAAAAAATTCACTTCGTGAAATGGCAAAATAATGACAGCACTACAAAAATATGGATGAAAGTCAATTTCTATAAGGATTCTGTGAGCAGACCTGGCTAAGGTTGCCATTGATATGTTATTGTTGCTTTGGTCCAGCGCCGAAGTGGAGCGCATATTTAGCAAAGTCAATCTTGTAAAGTCAAAACTGCGAAAAAAAGTACACTTGAGAATATTGAGAAATTGGATTAATTGTTTGCTACTTAAAATAAAAATAATTCATTTTGTTATGAACTCGATAAGTGCTGCAACATAAGCTTCCCAATAAATTCCTGCGGATGATAGGAACGGGATTATCAGAAGGTAATGAAAATCAGGAGAATGAGGAAAACATTGATGAAATTATTTACATCTTATGAATAAAAGATCAGCAGATGCTCAAATGGTTCAGTTTCCTTTTAGGCAACCTGATTTTGCGCGCTCACTCTTCTGCTCTCAGGAGAAAATACTGGAATTAATGAATTATAAAACTAGTTTTTTTTATGGCTTTTTTCATTAATTTTTCAGCTTTTTTTCATCGTTCCTCCCGTCAAAAACAGCTTTTTTTTTCAAACAAAAGTTGGCAACACTGGTTGTGTCTACTTTTGTTAAAAATATGTGTGCAAAATGTGTCGCTCAAACTCGAGTCGTTTGGTTTGTGTTCCCAGAGATATGAAAAAATACAGATAATGAACATCATTTCAATGAAGGTGATTTTTTATATTACAGCAATGCAAAGCGTAAGGCTTTGCAGGCAAACGCAGTTCCTCAAAATAAGTTGTTATCATACACGGAAAAAATGCCCTCTGCTCTCAGTGATAAATGAGTAAGAGTATAGAAAACCAAACAAAACAAATTTTCTATATATCCATCTCTGTCGTCTCTCTCACGTCGGACCTTCCCTATGTCAGCACAGGAAAAACGTCGCCCCGTGAGAGAGCGAGTACTTCACCTTGTTATAAATTCATCTTGATCTAGACACTCTTGAGCTGCTGTTAAAGAAAACCAATATAAAATAAAAAAACACCATACGAAAAATAAGCAGACATTAATAAAATACGTGTAAAACTAACAAAAAACTAAATGAGCTTACTGCCAATTGCATAAAGTATTAATATAAGCAAAGACATGCACAAAGAAAGTGCATAGATGTTGTGCATAAAAAGGCGAAAAAAGCTCTCCATGCAATTTGTGCAGTTTGCAATTCAGAATGACAATCACAATTGATTTTGTATGCTGCCGCTGAGCGCATAATAAAATAAAACTACACACTCGCACTCGATTCGCGACTCGTTCACAACTGTATTATGGCTGGTGGCACGGCAGCTGGCTCCATGCAACGATTTCACACACGTTGCGGGCGCTCCATAACTTTGTGGGATGGGAATCGTTCGGCCCAACGATCGATGCGAAATTTCAGCCATGCTCTTGTGTTCAGTGCTGAGCCGCTGGTGGATGATGTGCTCTTCGAGGTGGTCATCGAGAAGAAGGTGAGTTGGATGCAGTGTGTCCATGGGATTTCATTGATTTCGGTTTATTTTAATTTGCAGAGCCATTCTTGGGGCGGCAGCATTGAGATTGGCGTCACCTCGGAGTCTCCCGATGATCTGGAATTGGTCGCCTGTGCGACGGCAATGCGCAATGGAACGTGGGTAATGTCCGGCATTGATGTGCGAAAGGATGGACGGCGCTTGCTTGAATTCTATGGCACCGACTTGGAGACACTCAATGAGAATGACCGCGTTGGCGTTATGCGCACCTCCAGTCATGATCTCGTGTTTTATGTCAATGGCGAGCCGCAAGGCGTGGCTGCCCGGAACATGCCAAAGCCACTCTGGGCACTTGTTGATCTCTACGGACGTTGTGTGCAGGTCTCACTGTGTCCGACGGACACCAGCACCACCATCAATAGCAGCAGTGAGGTAACTAAGTCACCTTTCGTTTACTGTGTCTGGTTTAATCCCAAAAATGCATTTCATTAGCTGGATTCGCCCTTACAGCAGCCACTGCAGCAGGTTGTCCAGAATCTGGATGTGCCCATGAGTGTGGATGTCAGTGTGGTGGATGGCAGCAATCTGGACGCCTTCGCACGTCTCAATCTCAATGGCAACGCCAGTTGCAGTTCGAGCATCGCAGGCGCCGCCGGTGAATACTATGATATTAATGATCGCTTGCGTTTCCACACGCGTTGTGGTTCCCTGGTCAAATTGGTGCCCAACTTTCGTTCCGCGGAGCGTCGTCGTCCACTCGATGAGTTCAACAATGGCGTTGTCATGACACATCGTCCGCTGCGCGATAATGAACTCTTTGAGATCCGTATCGATAAGCTGGTGGACAAGTGGTCAGGCTCCATTGAGGTGGGCGTGACCACACACAATCCGACAGTGCTGCACTTTCCAGCCACGATGACCAACATGCGCAGTGGCACCATCATGATGTCCGGCTGCGGCATCCTCACCAATGGCAAGGGAACACGCCGTCAATATGGCGAATTCAATCTGGATGAACTGCGCGAAGGCGATCGTGTTGGCATGATGCGGAAATCCAATGGCAATCTGCACTACTACATCAATGGCCAGGATCAGGGCGTGGCTGCCACACGCGTTGCTGCCACACTGTGGGGTGTCATTGATCTCTATGGTATGACCATCAAAGTGACCATTGTGGATCGAGACGAGCGCGAGCAACAGAATCTGGTGACCAGGCGAAACAACATTGTTGCCGGCATGGCCTTGGCCTGCAGCCACGCCCAGTCGGGCACGCCCACATTGAGCCTGCTCAGCCCGGAGAGCGAAATGAATGTGGCCGGCGCTGCTGGCGGTCTCAGCGAAACCATTTCCAGCACACGCGCCATAGCACGCAACGATGACAGGCTGACGTTCCATCACATCTGTGGCAGCCATGCCACCGTCACCCAAAGTGGACGCACTGCGTTGCGACCGAAGTGAGTATCAACATCCGAAGGGTCATCAATCAAACTCATCTGCTTGTTTTCCATTTCCAGTGCAGCGGATGACTTTAATAATGGTGTTGTGTTGACACGTCGTCCCCTGCGTCCCAATGAGCTGTTCCAGGTGCGACTCGAGCGTGTGGTTACCAAGTGGGCGGGCTCCGTTGAAATGGGCGTGACCACGCACACAGCCGATGAGCTGGACTTTCCATTTACCATGACAAATGTGCGGTAAGTGAAGTACCAATTTAATTGAATTCCAATTGTAATCATCAATTGTTATCTGTGTCAGCTCCGGCACCTGGATGATGACTGGCAATGGTGTCATGCAGAATGGAGTCACTGTGATCGAACAATATGGCCAGAATCTGGATCGTTTGCAGGTGGGAGATCGTGTGGGCGTTGTCCGCAAAGATGATGGCACTCTGCACTTTTGGGTGAACGGTGTGGACCAGGGACCAGCTGCCACAAATGTCCCGGAGCGTGTCTATGGCGTCATTGATCTCTATGGCCAAGCGGCGCAGGCTAGCATCATTGACACCTCGGAATGCGGCAGTCCGGATACGGGCAATTCAACCATTTCGAATACCACGCTATACAGCGAGGTTCCACTCCGTTTCCATACAATACATGGTGCCAATGCGGGCATATCCAACAGTGGATTGACTGCATCACGTCCCAATTCATTGGCGGAGTTCAATGATGCAATTGTGTTCAGTAATCGACCCTTGCGAAATCGCGAACTCTTCGAGGTCGAACTGGAGACAATGGTGCGTCATTGGTCCGGGAATATTGAGATTGGTGTGACGGGCACACGTCCCGAGGACATACAGTTGGCGCCCAATGCCACGGATTTGGAGGCGAATGACACCATCATTCTGTGTGGTCCCATGATCTTTCACAACCGCAAAACCATACGCACCAATGTGCTCATCGATTTGGACACGCTTGGAACGGGCACACGCGTTGGCGTCATGCGCAACGGCGACTATATACACTTCTTTGTGGATGGCATGGATCAGGGTCCGGCTGGGGAATGCCATGCTCCCAATATTTGGGCCATCATTGATCTCTACGGGCAGTGCGCACAGGTTAGTCTGACCCAGACCCAGCTGGACATACGTGCTCCGTATGCGACCAGCGAGAACTCTCAGAGCTGTCAGGCCACATCCGTTATCCAGCATCCGGCACTGGAGACGAAACACCGCTGGACTTGCGTCTCGGGCAGCGTTAGCCTGACCAAGGACTGGACAGAGGCATCTCGCTTCACTGGCTCCACGGCAGCGCTTTCGCATTGCCTGGTCTTCTCCGAGCATCCACTGAGCGTCGGCTCGCCCTTTGAAATCAAGCTGACCTCCATCAATCCCATGTTTGCCGGCAAGTTTAATCTTTATTTAATTATGTTGCACTCATAACGCTTTCCTTTGATTCCCATTGCAGGCTGTCTCAGCATCGGCGTCACAGATCTCAATTTGGCGGATGAAAGTGTGAGGAAGAAGCTGCCCACCAGCCTGAAGCGCATCCCTGCCAATGTGTGGTACGTGAGTGGCAACGAGGTGCGCTACAATTCCAGCTGCCTTCAGAGATCCCTGGCATCCCTTGAATGGCTGCGCGTGGACGATCGCATCACGTTGGAGCGTGTGGAGAACTCGTTGAATATTCTGTTGAACTCGGAGAATGTCAACATTCAGTTCCACAATATACCCAACGATGTGTATGTCGTGGCCGAGCTGCTGGGCTCCACAATGGCCGTGCAGGTTATTTCGACCCAGGGCCCAGCATCTCCTTTGCGTCCCTGCAGTCTGCGCCTGCAGGACTCCATGGACTTTGGCCTGGATCCGCTAAACAAACAGGACAGCTCCATGTTGGAATCAATTGATTCAGAGGCGCAAAACTATGAATTTGTTGATGTTTCCAATAAACACACGCGTCTCGGCGAAGATCGACGCAGTGCAACCAGAAGCAAGTCCTTTAACCAGGCCATAGTCTGCCTAAACAAGCCACTGTGCAAGGGCGAGAGCATCAGCATCAAAGTGGACGCGATCAATAACAAATGGAAGGGCACATTGAGCTTGGGCGTCTTGGCCACGTGTCCACAGGCCATGTCCATTCCCATATCGTTGCTCAACTGCAAGCGCAGCTGTTGGCTGGCCACACATGATTACATCAACATCAATGGTCAGGTGATGGCATCCAAGTATGGAGAAGCCCTCGATAGCATCCAGGTGGGCACTGTGATCACCATGACGCTGACACACGCCGGCATGTTGAGTAAGTAAATCATCTGAAATCGTTTTTCTTGACTGTGCACAACTGTACATCAGAGACTGACTTTTTCTCGTCAAATCTGGCCTTTTCCCTCCAAATCTGGCCTAGTCCCCTCTAGTTCGTGCTTTTCCGCGCCGAAGCGAACTTTTTCCTGCCAAACCTGACATAATTCCACCAAATCTGGCTTTTTAGACCCCGTACTTAAAAAAAGTACAGGGGTCTATTAACTTTGTCAAAAAAAAAGTGCGTAACAGGCAGAAGGGGGCGTGGCAGACCCCATAAAGTATATATATTCTTGATCAGCATCAACAGCCGATTCGATATAGCCATGAGCTCAGAGCCTAAAAGAGCTAGAGACTCCAAACTTGGTATGTAGGTTCGTCTATGTTGCAACCAGGTCAAGTTTGTTTTAGATTTTGAATCGGACCTCTATATCATATAGTTGCCATAGGAACGATCAGTCGAACATCAAGTCTTAGTATGAAAAACTTATTTGTTGTTTAATATATCTGAACCAATAGCGATTTATATAATTTTATTTTAAGCAGTGTTTGCTTTTCCATAGTAAGTACGGGGTCTCCGACAGTCGAGTTTGCTAGACTGGAGCACCGTTCACTAGTTTCGAGTGGAGTTTGCTCGACTGCATCGTTTCCTACTAGTTTATTATACAATAGATAATATTTATAAATACTTATCACTTTTGCAGTCATCATGGTTGGCTCTACAAATCTGGAGGATTTGGCCAATGGTCTGCCTGGTCATGTGTATCCCATTTTCGATGTGTATGGAAAATGCGAGAAGATCACTTTGTTGACGGGCAGCGATGCCACGCGAAATGCTAATGGCACGCCCATTTTGGAGGCACCCGAGGCGTTGGAGCTGGACAATATGCCGCAGCAATGCGAGAAGGCGCATCTGGAGATGCACGAGAAGGAGAAGGATACGGAGCAATTGAGCGACAGTGCCAGAGAGCTGCCCACAGGCGCCTCAACATCCGCAACCGGTAATCTCATGTGAGTAATATCAATTGCCTTTGGAAACTGCTTCTTTATGGAAACTCCTTCCACACAGGACACGTTCGGTTATGGAGAGTGTCTCGGAGAATCTGCTGCTTAACATTTCCATAAAGAATCGTACACTGGAACAACAACGCAATGAACTGGGAGGTTCCTCATCCACTTGGTAAGTAATGAATACCTTTTTTAAGAGCTTCTAATCCCTTTTTTTTAATTCCAGCTGCTTGCGCGAATCTCTGCAGCTGCAGCACAACACAAATCTGAATATACAGCGTAGTCAGAGCACGCAGAGATTCCAGAATTCGTTGAATACTTCAACGGGTGGAGGAGCTAGCGGCTCCAATGCCGCGGGACAGATGCACGGATCGAGCGGCGTCTACGACACAAATAAGGAGTATGATGAGCAGCCACTCTGCTCCAATGTAGTTGCCTCAACTATGGTAGCTTCACACGAATCGGAGCACAGCGAGAACAATGTGGAGCCGGTGGTGGAGGTGGTCAGCGAAAGGGAACGTGAGAGGGAGCGCGAAAGGGAATTGTCAAGCGAATCCGGCGATAATGTGCTGGAGGATGATGAAATCGATTATATGAATCATTTGTTGTTGCTGCAACAGTTGCAACAGAACGAATACACACGCATGCAACATCATTTGATGCCGGATCAGATGTCGCTGCTCAATCTGGATCTCTCCTCGCTCAACTCTGTGGAATCGGACACCAATTCCAGCAGCAATGCACGCGAATCGTTGCGATCAGCGGCCGCTGCATCCGGAGTGTTGGAACAAAACGATTGCGAGTATCTGAAGCAGGTGAAACGCTTTTGTGCATCCCTGGTGCTGCCACAGGCCTTCTTCGACGTGCGTCTGGAGCCGATTTGCTTCTGCTCGAAGTGCAGCGGCAACAGCAACGGGAACGGCGACAAGCTGGAGGGTTGGGTGTACTTTAAGCTCAACCAGCAGACGGTGAATGCGCTGAGCGCTTCGACATCATCCGCCGCCGGCTCTTTAGCGGCACAAGTGCACTTGGATCTCAACGGCGACTGGCTGCCATTTTATTATATGACGCGTGTGGACAAAATCCGCGCCATTTTGGATCGTGGTCAACCGCTGCCGTTGGAAATGGACGAGGATGCAGTCGCAGCTACGCACAAAGATGAGCCCGGAACACGCCTGGAGCTTTATTACTCTCCCAATGCTACGGTCATTGAGCCGGTGCTGCCACAGCATCATTATGTCTCCGAGCAGGGCGTGCATCGGATTTCTACGTCGTTCGAGGTCTACGTCCGACGTCAGTCCATCTCGGGCGTCACTACGGGCAAATCAGGTGGCGAGGCGAAGCGTCGCAGCATGCATACGACCGAGCATGAAGCTACCAACGAAGGTGGTGCGGGAGGCGCCTCTGGCGGTGCTGGCACCTTGAACGAATCTCTGCATCTGCTCAACGATCTGTGCTGGTTCACCAAAGAGGCTGGCGCCTGCATCATTAATGCGTTAATTATTAAATTGGATCGCATCGAGGAGCCCTCAAGCGAACCCTAAATAAAAAGATGCATATTTATAAACAGATAAAGATATACACACTAGTCACCAGCTTGCAGCCGAATTTCCCATTTATCTCGAAAATAAATACTACGCTTGCCACGCATTCGCACTTCCCATTCCCATTCCCCCTTTATAAGTCAGGACATGTTTTGTATTGTGGGCACAAATGAAACTCCAAATATAATCTCATTGTTTTGCATAGTGTCAAAAAACGAATGTTTTTTACTTTGTAATTAATTTTTCAGATCAACTGCAGCTTTCAACTCCAACCAATGGAAACTGTCATAAAGAATAATAATTTTACAATACAATTGAAGAAAACTCTCGCTAGTTCCGAAATAATAAATAACAAAGCTGTTTGTTTCAAATGTTCTTTAATTAAAAAGCGAAAATTCATTTCAGAAAATTCACATTGATTAAATATTTGTTTTTTTATTTTTGTGGCTCTTTAGTTCCCGAATTGATCTGCGTAATATCTCTGACTTTGTTTCTTATCGCATCGATTTTTTGGCTTATGCTTGACACTAGATCATCAGTTGATTGAATTGTATCTTCCTGTTGAGATTCCTTCTCATTGAGGGCGGACAGTTTCGTTTGCAGCTCGTTTATCTTTGCCTCGAGTTGCATTATCTGTTCGCTCTTGCTCTGGAGTGTAAGTTGACTCTGCTTAAGATCCTCTTTGGCTTGATCTCCGGATTGCATCACGGTTCTTAATACGGCATAACAATACGAGCCGCATTGTGGGTCCAAATTTGAGGATTGCTCCGTAAACTGTACGATATATTCTAAATGAAATACCAGTTTAAAGTAAAGCACCTTGAAAGACTTACCGGGACAACTGTTGTTGCGGCATCTGCCCAAAATATCTGCAGGCCAAGCAATAGAATAACAAATGCTTTCATCTCTATAGATTTCCAAACTTTTCGAACTAAGTAAATATTTGTATAGTATAATATATTGCTGCGCTACGTTTCGAAGGAAAAACCCAACTGAAAATCAAACTCAACGCTTCTAGAATTTTTACTCAAGATGTACGCCGTGAGATGATATATATATACTATATACGCATAAATCGTTTAATTTTATGGCCAAATCTTGGAATTTGTTTGTTATTGTTTAAATACCCTGTATTCCGATCGCTAGAGGTATACGGAAATTTTCAAATTAGTTTATGAAATAAAAACAAATTGCATTGCTTTTTTGGAATCATCATTATGGTTTTATTTGATTATTTGAATTCCATTCATTTAGTGTCGCTTTGTTATTATTCAACTATACGCAAAAATGGTCGATTAGAAATGTTTTTATTTGTTTATATTATTTTTAAATTGTTGCATTTATGCAGCCTGTTGTTGTTGTCTGCCTCTTCTCCAGTGTCAATTGCCGCCCTTCGTCTGCTGCACTTAATCAAATCGTTTGATTTATACGCCTACACAATTATTTTATATGTTTACAGCTTGCCAGTTCGCTGATCCTGATGCATTGAAAAAGCAAAAGTTCATATACAAATTGTTGTTTCTTGTTTTTTCTTCTTTTTGTATACGTTAAGTTAATTTTGTTGTTTGTTTCTATTTGTTGTAGTTCTTGTTGTTGTTGTTTATCGTTAGCCAATACCATATATATGTAATTATATATATATATATTTAAATATATCCATTACCGCCGACGATGAATCGGGGCACAAAGCTTACTCCACATCCATGGCAGGATCGTTGGCGGACTGTGCATTGTTGTCCACATCCATTTTGTCACCGGCTGCACTTGGTTCGCCGCCATTCTGTTCCGCATTTGGTGCATCCTTGGGTGGTGACGTTGATGTCTTTGCGGCTGGTTTCGGTTTCGCACGTGTAATCACCGAATTGACGCAGGCATTTAGGGTTTGCATCTCCTGACGCACGCTAGACATCTGAACTGGACTGTCGGAGGTGCGAGGCGCTTGCGTAAACTTGGACAAGTTGGTATCCAACCATTTTTGCGCCTTATCCGCAGTTTCGGAAATGTTAATAAACTCGGTTTCCGTCAAATGATCGTACTTGGCCACACCCTTGCGGAACTCGGCCACAGCCTGGCGGGCAAAAGCAATGCTATTCTTCAACTCATCAAATGCAGCTGGGCACTGCTCGTAATCCTGAGAGCGATGCTTAATGGGATCCGTTTGTTGTTGCAACGTCGTAAGCCGACTGGTGTAAGTCTCACGCTCGCAATCTTCGCCATCCTCATACAGCCAATTCTCGAGATCATTAAGCTGCGACACAATAGCTTCGCGCTCCGCCTCAACCACATAGCGTTCAAGTGCACCACCCTGTAAATGATGAAGAATTTTGATTATTTCTTTTAATATTGAATCAGATATTTGAATCTTACCTGCAACTTGTTGCGCATATCATAAACAAACTCCTCCAAGGCATTCTTGGCATCAATGCGTTCGGTCTCCTTCTGATCGTTGGCAATCATCTTGGCCTCCTCCTGTGTTAGGTTACCCATTTCGCTTGGATTAAAGCCATGGGTGGAGATTTCCATGGGCAGTTCAACGGCCTTGATGGTCTTCTTCTTTGCCTTATCAGTGCCCTGCATTTAACAAAGAAACGAAAAGAATGAAAATTTAATGTGATTCGGTAAAAAATTTGTCCAATTCTTTGTAGCCAATAGAAAGAGGAAATATAGCTCGAAGCGGGAAACAACAAACAAAGCGAAGAGGAAAAACAGCTCAAGCAACAGCCTACAATATGAGCAAGAGATTTCGTGATCGTGTCTGAAGTATGTGAATACATATTTCTATTAGCATTCATTGGATTATATAGGCGCATTGTAAAACGTATTTGTATTTTCATGTTTCTATTTCGTTTTTTAAGGAAATCATCAAATAAATCAATTTAAACAAATTTAATTAAGCATTTTAGGCAAATTGTGTAATAAATTTCATGTAACAATAGTTTTAGATTTGTTTCTGTTTCTTTTTTGTTTATTGTAGGAGCACACAGGGTAGGCGGCTTATGAGCGGTCTTCATCATTCGTTTTATTATTATCGGTTGTTGGGTGTGGGAAAAAGAAAGCGCAATCAATTTGTGCTTGGTTTAATTATAGATTTTAAATTTTGTTCTTAAACGACATTTCCAATTTCGTGACATTTCTCATTATTTGGATAGAATTTCAATTAAAATTATAATTGCATTAATGATTTTAATAATTTTGTTTTTGTTTTGTTTGTTTGTATTTGAAAACGTACCGAACCAAACCAGCCCTTGACCCGCTGTGCCCACCCTTGTCCGCCAGGTGATGTGGCTGTTGATGTATTATTATCATCCTCATTCTCACAATATGCCTAAGAGAGAGCAAAACGCGAGCGCACAATATCCAATATTTGGGATAGTTGTATGTATACATATGTGCCACATATAAGTATGTATATCAAAAGTACGATATTCATATAATATATATATTTAATAATAACAATAACAACAAGAGAAAGAACAACAGCAACTACAGCAACACTAGATCGAGAATGAAACCATATGAAGGGGGAGGGGAAAACCCAATACAAAAAATAAGTCTTAGGTAATTTAAATAAAATGGAAAAATAAGACTATAATATAATAAGTAATAGCCATAAATACAATTAAATATAATTATTTGTTAATAATTCTGCCCCTTTAATCCTCAAAGGAACCGTTATCATTTTTATATATCTATCAGTTGAGTTGTACGAATCAAAGGTATTTTTTTTAATAATGATATGATCGAAATCCTCTATAATAAAATCAAAGGGACAGATATTGATAAAAAGAAAATGTATACATAGTTTAAAATCCCCATGGAAACGGTTCTCATAGGAAAGTTGAGCTGATCTATTACTATTATAATTTAATTTAAAATTCATCAATATATTGTAAGTAAAGAAATATATTTCGGAAAATAATAAGTTTTCAAGAGCTGAAACTTATAATTAAAATTTAAATGCTCATGATATCAAGCTGAGCAAACAAAGCGATTCTATAAAGCGCTTTATTTATGACTTCATTCATTTAAAGAAATTCTAAGTACACAACAATAAAGTCATGGTTTCATTCTCACACTATAAAACAAAACGAAACGTAGTGGAACAGCAACTTAGGAGAAAGTAAATCAGAAGTTAGATAAGCAAATGATTGGATGATATTGGAGTGGTTAGAGGAAGAAACACTTGAAAGGATTAGAAAACAGCGAAAGGAGAGCAGCACCTGGGTAACAGCAGACTGATGGTACTAACGATGATGATGATAACGTCGATGTTGAGAATGATTAATGCAAAGTAAAACTCACCTCCTGCTGAGCATCCGCTTGCTCGCCAGAGTTGCCAGCTGGCTGCTCGCCGGTGGCCTTCTCCTCGGTAGCAGCCTGCTCTCCAGCAGCGGCGGCGGTAGCCTCTTCCAGTTCCTTGCGATCGACAAGTGTGGCCGATGAAATCAGAACGATGCCATTTTGGTTGATGCGAACTTTTAGTTTAACCTCCTGGCATTCGCCACGTTCCGTTGGCTTGATATCCTTGATCTTCCAAACGCCAATGGTTTGATCCGGATACGGCACTGGTTGGCCATAAACAATAGATGCATTGAATGGACTCTTGCGCGCAATAGTCACCAAACGGCTAAATGGCGCTGCATGGAATTGTGGGAAAATTTCAACTTCAGCATTCGTTGATGAGCCTTCGGCATCCCAAAGTACTTTGACCGCATAGTTCTGTATATCAGTCACTCCAAATTCACGGACACGCACAGCCGGCGACATAATGGCGCATTGTAGAGCCGCGCCACGTGATACAGCCTCATCCTGGTTAAGTGTGGTGCTGGCCGGCTTGTTGAACACCTGCACGAGAGATGATAACACAGAGATTAGAGTGGAAATTATGATATGATATATAACTGCACTGACCTGCTCAATGAGAGTCTTGACGGATGGTATGCGAGTGCTGCCGCCCACAATTTCGACAGAGTGGATGTCGTCTAGGGATAACTTAGATTCAGCCAATAGCTTCCTAAAGGTTTTCTCCACCCGCTCTAGAACGGGGGCACAAAGCTCTTCCATTTGGGAACGTTGCATCGAGGAGCTAACATCGACGTCATCCAAGAAGCATTCGATGTTTAGTGGCAGTTTGGTGCTGTTGGCGGACATCTGTTTCTTAAGCTTCTCAATTTCGGCCAGCAGACGGACATTGGCGCGTGCATTGGTTTTGGCATTAATCTTGTAGCGTTCAAGAAACTCCTTGCTAAAGTATTCAGCCAATGCCAGATCAAAGTCACGCCCACCAATCTGATCCCAGCTGCTGGCGAGCATCTTCAGCTTGCCCTTAGTGAATGCACAGGCGCTGACCTGCAGCGCCGAGTGGCCAAAATCAACGAAGATGACATTGCGTGGCTTATCCTCAAACAGATCGTTCTTATAGAAACCATATGACAGAGCCGTTGCCGTTGTCTCATTCATCAGGCGCAGTACATTGAGGCCAGCGATTTGTGCGGCATCGAGGAGCGCACGACGCTCGGCATTGGTAAAGAATACGGGGCAGGCAATGACACAGTCATTCACCTGCGTTTGCATGGCCGTCGCCGAGGTCTCCTTCAATTTGGTGAACAGCATGGCAGTCAGTTGCTCCGGTGAGAAATGCTGATCCTCACCCAAATAGTTGACTTTGATGCCAATGCTGCCATCGTTACGCGCCTCCACGCGCACTGGAATGCTCTTGAGTTCGTGTTGTACATGTGGATCGTTGAATTTGCGTCCAAGCAAACGCTTAAAGCCGCCAACTGTGTTTTTCATGTTTGTCACCTGTTGGTTTTTGGCGGCAACGCCAATGATGCGCTTCTTTCCATCAAAGGCCACCCAAGAGCTATCAAATAAAGAAACAAAGAATTACATTCGATTATTAATTATAATGAAAGCTACCCGCTGCATATTTTTGTACAGGGTATAAAAGCCAAAAACAACGAGTCAAATATGGCTAAAAGTGTAGCTACAACAAACTGAGTAAATCGGGCATACACACACATACGAAACACATGGTGTGCACACATCTATGCAAGTGTGTGTGTATGCGATCGTGTTTTGCCGGCTTTGATTTTATATTCGTAAACTTTATTGAGAACACCCTCTCTCTCGCTCTCTCCGCAACAGCTGCTGCTGCTATGCGCTCTCTTCTCTGATGCTGCTCTGCTCTGAGTGACCGCATGACGCATGCGATGATGTGCGTGTGACTATGTTTGTGTGCCCACTGGCCAAAATTAAAGAAAAAATCAAAAATAAAACAAAAATCATATTTGCAAATGTGGAAATTGCGCCCACGCAGTCTAAGAACATTTATAAATTAAGAATGTTAGTCCAAAAAGTGGAACGAAGTCTTATTTTATATGGAACAGTAAGCAGCAACCAGTGCAATATTTCACAGTTGTCTCTCGATTAATTTGCAATGCTTTTTATGGAGCGCAAGCAGAGCCAAATTTAGGCCTAAGCAATCAGCGCACAAATGCACTCGCTCACATGCATATTACATACTTATGTTCGTATGTATAAATTTAACGTTTTTTCTTTATTAGCGTTACCAGTGACAACAACAATGGAAATTTCTAGGCGCGCATACAAGCAAACAAACCCAGGCACATACAAACACACACACACGCATGCTTATATACCCCCATACACACGCACAGAAACAGTTGGGCATGACTTACATTTATACATAACCTCAAAGAAAGACGAAGGGAGCAACGATTATGCACAACGAATTTAGACGCTTCTCCTAACACATTATACTAATAATCATAATCATGTGCTACATATTCTGGTACTTACGGTGTCGCTCGCAGACTGTAGTCATTGGCAAGGGTCTCGATGCCACCGGACCTGGCTGCCGCAACATAGCAGCCCTCGTTACCAAAATCGATGCCAATCACAGACATTTTTTTTCTTTCTAGTTTCGTTTGCCGATTCGTTTGATTGATTTAGTTGAACTATTTATTTGGTTAGACTTTGTTGCCTAGTTTGGTTGTTGTTGTTGATTTTTATAAGGGGCGGCTTCTTTGTTATTTCAGCAACTGTAAGAAAAAATACGATATATTAGTTTAAAAATCACCAAAACCGACACACACACACTCGTCAAAGCTAATAGCATTGACAAATGACTCGAGAATCTCCTTGATTTGAACATTTTTCGCATTAATTATGGATTTGCTGCCTCATGAATTGAAAACTGTCCAAATCGAAGTCCCATGATATTTTAAGATGCTTGTTTAATGGCTTTCCATTGATCGTTGCTTTGCTGATACATTTACGCACATTTTTTGCAATAATTTATATATATAAGCTATATATATGCTTATTTAAACAATGTATAAACGCTTCAATTTATCTAGCGCGACCGACACGTTTTTTCAGCGTAATGAAAATTCAAGCGGCGACGTCGACGTCGGCTGAGCGAAACTTCTCGAATGCGATGTATCGTGTTATCGCATTATCGATATTTAATGTGCAAACTTATATCGAAGAAAATCGATTACATTTTGCGTTTATGCGTGGCCTTTTGACAATTTGAATTATCGAAGGCGGTTAAACTTTTCCTAATATTAAAAATATAGTTAATTTTTAACATTAATTTTTATTACACATATATATGCATTGTCTTTTTTTTAGCTTAAAACCAAGTGCGCAAAACAAATTGTAATTAGGAATGGTTGATTGACATCGATACAATACCGAAAATAATTAATTGCTAATAAACTTAAGCTAGGTCGCATTTACTATGCCTGTCAGGAATAATTTTGAACACATTGAATAATTACGAGAATAATAGATATTAGAGATTCTATATGTATGTAAAAACTAAGACGAAACCGAAACAGTAAACTGTTACTGCTCTTATTTTAAAAGGCTTGTTTCATCTAGGGTATATTCCGGGTATTCCTTAAATTTTCACTGCAAAACTCATCTAGATATGTACTAAGGCCTTGAGCCGATCTCTATCGTTGTTCCGTTCTGTTTGAATTGAGTACGTGAGCATTTTGCTGGCGTCCGTTGTTCATGTACTCTGAAGGTAACGAGTTTCTAAGGTCACTAAGGTGCTAAACAGTATTTAACAGGGAATGTTTTATGATAGTGGTGTCATGGATCGTGGGTCCTGGGTTCAACATGCAGGGTAGCGTTTTCCATCCTTTATATAAATACTAAGCAGTCTTGCCGGTATCAAAATAATGCTCGTTGCCTTGATTATTGTATTAGTTTCTGCTTCTGCCTCACAGTTGAGCCACCAGTCCCGAGGCGGATATATTATCTCCAGCGCCCGCTGTCTTCTTAGCTACCCGACACACCAGTACGGGCGCCACACAAATCTCCACTTCGATTCTTTGCCTGCTCGGACCAAATTGTATATACTCCTGCCAGCAAGGCACAGGATTGGCTGCGCTCATGCGCATTCGTGGTGCCTGCTCCTGAGCCGAAGTCGCAAAGCTGTCGTCCAGCACCAGCATAACAGACTCCGGATTTACCTATTTATAGAATAGTAATGATTCAGTACGAAATATTTCTTTAGGAGCAAGATCACTCACAAACTGCGATTTGCAGACATAACGATGGGCGGTTAGAGCCGCTTTGGCAGCCGCTCCGCGGGTATTCTTCCACTTGGAGTTGACAATGGTCATTATGGTCTGGTAGGCCAACGTGTGCACATGAATGCGGGAGACGACACGACGTTGCATATCTGCCTCGCGCTTGGTATGATAATCCTCCAGTAGACTGATGAACACCTGTCGCATTTGATCCAATGTATTGGCTACACGTGGATTCCAGTCGGTGGCTAGCGTGGTGCTGCCATGCTGAAGCACTTCG
Organism: Drosophila limbata; assembly: GCA_963924055.1. Taxonomy (NCBI): domain Eukaryota; kingdom Metazoa; phylum Arthropoda; class Insecta; order Diptera; family Drosophilidae; genus Drosophila; species Drosophila limbata. The sequence continues at coordinate 17,672,682 of OZ001354.1, forward strand.
CGTAGATTGGACAGCTCCTGTTCGTTCATGCCCAGAGAGTCGACGTAGGGCAGCACATACTGACGAAGCTGCTGTAGCAGCTCCAGCTCTACGTAGCTGGCCAGCTCGAAATGCTGCAGCGTATCCCTGGGCTGGCTGATCAGCTGCTTCTTCACCTGATTCAAGCGCGCCTCACGTACGCCAGGGCTAAACTTGAACATGTCCATCATTTGCAGACCGCTGACAACCAGCAGCTGTGGTTGGTATTGCTTTAATGCATCGGTCAGCTGCTCCACGGATCTCAGATGTGGATTATTCTTATCGTTGTGCAGTATATAACGATTGGCACGCGGAGCCTCATACGGTCCCCATCTATCACCAGCCTTGTACTCCAGTATAAGATGTATATCATCGTCAGCTATCTCATCCCCAGCGAGACTTATCTCCTTGGGCAGCAGTGGACGCAATCTACAAAGAAAAAAGATTATCAGCTACTTAACTACAGTATGGTAGTAAAACCTACTTCTTGGACATGTGTGCGCCCAGGAGCACATCAGCTCCCTCCATGACAAAGCGCACGGCCATCAGGGGCGCATTGCCGCCCATGTACCAGTGGATTCTCTCCTTGTCCAGCTGCTTGGCATAACCAATCAATTGCTTAAACAACGTGCCGTTTGCAATGACGCGTCTGAAAAGAGTACACATATTAGGATAATCACATATGCGGAATATTCCTATACCAGTTTTTACTTAAATTTAGTTTCGCTGATCACGAAAAATAAATTTAATCAGTGTGCAAATAGGACCAAAAGATCAAAATTGTTTCAGGAATACCCTTTTCAATAAATACTTGGTATCGATGCACTTACTCAGCTGCGGCGCCATTCTTAAAATAATAGACAAATGATTGCAGCAGCTCGTTTTCGTTGTTCACATCATTCGCTGCAATATCTGGACTCACATTGGGCACACGCATTTTGTAAAAGGTGTCGAGAAATTCGGTAGCATTGATCTGCAAATCGGTGCAAGCGCCGTAGCCAACAGCAATTTTGGGCGCTGGCTCAAAGGCGGATCTCTTAACGCTGCTCTCGATGGCCAGGAGACCAGTTAGGAGCACGGTTGTCTTGTTAAGCGCCTGCAGGGACTGGAATGCCTGCCAGATGATTGATATAAAAGCCGTAAATACCGAGCAGCTGGTTACCCAGCCCATATATTTCAGAGCTCTCATTTTTCTGCAGTCTTTCTTTATTTTTTGGCACTCAATAACTTGTTGTTTTTGCCGGCTGCTGCGTCTGTCTGTGTGTCTATCTGTATCACTGTTGTCCGTATTACTCCAGTTCTTTTTATGCTGATGTGGCTGCTGCAGCAATGCTGCTCCTCGGCTGCTGCGACGCTTATCAATTTGAATGCTATTGTTTTATTTTGTTTGTTGTGTCGAGAGTTGAGTTTATAAAAGATAACGACACAACTCCCATTTGCCGACTACTCGAATTAAGAGTAAAAAATCGATATACGTTCCAATCGGTGTGTCGATATATTTACTACCGAAAACTTAACAGGGATGTTCCCTTTTCAAAATTTGAATTGATTTAAATTATTTTATTAAATTTTGACAAAATAAACTATGTCAACTGATTTTATTAAATTAATAAATAGTTATACATGAATGAGAAGTAGTAGTTTTTGTGTTTTGTGACGTCACAAACTTCAGTAAAAACTTATCGATTTCTTGGCAAAATCCGGTTAATTCAATTAAAGTTTGTATAAAATTTAAAAAAGAGCCGGTACATTATTAAAAGCTAATGACAGTATAAAATTTATAGGTATTTGTGAATGAGCCGATACTTATTTTGATTGGCTGTTATTTAAATTGAATCATAAGGGATAACTGGTGACAAATAAGAAAAAACATAACAAGCATAAAGTCAAAGATAACAACAATAATAGTAAAAACAACAATAATACCGCCGCAAGACAGTAATAAAGCTGATGACAATTTAGGCTTAAGTAAGTGGAGTGATGATTTATAAGCTTACAGTCTGGTATTATTCATTTAAGTACGTTTAACAAACTGTTGGCACTTAATGTTCATATCTGATATAATTGATATCTTTACTAAACGATTTTTAAACGTTTTCAGTGTAGTTAAATACGTCATCAGCGTTTATTTTGTTTCGTTTACAATTTTGTACAGACATAGATGTTGCGTCGTTAAAAGGCGGTTCCCTTCTTGTTTCTGTTGTTAACTTAAAACAAGTTGTTGCTTCTTCGTTGTTCCTCTTTAATTGCTTCATGCCGTTATTATTATTGTATTATATTGTATTATAGGCAAGGTTATCCATTGGATTGTTTGTAGAGGAAGTGGAAGTGATACTCAGCTCGTAGGTGCCTGGCAAACATTGATAAAGTGCAATTTTTTAATTCGACAATTGATGTTTAGTACACTCAGGAAAAAATTATTTGAAAATTTTAATATTTACTCTTTGACTTACTTAAGCATATATATATTTAGAAAAAATTTTAAAATAAGATAGTAAACCATCCTATAAATACTCTAAGAAATACTCAAATAAATATCAATCTTTTTCTTAGAAAATTGTTTGTACTTAGTTAAAATAGTTTTTTCTTAATTGTAAATGTAGGTATTATCTTAAATCTAAAATATAAATATAAAAAAAATAATATTAGACTTTAATATTTTTACCGAATATTTAAATAAACTATAAAACCTTATTCTTTCAAGATTAGTATAATATTATAAAATAATACAAGCCAAGTACTAAAACGTATTTTATTTATTAACTTTTGGAATTTTTAAATAAATAAGAATATGATTTAAGATTCCTATTTAAATATAACATAATAGAAACAAATATGACTTTATTTAATTTTACTATGCTTTTTTTTCTCTGGGTGTATATTTATATTTCTTACAAAAATTTCCCAATCGGTTAGATGTTGTTCCAGGTGTTAACACTCCAAAGCGCAAAACAACATGTTCAAAAGGTTCATCCAGTAATGTATTTTTTTTATAGCATTTCCACTGATAAAATCAACAAACGCCAATTAGCGACAGTAAATTATATAAGTCGAAAAACAACCAGACTCTATTTATCACAACGTATCACGTACAGTTTTATACTCAGTTTTGGTTTCGCTAATCAACTTAAAATGCTGAAGATGCCCCTAAAGTCGGTGAGTTGCAGGTCTCGTTGCCTTTACCCGTTTTTTAGCTTCTCCACACACCAGACTTAAGACGCGAACGCGCCCCTTTTGACCATTTTTGTTCTGGTCAGGCCATAAAAATGCGCTTCTTTCTGCCCACCGATTTTTCAAGTGGTCAGCGATAAGCGTTAAGTCTGACAAGTGGAAATGTCGTTGATACTGCCTCGAAACTATTTTTAACTGGCTAACGAAAGTGAATTTCAGAATTGACGCTTACTCAGACGATGGCGACGACAACGACTTGGCTTTAACCGGCTTGTCGCTTCGGCGGACTTGTGAGTGCATGAGCATGTGTCTGAGAATCGGAGACAGCCAATTTTGATATAAATATACCGTGTAACTATTTAAGCAATGGGGCATATTGACATTTTCGGAAGATAAGATTCTTTTAAATATTATTATTGAATATGAAAAAAAAGAAACAAGAAAAGCAGAGTTCAGAGATTCCTTATTGTTTTAGTTTTTTTTTGTATTTGTTAATTATAATTTAGGTCTTGTTACTTTTAAAATAAAAGTTAAAGCAAATTTTTATGCAATTTTTTTTATTTATTGTTTTTAAGTGTAATAATTAAATTGATTTTCCTTAACTAGTAATTGTACTATCTCATTCTATTTCATGTTGAGCTATAATAAATTTGTGTATATATTATAGGATGTATATTAGTTGAGCAATCTCCACGCTAAAATTTGCACTTAATTTGTATTGTGTTTTGTTCTTTTAACGTGTTTCGTATGCTTGTGCGAACCTTTTTTATTCTATGCGTAGTACGCTGTCCGCTGTCCGCTGTCCGCGGCACCGTCTCTGGGGCTATCCATATACCATATAAAATCAACATAATCGGAAATTCTAGCGAGCAGTTTATTCTATGCGATCGACGGAGCCGGACGCGCTGCTGCCTTCTGAGGCTACAAAATATTAAATATTTATATAAGTTTATATTGTAGTATATAAAATACAGTTCTATACTTTTAAGTAATTGTGCAATTTTTCGGCAAAGTTGCAAGATTTACCGTTAAAAGAAAGAGGTTGACAGAAAGTTTGCAAAAAAAAGTGCTGTGAATTGAAAGTGACAAATAATAAAAGGTAATTTACATACTTAATTAAATGAAGTAAAATCCGTTGAATTGTGTTAATAATTAGTTTTGATTGCATTTTCGTGTTGTTCATTGTGACGCGTTCGTTTCCTAAGTCTTTTGTTTGAACACCGTGCATTATGCAAAAAGGAAATAGATTCTAAATATATATTTGTGAATATAAATATGAACTGGATTTAGCACACCGTCTAGCGCTATATATAAACAAAATTCGTGTTGCTTTTACGGTTCACTCTTCCGCCACTTCCGCCTGCCAACCTATTATAAATGAATATCGTAAATGTTTTTCAAGATTTTTCAAAAACGCTTTTATTGTTCTTTCGCTGGCCAAAGAGCGTGGCAAAATGAGGCCGAGTGACAATGTGCGTTTTGGCTTAAATTGTAATGAACTGCCAAATGAAAACTCCTGCGACTCAAGGTCAATTTGAATCATTATCCCAACAGGGAAACTTTGACTTTAACTAAATAATTAGTCAAAATAAATTTGCATAAATTTTGTCGACATTCTTTTATGCTAAATACCCAAATTGGCCCAACAAATACTGACTGAGCAATTTATACGAATCATCAAAACAAAACAAAACAATCATCGCAAAAGGTGAATAAACTAACGCGTCTGTAATGAAACATCTTCAGAGAACTGGTTCAGCATCGAGGACGTCACCAGCAGTAGCAGTAGCTTCATCGAAAGCAAGAGTTCGACAGGTTCATTAATCTTGGATTGATCTTATTTTAAGCTGTAAAACATGATGTGGAAGGCGTCTCTGTTCCTGTTCTTGGTCGTCGGCGTCGCCGTTGTGACGTCACAGCGCACGTCATTGGATGTAGCTTTGAGGCATGCCTATCGTCCACTCAGATTGCTGGGCTTGGCCTTCGCTGGTCGCTCCGGCGACGAGACAGCAAACGTTCAACGTGTGCGGGATGCGGGCGTAAGTTTGATTCCTGTTTCGATTTGTGACAGATATGCATATAATAGCTATATAATAGCTAAATTCTACAACAAAAAGCAAGTAATACAAATTAAGAAACGAAATTTATTTAAGAAATTGATTTGTATACTATAAACTAAATATAAAAATCAAAAATATTTTATTAAAATTTTAGCGACTTTAAGCAAGTAATTTGAAATTCAAAGTTACCAAAGTTGGGAATAATGTTAATAGAAAAAAACAAAATTAGAGAAAATACATTGGAAAGGAATTTAAAAATTCAGAAATACTTTTAAAAAGAAAGAAAAAAAAAAGATATTTTTTTGTAACATTTTCTTAGAATCTCAGCCTAGGAATATATAAATATTGTGGCTGCTTAAATCTAATTTTAATGGAAAGTACTTTTCTTAGTTGTTGTATTCTGACTGTTGTTTTATTTCAATTTTCTGATTGTTGTACTCGGAATCTCTTTCTTGCTGGAGTTTTTAAATTTTTTCCTCTTTAAATTTTATTTTTGATCATTTTTTTGTTTTTACAATTCTTTAATTAAAGTTGGAGTTTCGTAGGAGCTAACATAAGTTAAGATTAACAGATGCCGAAGAAGACTTCACTCTCACCTATTTCCTCTCACTAGAAAACCCAAAACTCGAATGCGCGAACGCGATCTTTGCTGCAGTTCTGTGATGCTGAACATGGACCGGGAAGACGCAGCGAGCAGCGTCCCACGAGTGTGCATCGCTTGAGACCCGGCGACATAGACATCATTGGTGGAATGGGTGACTCCTTGACCGCTGGAAATGGCATCTTTGCCACTAATTTGGTGCATGTCACTGTGGAGAATCGCGGTGCATCGTGGTCCATTGGCGGGCAATACAATTGGCGAAAGTATCTAACGTTGCCCAATATTCTCAAGGAGTTCAATCCCAATCTCTATGGATACTCACTTAAGGACGGTCTCTCCACAGAGCGCTCCTCCCGCTTCAATGTTGCCGAACTGGCGGCCATGTCCCGAGATGTGCCCTATATGGCCAAAGTGCTGGTGAAACGCTTGCAGCATGATCCCAAAGTGAACATGACCCACGACTGGAAACTAATCACGTTGTTCATAGGCAACAATGATTTCTGCACCGATATTTGCTTCTATCCCAAACCGGAACTGACTGTTTCCTATCATGAGCAGAATATGCTTAAGACTTACCGCTATTTGAGGGATCATGTGCCGCGCCTGCTGCTCAATGTGGTGCCCGCACCCAATTTGAGATTTCTAGCGAATCTGTCGGGTCTGCCGCCGGTTTGCTACAGCACCTTGCGCTTCGAGTGCCCCTGTTTGCTGGGCAAGACCAAAGCCCACCTGGACTACTACGAAGGCATCATGAAGCAATGGATAGCCAAGGATTACGAGATTGCCAACATGCCGGAGTTTAATACTGAGGTGAGTCTGGAAAGATTTCATATGCACAATTTCTCTATGGTTTCTTTTTAGACATTTACCATCAATGTGCAGCCTTTCTCCCAGTTTGAAGACTTTCCACGCACTCGAACTGGGCAAACGGATACGCGATTCTTCTCCGAGGATTGCTTTCATCTAAGTCAACGTGGACATGCCGCCGCCGCCAATGCCATTTGGAATAATATGCTGGAGATGGAGGGCGAGAAAAGTGGCTTCAATCCGCATTTGTTTGAGAAGTTTCGCTGTCCCACCGAGGCGCGACCTTTTCTGATCACGCGGGTCAACAGTCGAGCCGACTTTATCGTCTAATAATCGTCAAAATTATATAACAGTCTCTGTGATATTTCTCCTAAGTCTAACTTATCCATTTGCTTGTCAAATTCATTGACACTTTGATAAATATACATTTAAGTATCTGAAAACTTTACTTCACGATGCGGCTAATGAGTAAGTCAAACAAAGTGTGCATAATTTATTAGTTTCCTCCCAAAAGGGGCGTGGCTGCTGTTTAATTTACATATCATAACGTCTGAAATGGAATGCGCGTGTCTTCTTACAGTGAAGTCGCCTCCAAGTTACATTTGCCCCATAATAATTAGCCACTAGGGTTACTCATTGAACCCAAGATCAAAATGCATTACTATCGAGAGCTTATTAATCTCCGAGGGCTATTAAATAAGTTGAATTACTCAGTAAACAACCGATAAAAATGCATTTATTTCGAGTGTTTATTAATCTGAGAGTTGAGCATATGTAAAATTATTCAAAGTCAAGTGATTAACTCAGGGTTTATTTACAGGCAGAACTTTTGTTCAGAATTACAGACAACGAATTGCGAAATTGTAAAAATTAAAAAAAAACTCTATATAATATAACTCTGTAATGTTTTTAAGAAATGCTCGAAGTCCAAAAGTTTGCTAAATATTGATACCTCTAATATTGTATAATTATAAAAATATACTCTGTCTCAAAGTTTACTTATAAATCCTAATAAATTGACAATTTAAAAAAAGTTTACTTATTAAAATAACGCATTTGAATTACAAAAATTTGATATTGAACTTTTATTTATTTTAAGATTCAATGAATTGTGGACGAATCAACATTTGAAGTAATTTAATGGACTTGTCCGAAGTCCAGAAGATTCCTCGATTATGCTGATTAGATTTGTCATGATATATTCCATTAAAGTTGCTGAAAAGACAGGCAAAATGATAGTTTTGTAAAATATGCCATTACAGGTTATTAGCTACTTACACATATGCACAATTGTCACCAGCGTACCACCAGCCACCATGATGTTTATCCGCACAATTCGCTTCGGTATTGTTATCGTTATCCCGGTCAAATGTTGAGAAATTGTTAAATTTGTGTTTAGCAAATAAGTCATCATCATCATCATTATAATAAGAAAAGCCCAAAGTGATTAATCTATAGTGTTCGTCTTCTCCAGCAATAGCAAATTGAGGAACCATCTGATTTATGTGATGGTAGAAATCGTCGGATATTTCCATTCTTATTAAAAGCTCATGGGGTTGATCCATCGTCAGGCGATGGATTTTTTCCAAGCCTAGGAAAAAGTCACCATCAAATGAGCCAAAGCCATCCCTGTATGTGGCCCAATCCCTATGAAAATCTTCCTTGCCATTGATCCGTTGTTGAATAACCAACCATCCTTTACTAGACTCCGTACCTCGACACAGTACATTGAATGTGAAATCAACCGAAAGTGATATTTGATGGACACCCGGAGAATCTCGATAGGGAGCACAGCTTTTCACAAGGTTTGCTTCGTACCTTTCCAATGAATCTGCACAATTTTTTCCATCGATTTCCAATTTTGATATTTCTTGATCTTTTTCAGAAATGATTTCATTTTGCATTTTTAACTTATGTTCATATTCCAACAATTGCCTATTTGCATTGACTTTTTTAATTAGTTCACTTATGATATTCTGATCAGACTCTATTCGAGCTTTTAATTCGTTTATTATTGCGGCACTGCAATTTTCATTTCTCGCCAGAGTTTCCTCGTGCCTATTAATAATGTTATCCTTTAGTTGAATGGATTTTTCTAGCTCAATTTTTCTATTTTTCAGCTCTTCTTTACTTCCAGATACTTTACTTATGACCAGAACTAGGCCAAATATGTATAATAAAAAAACTTTTTGATATTTCATTCTATTCACACTTCGCGCTGCGTACAATTGTGAATAAAGACTGATTTTTGGGAACCAAATCGAAATCTAGCACAGGGCGAAAAACAAGTCACTAAAATATACAAAACTGATAAGAAGTGTCTCGGTCGTCTAAGTTTCATTTTGAATATAACAACAATTTTGGGGTTTCTTTTTGATAATCTAAAATAAGTTTTATTCATTTGAAAATAATCGCATGACATGATGATACTTAGAGGTTCTATTAGCCAATCAAAAATCTGTTTAATTCCAATCAAAATTGTCTCATGTTAGTTACCAATACTTATTCTACAATGCAATTAAAGCAGTTCCAACATTTTAATATTTGCTTAATATTTACAACAAAAGGTAAAATTTATTTTAATAATTTATAATAGTAATTAAAATGTTTCGGTTAGTCAAAATATAGTGCATATAAACATTAAAAGATCAAGATATTAATTTTTTCGTTTACCCCAAATTTTATAAGCTGTTTTATTTTTCGGGTTCGCTTAAGGCTGCATTCATTGCAAGGTAGTTTCATCAAGTTTCTATGCTTTTTATTAGACTTGTAAAAATTATAAAAGTGTAATTATTGTCAATAAAATCTAAAAAAGCGACTCGCTTAAGGGAAATCACATTTTAAAGATGAATCTTAATGCAAGCGCTTAAATTTTCCATTGTGATTATAAAGAAAAGTATTAAAAATATAATGTAAGGAAGTTTTAAGTGTACAGGTTTTCATGCTTAACACCGCTTAAGTGGAGCCATAAAAACAAATTTTTTTTTTTTCCTGAACAACCCCTTTTTACAGCTGATAACTGTCGTGTTTGCCCCTCGACTTGGGTGGTAATAAAACTTGTTACAAATTGTTGGAGCATCAATACCGTCTGCTCATAATAATTGTTAATTTTAATATCGAAACGTTGCGTTTCCAACGGTTTCGATGTCGGAACGTGTTTTTCTGGCTAATGGGGCACCTCCCTCTGGGCCAATGTGCCACTCCCCCCCCCCCCCACCACCACACTACCCGCTCAGTTGTTGTGATGATCAACGGTTTCGCGTGCAAGTGCGAAAAGGTAATTGAAACAAAAACATCAATTACGTTTGTTGTTATTTCTTTTGGTTTCGTATTTTTAGCGCTGATTGCAGCACTTAATAAAATAGTCTGCCCCTTCCACACCCCTTTCCGTTGGGTCTATGCAAAATGCGGCTATAAGGTTTGTCGTCTGTCCAAGTAACTCGGTCAGTGTTAAGGTTAATGCCTGCTCTGCGATATCGCGACTTTCCCTTGACTTTGAACTTGACAGAAATTGAAATGATTTATATTTATACTATATACATATGATAAATGTTCTCTATCATGTTCTTTCTAAGTTTATGATCGTAGTAGCATGGTGAGCGAGTCTCTTGAATTCTTGACTTATAAGTCATTTCAAAGTCACGCCCGTTTCAGTTGTCACTTATAGCTGGAATTTCGGGTAGATATTGGCATCTCGCTATTGCAAAATATACCCCGTATTTTAAAAAAGTGCCTCAAATGGGTATTTAAATTTTTAAAGTGTCAAAAATTAGTACATATTATAAATATGTTTATATTCGATGGGCACTTAAAATTTGATTGTAAGCATTTATTATATTTATTCTTTCCCGTGCACAGGGTATTTGCAAGTCGGATAAATTGTGTTTTTGAATATAAAACACTTTTAGCTGGCTCAGCTTGCATTTAATTTTAAAATAGCTATTAGTTAAACTGCTTTGAGTTCGATGTGTAATTTAATTAAATTAAATAATTGATGAATTGATTGGTTGATTAATTGATTAACATGTCGAAGGCTTTACAAATTTCAGGGGAAGACATGCCAATTACACTGAATTACATTATCAAATTTATACTAGGAAATATTTTGATTGAATTATTAATTTTTTTTGCCGATAATATATTTTAATGGCAAAAGGTGTTCTTTCCTGGCCAAGTCCCCCGACTCAATGAATTGAATATTTTAAATGTAAATTAAACGCACTTAATAAATTTGCATTTAAATATGTATTCAAATAAAAACATTGTTTTTATATGACTTTATGAAAGAATATAAGTAAAACAAATAAATTATAGTTCATACACTAAAAAGTATTGCATACTTTTAGGATGGACTAATAAATTAATTAAACTACAAATGGAAATTGTTGAAAATGTTTGATAATCTATTAAATAATATTGACTTAGATTATATACAATAAATATTTACAGTATTAAAAGCTGCTTAAGGTCAACCAAAGCGACTGCTGTTGGTCAAGCTTCACTGTTCGGTCCAATTGCCAGAGTATTTCGACTGCACTTGCAGTCCACGGTTTCGACACTAAAAAATATTGCCTACTTTTAGGATTAACTAATAAATTATTTAAACTACAAGTGGAAATTGTTGAAAATGTATTATAATTTATTTAAATAATATTGACTTAGATTAAATACAATAAATATTTACAGCATTCAAAGTTCCTTGAGATCAACCAAAGCGACTGCTGTTGTCCAAGATTTCACTGCTAGATCCCATTAGAGTACTCTGACTGCACTTGCAGTCCACGGTTTCGACACTAAAAATATTGCATACTTTTAGGATGGACTAATAAATTTATTAAACTACAAATGGAAATATTTGAAAATGTATTTTAATTTATTTAAATAATATTGACTTAGATTATATACAATAAATATTTACAGCATTCAAAGTTGCTTAAGGTCAACCAAAGCGACTGCTGTTGTCCAAGACTTCACTGCTAGATCCCATTAGCGTACTCTGACTGCACTTGCGTACTCGGTTTCGACCCGAAAAAGTATTGCATACTTTTAGGATTAACTAATAAATTATTTAAACTACAAATGGAAATTGTTGAAAATGTATTATAATTTATTTAAATAATATTGACTTAGATTATATACAATAATTATTTACAGCATTGTAAGTTGTTTAAGGTCAACCAAAGCGACTGCTGTTGTCCAAGACTTCACTGCTAGATCCCATTAGAGTATTCTGACTGCACTTGCAATCCTCGCCATCGGCGCGTCCTTTGACAGAGGTTAAAATGCGAACACCTTCGGCAAACTTGGGAAAACCAGACATGGTTTCCTTAAGCGTGGTCATCATCACCGGCAGATACATAAAGAAGTCTTTGAAGTGACCCACAACTGTGTGATAATCCACAGGTCGCCCATTGGCACCTCCATTTCCCCCCGTTCCCTGGTAATTCCCGTCAACGTCAATGTCATTGCCAGTCGGGGAATATGGCATGGCCCAGCAATGTGGCATAACTGTAAGACATTTCAATTAAATCGGTAACAAAATGGGTGGAATTACTTGAGACTTACCCAACATTAGAACAAGTGCGACTACTTGAATCTGTCTGCTGTGCTGCGCCATGTTATCTTAACTCTTGGGATTGACGTATTTTGTGGAAATGCTCAGTTCTTGCCATTGCCGTCAACAATTTATAACATTTAACAAAGCCGCCGTAAGCAGAATTGCCCCATTTCAAGTCTCTTTATCTCAGCCATTTCTTTTGTGCTTTTCACTTTTGCGCTGAGCACAGCAGAAAACTCGAAACTCTTGGCGAAAATTTGATTTGCTGTTCAATGTTATTGCTGAAGAACATTCTGGCCAAGAGCGTCAAGAACAGTTTCTTAAGTTAAGCAAATATAATTATTTTAAAGAGTATAAGACGTTCATGTTTTTATCAACTTTTCAATTAATTTACTTGCTTCAATAAAATTTTTCACGATTTTGCATTTTAAGCCATTTCTGCTGAGTAATTTAAGCGGCATCTATGGCTCAGCAGCGCAACATTATAATTAAAGCGCCATTTTTGATTTCGAATTTTTTGTGTAGGTACACACTGTTAACAATACATTATGAACACACTTTTTACACAGATGTTAGTTGCGTTAGCAAGCAATAGATGGCGACACTTAGCTAATTATGTTTGGTTCGGTTATTTGCTAACTTTGCTTGGCGCAAAATTTGAATAAAATTTTCAAAAATCAATTAAAAAAAATTGAGAAACAATTTGAAAAAAAAAACGTTGCGCATACGCCGCATAGGTCGGTCCAGTCCCCTCAAGTCCAACTTGGCTTGGCGGGTTTCTTTTAATTGTACGTTTGTTTTGAACGCGAGATTTTTTTTATTTTTAGTGAACGATTTTTGAGCCGTCTTTTAACCGAGTTCAGTATTCTCATATTTCAATTTTATTTCTTTTATTTAATGCTTGTTTTTGTTCTTGTTATTTCTGGCGTGTGATTTATTTGCTTTGTATTTTAGATTCGACTTTCACTTCAGTTTCACACACACTCACGCTGTGTGCTGTGCGTGTGACGCTGCGGCTAGCTATTGGGTGTGGGTTTTAATGGCCGCCGCAGCAGCGCGCTGCTGTCTGTTTTGTGACAATGAGTGAGAGTGAGAAGAGAGAGAGTGCTCGCTCGCTCATCATGAACAACCTGTAACGCTTGTGGGTTGCGTTCGGTGACTGTAACCTAAACTACTTCTTCTTTGATTTTCACAGGGTTTTTATCTTTCACAGTTATGGTCTGATTGAGTATCGTGTGTGGCAGAAGCAGAAGAACTTGGATTATTAAAAGATGATCGAAATTAAAAAACATTACTTTTTTAAAAATATGTTTGGAAAGCACAGTAAAACAGCATTTGCATACAATACAAACTGAATCGAAGTTTATTAACTTTAAATCTAATATAACATTATATTTAAATCTTCTAGAAAATTGCTGCAATTACGTAAAATTCTCAATTGCCTTACATTTATTTGAATTTGTTTGGTTTGTAATTGTTTTTAAGAGAAAGCAACGATTTGCGCACATTTAATTTAGCTTGGTAATGAACAGTAATTGTGACATTTGGATATTATATAGACACGCTTTGTAAACTTGACCCACAGGATATGCCGTGTCCTTGAACATGTAAGTTTATTACAGCCACTTGAATAATATTTGTGTTTTCTTAAGCTGTCGTTTCATTAGCCAGACAAGTATATTATGAAAACAGCTTTGACTGCGACTACAATCAAGTTATAGGAATAGAAATGGTAGCTAATCAAAGCTTACAATCTCCTGGGACTATGGCCATAAAGGCAGGGACAGCGAGGGGGTGTGAGAGGTGTCCTGTTTCTGCTCATGTTTACACTTGTCATTATTGTTAATTGTGTTTGTTGTGGGTCAAGCATACATGAACCACATTTACACATTTACATTCATATGGCCAGCCATTTTTTCAGTTATAGTTTTAGTATCGCTCGTGGCTCAGTTGTTAACGGTTCGTTGTGAAATCAAAAAAATCCAAAGGCTGACTGTACTTCGAACAGTATGCGAAAGCGCAAAAAGTCCAACAATTTAAAGAGCTGCTAACGGAAATTGGTAAAAAAAACTGATCAATACAGAACAGAATCTTATTTTTAGTGCATTCGAAGAGTCTTTGAACTTTGGTTATACAATAATCTGAGCATTTTCGAAGAAAGTCTCACACCTGTAAAGCGAATTTTTAAATAGGGGAGTATAACTTTACTCTGATTTGAAGTTTTCCAAGTCGTTGCAAACTAATAATTACTGTTAAAAATTAATACACGAAGTACACATAGCGATAAAATGATATCATGCTTAAAACCTCAAATGTAAAGCATAAAAGTAAGCGAAAAAAAGTGTGCTTGAATTAAAAGCGAAACAAATATCGGTTTCAGTTAATAAAGGTTTTGTAACGGTGATCCGGTTTTTGTATGTTTCGGTTTTAAAATTCCGGTATGGTTTCGGTTAACAAAAAAATTTTTTTTTTCAAAAATAAAATTATATTAATAATATAATAATAATTAAAAAGGCATTACTTTCTTAATGTTTCATTCACACATTAATTTCACATGTTCTTCAGTATTAATCAATATTTAATTTAACAAAATTAGTTATTTATGCTTATTCAGTGCTATGCAAATTTGATCATGAATATCACAAATAAAAATATAAAATTAAACATAAGAAAATTAAAATCAAAATTAAAAATGAAAAATTTTTTTTTCGGGTACTAAACGGTTATTTCGGCTTACAGAGTTTCGGTTAGGGTTTCACTTACGGTTTTAAATTTCAATCGGTTTTTACCGGTTAATCCCTGATTTAAATACTTGCTTCGAGGTCATTAGTTAACTGTAGTAGTACTTTATTCTCTCTGTGTACAGTCAAACTTAGCTGCAACGAACTGCTTAGAATTTATTTCGACTAGATGACTTTCATACCTTTTCTGAGTGTATTTTAATGAAATTTGCCCATACTCATATGTAAAGTAAAATTGATTTTGCCTAAACAGTTGAAATGGGTACTGGGATTGAGCTGATCGTGGCTGCTGCGCTGTGCTTGACCTGTCCTCCACTAAATGAGACAATGCCCGAGGGTTTGATACTGTTGAATCCGGACGGGAGTCAGGTGACAGAGATGCCCATAGATCTGGAGGATGCGGGATTGGTTGAAGAGGCGCCAGTGGAAACTCTGGAAGTGTTGCGCAACAAAAAGGAGAAACTGCGAAATATGAAGGAATGGATAAATGGAAAACATCTGAAAATTGCCACGCTCGAGGATTATCCCTTGAGTTACACCGAAGTACTGGAGAATGGCACGAGGATTGGTCATGGAGTTTCCTTTCAGATCATTGAATTTCTGCAGAAGAAATTCAACTTTACATTTGATGTTGTGGTGCCGCAGGATAATATCATTGGCTCCACAATGGATTTGGATCGCAGTCTAATTGAAATGGTCAACAATAGTGTGAGTAATTCCCTAGGGAAACATTAAGGAAATCGTCAGGATTGAGTTGTAATCTGTTTCATGTTAGGATGTGGATCTGGCTGCTGCTTTTATACCATCGTTGTCGGAGCAACGCACCTTTGTGTTCTACTCGACGACCACATTGGACGAGGGTGAATGGATTATGGTCATGCGACGTCCCAGGGAGTCGGCAAGTGGTTCCGGTTTGCTGGCACCCTTTGATTTTCGTGTCTGGATACTCATCTTTGTGTCTTTGGTGGCCGTTGGACCCATCATCTATTTGCTGATCATCATACGCAATCGGCTGACGGGGGATGCAGTGCAGCAGCCGTATTCCCTGGGACACTGTGCCTGGTTCGTCTACGGGGCCCTCATGAAACAGGGCAGCACTCTCTCCCCAATTGCAGGTATTTGGAATATATAGTATGTGTATGCATTTACTCACATGTGGCGCAATTAACCCTAATGCAGCGATAGTCATCGACAATTTGTGCACTGGACTCTTGGTCGATTCGCTTGCCTGCTTCACATGCAATCGTCCAGTTTGTCCTTTCAATTATGAAATACGTTTATACTAAGCATGTGCATTTATTCGATTCAATTGCAGATTCGACGCGCCTGCTATTTGCCACCTGGTGGATATTCATCACCATTCTGACCTCGTTCTATACCGCCAATCTGACAGCCTTCCTCACCCTCTCCAAGTTCACACTGCCCTACAATACGGTTAACGATATTCTCTCGAAGAACAAGCACTTTGTATCGTTGCGGGGTGGAGGAGTTGAGTATGCCATTCGCACGGTAAGCTGAAGATCCTTTTCTTACAGCCAGTTGGCGTCACAATGTCGCCTTCTTAATCGTCGGCGAGTCAGCAGAGCGAATGTTCTGCTTCGTGTCGAGTTCATTTTTATTATAATTTTCTCAAACTTCCAACATTTTCCTTTCGTAGACCAACGAATCTCTATCCATGCTGAATCACATGATCCACAACAATTATGCAGTCTTCACGGATGCCTCCAACGATTCCTATAATCTGCGCAACTACGTCGAGCGCAATGGCTATGTGTTTGTACGGGATCGTCCAGCGATTAATATAATGCTCTATAGGGATTATTTGTATCGCAAGTCGCTTAGCTTCAGCGATGAGAAAGTTCATTGTCCCTTCGCCATGGCCAAGGATCCGTTTTTAAAGAAGAAGCGAACTTTTGCCTATCCCATTGGCTCCAATCTGAGTGAACTCTTCGATCCTGAGTAAGTCGATTATTGAAATTTACTCGAATTTGTACGCTATATTTTTATCTTTAATGTAATATTAACGATATATCTATAACTCGAACTAAAAAATCGAATAAAAAAAAATTAGTTAACTTACTTCTAAATGTTGAGAAAGTATTTTTCTAAATACTTTTACTTTTGTTCCTAAAGAAAACATTCTAGTTTTAAGAAAATTTTTGACAACTTTTCTCAATTATAAGTAAATAAGTTTTCTAAATCTAGATCTCAGTGTATGTATTTATATATCTATTTCCTTTTTATTGCGATA
Source organism: Drosophila limbata (assembly GCA_963924055.1). NCBI lineage: Eukaryota > Metazoa > Arthropoda > Insecta > Diptera > Drosophilidae > Drosophila > Drosophila limbata. Next base: position 17,689,888 of record OZ001354.1, read on the forward strand.
GACTTCTCAATCTGGTTGAATCTGGCATTGTCAAGCATTTGTCGGCCCGGAATTTGCCGAGTGCAGAGATTTGTCCTCAGGATCTGGGCAGTACGGAGCGGCAGCTGAGGAACGGGGATCTCATGATGACCTATTACATAATGCTAACGGGATTTGCAACAGCACTGGCCGTGTTCACCACAGAGCTGTTGTTCCGCTACATAAACGGACGACACGAGGCCAATCAGTGGGCACGACATGGAATCGGACGGACGACCAATGGTCAGAGTATAAAGCCATCTCGTTGGCTGCGTGGACTGCGACGCTTCAACATCGGGGATGGACAGCTGTTGGGCACTTCGACACATGGCCTGAATGTGACGCCTCCTCCTCCATATCAGAGCATCTTCAGTCAGGGTCATGGTCACGGTGGTGAGCAGCGTTGGCGTCGTGCTGCCGCCGCCAATGGACAACATGGCCTCATCCTGGGAGGCGATCAGAATCTGGGGGGCGTGAGACGCTTGATCAACGGACGGGATTATATAGTATTTCGCAACTCAAATGGACAGAGTCAACTGGTGCCTGTAAGATCTCCTTCGGCCGCCCTGTTTCAATATACTTACACGGAGTAGGATTACAATCTTATTTAAAGTAGACATTTTTTTACTTTTAAAACCACATGTTTATCAAAGACGTAGACAAATGATCTAGTGCAAGTTTAATAGGTCCTCTAGGAGAGTAATTATATTATATGATGTAAGAAAATAAAATGCAATAATTAAAACAGTTATTGGTACTTTGATTTCGGGGAAATCCCCTGTAATTAAAGAAAAAAAATCAAATTTCCACTAACTTTATTAATAATTGCATTCAACTTTATGAATTATACATAACTATTAGATTAATCACAATAAACTTGTAGCTGTTTTGTGATCAAAGCTTTAATCAATTGTGCCACGAGCACTGAAAGCGTAGGAGTGTGAGTGCATGTCCAAGCTGCTCTGCGAGGAGGAGGAGCTAATCGAGGGAGCACGCGTCGAGGAGGCCGATGAGCTGGCTGAGGAGCCGCTCGAGGAGCTGACCCAGGCGTGGCCGGTGCGACGACGACGTTGTCGAACTAATCCCAAAACGGAGCCAGCAACAGGTGTGGAGTTCATGGACTGACGCGCATGACGTCCAGCGTCCAATGAGACCAACGCAGTTGCTGGACGTGCATTATTTGCGGTTAGAGATTCGCTGTGGTGCTGTTGTGGTGCCGTTGCAGGACGTGCCGACGACTCGGATTCGCTGGACAGCGAGCTATGTGAATCCTCTTGCTCTGTGTTGTTGTCTGCATCAATTGATTGGCCATCCAGCTGCTGTAGCGTGGGCACACTGCGTCTCAGAGTATCACGATAGAGTGGCAAACGACAGACGGGATTACCCGTCAGCTCCAGTTCCCTTAGCTGCGGACACAATCCCAGAAACGAGAGCAATCCCAGTTCGCTGATGCGATTGTTGCGCGCCTGAAGCACCTGAAGTTGACTCAATTCCGATAAAGGCCCGACGCGTTGTATCATATTGCCATCCGCGATGAGTACCCTTATGGCCGGCAGCCCACTGGTGCCATCGAAGCTGTTGAGGCCACAATTGCTAATGTTCAGGTGTGTGAGCTGCATTAGTCCGTACCCCAGATCCCTCAGAGAGCTAAGCACGCTGCCACTGAGATCCAGTTGCTGTAGACTGGGCAGAAACAGCGAGAGTCTGGACAGGCTGATTGAATAGGAAATGACGCGAAGACGCACAGACTCCACATGCTCCAAATCCGTGCGCTGCGTTACTCGACGCTGCATGAAAAGAAGAAAAACAAAACTTATTTTAAGGATTGAAAAATTTGCTCCACTGTAATTTTAACTGACTAACAGAATGCTAAAGAGACAGACTGCTAACGACTCTTTAGAAGATTAACAGACTTTTAGAGAGACTAACAGATTGTTAAATAGAACTGTTTTAGTGCTTAACAGGCTGTCTAAGAGGTTAACAGTCTGTTTTAAAATTTAAATGCTAACCGACTGTTAGATAGGCACAGAATGTTTGATAGTTTAACAGACTTTGTAAACGTTTAAAATCGTAAGCGATTGCTATAGAGAACAGAACCTGAAGAAAAATTACTTTGTTAACCCTTTGACAGTATGTTAACTCATTAACTAACCAACCGAATAGTCGCTAGACACGTTAACAGATTAATTAATAATACAGAATGTTTGAGAGCCTAACACACTGCAAGAAATGTTGACAGCACGGTTGCCACAATTGGCGCTTTTACGCCAAAACTCGCTCTTTTTTTAGTGGCTTAATATGATTTTTTAGGTGGCAACTGTGTTAAAGCCAACCAATAGCAGTTGAATGCGATCATGTTCTAGAATCTAGATAAAATCGTCACTCACTACTACAATTGCAGCCAATAATTTCGTCCCCAACTTACCAATAGTTCATCTAGCGTGGGCTCTGGCAATTGTGGCGGCAATACAACTGGCAGCAGATGCACAAAGGCTGGAAAATGTTCATTCTCCTCCGCAATGGGCACATCACGATCGTAGGAATTTCTGCGTCCCAATATGCGACGATTCTGGCGTTCCACTTGCTGTTGATGTTGTTGTTGTTGCTGTTGTTGTTGTAGTAGTCGCACCTCAGGTGGAGGCGGACGCAATTGCGCTAGTGCTGCAGGTCCTAGCAACGGTGCCAGCAATATTGGTATTTCCGGTTGCAGTGAGTGTTCCGGCGAGGACTCCGTGTACTCGGTTGGCGCCTCTAATAAAGGCATTTTTTGTGCTCCTGCTTAATGCGTAGCTTTACTGTTGAGCTGCGACCGGTTGTGCCTTGAGCAAGTGTATTGACAAAACAACATGGCTGTTGCCGGGACAACGTTTTGCTGGCAGAGTTGCCAAAGTGTCGGCTGGTAGTGCTGTGAAACGTGCAAGCAGTGTTGAAAGCCTTTTATGCAGATTGGCGCCTCATTTACAGATTTTTCAAATCATGTTATTGAATTATTAATATGCATTGTTACGACTGAAATTTGATTAAGTATATTAAAAAAATGCTGCTTAGTAATTTTAGATTTTTAAAGGTTACAAAACAGTAATTTATAACTAAATGAAGTTTGAAACAGTAAATTTCATTTATCTTTAATTAGTTTTAATTAATTATTCCTGCAATTTAAGCAATGGTTACTTTTTTTAAGCTGTATGACAAATATAAATTAAAATTAGTAGCAAAATATATTATCTTGAGCTTTACTTCATCTGCAATAGCTGCAAAAGCCTTAACATTCCGTAGCTTGTCCTTTGCCCTCTCAATGTTTTTTTTAGCAAAAATGTGCGCACACTGACGTCAGCCTGTGACGTCACAACAATGACGTATATTCAATGTCGTTAACTTGCCAGTGGCTCTCAGTTACAAGCAAAAATCGAGAGCGAAGGAGACATAGTAAAAGAAAGCGGTGAGAGAGAGAGAGAGAGAGCGAGAGCTGTGTTACACACAGTTCAAGTGCCCAACGCCTGGCATTTGGCATTTCAAGGGCCATTAGCTGAAGCGAACGACAACAACAACGTCAGCGTCAGCGTCAACGACAGCGCCCGAGAATTGATGTTGTTTTTGTGCGTCTGCTGCAGCGCCAGACGACGCCTCTGCAGGCGCACGCTTTACGATAATAAAATTTGCCTGACTGACGCCTTCGAAATGGCATGCTGGAAAAAGCTTATTACCGGCTTTTCTCGAAGCTTTTGTTGTTGTTTTGGCCAGGCAAGCTTTTTCCATTGACGTCATCATCATGATGTACAGGCTGAAAGCTGCGCAGTAGCTTGAACCAAGCTGAGACATAACCACGCATTTATCGATTCATCAGGAGAGCGCCATGGTGGGAGAGTGAGAGCGAGTTCAAATGTAGAATGGCGATGATGTGGGAGAGAGGTGAGTAGGAGTATGTATGGCTGTGAGTATGTGTGTGCGTGTGTGCAAAAAGTCGCGAAAGAGTCGACAGCTGCTTTGTGAATATCAAAGTGAGGTTGGGGTTGCTTAACGTCATACAACCGCAAATATAAACAAATATAAAATAATTAATTAATAATTATATCATATTAATTAAGATAAAATGGGCATAATTGATACATAAATGAAATGCGTGCTGCATATAATTTGGCTGTGCTGAATGGGTTTCTTTCAGTGTAACCAAAATGCCACAAATTTTGCTGCACTAGTAAAAAATATAATTAATAAATTAAAAAAAAAATTAATTTTTATTTAAAAGAGGATTTTTTGTTCATAAATGTTATAAAATTGTTAAACTATTAAAAAAAAGCAAAAAAAAATATCTAAAAATGACGTAAGCAAAAGTTGTAAAATAAAATGGACATGTTGAAAGTTAGAGTCCGAATTTTGCTTTGTCTTGCTTAATAAGTTTCTTCCAGTGTATCAAGAAAAGCAGCTGATAAAATTTGGGAGCAAGGTGCTGCTAAAAACAAAAATTCCCCACCTTAGCTTCCACTGGCGGATGCCTAAAAATAGAATTTGTCAATAATGCCAGCACACACTCACACACACTCACACACAGACCTACGCGCACATACACTGACAGATGTGTGGGAGTTAATGCTCACCACGCACAGCGACTGACGTCATTGTGCAAAGCTTGTGCACTGCGCTCGTTACTACGATTCAGGAAGCAGGACACAAACAACAACAACAACAACAAGCAACCACCAAATGTGAGCCAAGTCAAGTCAAGCCAGTTGAGTTCAGTTCAGTTTCAGTTTAGGCCATTTTGCATTGCTGTCTCGGCCAGGCCAAGTCAGTCGCTTAGCAGCCGCGAACGCGAGCAAAACACACGTTCTCAATTCTCTAACCGGGCGACCTTCATAGAGATAGACCAAAAATAAATATTGTAGAGCTACGAAAAGTGTTTCTTAATTTGTTACAAAATTAATAGTTATTCAATATTAAATATTGTGGCTAAATAAAATAGCTAAAAAGCCTTGAAACGCACAAAGGACTTTGTTGAAGCTCAAGTGTTGTGTGAGAGAGCGCGTGTGTGTGCGTCTGTGTGTGTGTCTGTGTGTGTGAGTGTGTTTGTGAGTGTGTTTGTGGGTGTAGCTGCAGCCGTGGTGCATAATTATTTGGGTCAAAGCGAAAAAGAGCTGCAGCTTTGCCAGGACATTGCTCAAAAGTTCAAAACTACATACTGCTGGACTAATCCACCTGTTATGAAGAGACACGGCAGCAATAACAACAATAGTAACCACAACAACAACAACAGATTGGATTGCTAGAGAATAGAACAGATAGACAGAGGAGTAAGGAGGGAATGGAGGCCACTCAGCCCAAGGTGCATCGTCAGCATCAGCGACAGAGGCGCACGGAGGCGCGTCAGCGACGCCTGGAACGTGAGGCAGCGACAGCGGCGGCAGCATCGCCACCCAACGATGCCCAGGAGACACAGGACACCACAGAGACTTTAGAGAGCTGTGCGGCGGCTCTCAATGATACAGCATCGACGACGACGGCCACAACGGTGGTGGGTCGCATCAGTGCACAGAGCTCGGCGGATAGCATTGAGATGGTGGGTTCGCCCAGTCAAACATCACAGCAGACGGTGGTGCTGGTCAATGGACATGCACCGCCCACACAGGACACGCTCGAGGAGAGCGCTTCGTTGGGTGCGCCCGATGTGCCGGAGATGGAGACCACACACCTGGAGTCACCCACACAGCCCACAAAGCAAAGCGATGGCAGTCGCAATTCCTCGGGAGATGCCATGAGTCTCCGGGAGACATTGCGCCAGTTGCCAGCCACACACGGACATCGGTCGAGGCGCACACACTCGCCACAGTCGCCGGGATTGCGTTCCCTCGAAGTGGATTCATCCTTTCATCGCGGCATTTTGGGATATATTGATCGGGAGCTGAAGCAGAGCTCGCCCACGCCCTCAGCATTGAGCATGGGCGCGGGCAGCAGCGGAGGAGGAGGTGGTGGTGGTGGTAGTGGTGCTAGTGTCGGCGTTGGTGGTGGCGCCTCCCGCAAGCAGCAATCGCTGTCAGATCCCCAGGCTAGTCCCGCACAGCGTTCGCTGCGTTCGAGGAACAGCTTTGACAAGAGTCCGCGCCGCAAGCGTAGCAAGTCCGAATCCCGGAGGCGGCGCGAACGCAAGCTGATAGCTGCCGGCGAGATGGAGGTGCGCCAGGCCAACGAGACGCTAATGCGTTACCTCAAGCAATGCTCCGACATGCATGATGCATCCCTATCAGGTGAACTGGAGATCGATCAGAGCCTGGAGGAACGACGTGTGCACCGCAAGACGAAGTCGCAGCGGGATAAGCGGGGTCAGCTCATCAGTAAGTAGTGGTGATGTGGAAATACATCGATGACTCGATTTCCAAGTAATTTAACACGATCTTTCACGATAAATCGAGTTAAATAAATCGATTTTTATGAAAAATGATTTGATTCCTAGTTACACAAATATTTCATTAATTTAAAGTGAAATTTAAATTTATTTAATTGAACATTGATATCAAAATAAAAGTGTTTAAAAAAGATTTCAATGAGCTCTAAAAATTGCAAATAAATCATACACAAGAATTGAAATGCACATTCAAATATTTACAAGTCTTAAAATTGGTATGAGAAAAATCGATGAGTCGATAAATAGGAATAACTTTCCGATAAATCGACAATTCGCTTCTTTTATTGACAATTTTTGCAATCCCATTTAAAAGTGGATTTATCTTCAGTCTCATACTTATTCTCATTCCCATTCCCGGTTCGATTCCGAGTCCAGGTTGCAAATGTTATTCCATTGAGGAAAAAGCTTTTGCCAACTCGCAGCTGCGCAGTAACTCTCTTTCCCTCTCTCTCGCTCTTATACACTTTGTACATGTCTCACTCTCTCTCTCTCTCTCTCGCAGGCAAACTTTACTCAGCTGGTGGACTATCATCCATACTGAAGGAACTGGCGGATGACATTACGCCCGCCGAGGGCGATGAGATCTACAATCCATTCACTCCGGTCGTCTCACCCACGGACGATACGCCCGCGCACATCGATAAAATGTTTCTGCAGACGTCATCGGGATATCGACCAGTGGAGCAGAGCTACTACAAGCGTTCCTTTGTCGGTGCCTCGCGTGCGGCAGCTGCTGGCACCTCCAGTTGCATTGGTGGCATCGATGGCTACTCAGCCGCTGAATTGGGTGGTGCCGGACGCCTCTTTCGCTCAAATGGCGGTGCCCATGGTGGCACCGCCAGCGGGCGTGGCAGCTATGGAGACACCCGCTGTCTGCTCGATGCTCAGCTCAATCGGTGAGTTCTGGAGTAGGATGAGAAACCACTGACATTGCCCTAGCCATTCCCTTTTCGATTGCCGGCGGGGCGTCTGGTTTTATTGAATGACTCTCCCATAATCCCGTGCTCGTCCTTTTTTATGCCGGCTGTGGATTTATGTACATATGTCTATTTTTAGAACCCTACAGTCTCACCTTCTAGTCAAATTCCCCTCGTTCTTAGCGTGCTTTTCTTTGTCTGTGTGTGTATGTGTGTTTTTGCCTTGATTCGAATTGGTTTTTGCGTGTGTAACAAGCTAAGGGATTTCAGCCAAATTTAGCTGATAAGACAATTTGTCTACTCAAATTGCGTAAGACTCCTTGAGGTCCTGGGTCAAAAGGGGATTTGTCATAAATTAGAAACGAACCCAATTAGTATAAGCCAAATAGCTTTCTTATTGAGTGACGGCATTTAAGAATATATTTTAATTTCTTTAACTAACCTAAATTAAAATATTTAAATGAGGATTTCTTTATATTCTAAAAGTGAGTTTACAATTGTGGAATGATTGGTGAATGTTGGGGAAATATTGCAGTATTCTGTATGCGAAGGTTATGACTCAATTAATTGAGATATATTTAATTGATATCTACCGTAGTAAACTGAATTTGATACGAGCCTAAAGAGGCAAAAGTCTGTTAATGCTACCATATTCAAGCCCCAATCATTTCTTATGACCAAAGGATATTGGATTTAATTTTTGTACTAGTGTGAAGTATTAGAAAATGGCTTGGATTTCAGCAAATTGCAGAAAATGGTTTGGCTTTTTCATATCTGAAACTGTAAGTAGTTAAATGTTAGATTGTGGTTTATTTAATCGCGGAGTAAAATCAATTTCTAAGGTGATGTCATGTAATAACTGAAATTTTAAAGTAATACTTGTCTTCTTTAAAAGTATCTCAATAATTGATTTCGATTTTATATTGATATTTTAGTAATGGCATCTCAAGCAACATCCAACTTGCCTGTGTTATTCAACGAATTTGGCTGCTCATATCGAACATATGCCATGGACTGCTAGCTGGTCTAGCCTTGGCCCATCTCCTCTTTGTGCTGAGCAGTCATCCCACGGATTGGGCAAAGGTTATCAACAGCATGAGTCTTGCGGGCGAGACTTTGGCCACTGCAGCTGTATCGACAACACGGCCAACAACCACAACCATAACAGCAGCAACAACAACAGAGATGCCAAATTTGGTTATAGAACTGAGCAATGCGAATGCGGCAATGCCAAATTGGCTGGGCGCTGAAATGGGAACAGGAGCGGGTATAGGAATGGAAAGTGGTACGACGACAACAAGCACAACAACGACGACAACGAGTAGCGAAACATTGGCTTTAATAAGCGATTATGCTGGATTTGCGGATATATATTTGAACACCTTTTACTGCTTGGCCATTATATGTCTAGTTTCGGTATTCGATCGGTGAGTGCAAATACTAAACTATACTAAGATCCGTTCTATAAATATTGAAAGTCATCTAGATCCTTATTCAGTCCAATCATCAGTACTGCTAATTAAGAGATCCATAAAAGGACAACATTAGCATGCTGATCTTTATCTTTTTTAATACCTGTCTTATCTGTAGTGTCCTTAGTTGTTTACAAGTCAATTTGTTTGACTTGCGGCCTTCGTCGGCTGTTGCTAAATTTAGAAAATGAAAGTCAAACTAATTTAGTTGAAGTAGTTAGTGCGGTGTGCGTGCTAATAAAGTCTTTGTGTGTGTGGGTGTGTGAGTGTTGGGACACATTGACCTCAAAGCCTACCGACGCGGCCAAGGTGGAAACCCTTGAAGAGAACCGCACATTTCATTGAAAAATAAAAAAATCCAATAGAATGAGGCAGCTCCTCCAAGTCAAGACCACATAAATAAGGGGCACTCTCCAAATATTGCTGGTCTAGACTCTACACACAATGTTGTAAGAGTGTTGATGTTGACGTGGGCGTATTGTGTGCGTCAATAGTGGCACTTGTGGTGCGTTGGGGGGAGGAGTGCTGAAAAGTATGCTAGATTTATTAAGCAGGGTATATTAAGTTTGTGCAAATGTATGTAACAGGCAGAAGTAAGTGTGACAGAGCCCAGAGCTCAGACTTTGTTTGTTAGTAGGAAGAATCATAGAGCTAGAAGCACCAAATTTGGTATGTAGACTTCTTATATGTGCAGGCGGAACATGTTTATTACAAATTATGAATACCTTTCCTAAAACTACCCTGAAAATTTGGGAGAAAATAAAAAAAAAAGTATTCAAAGAACACATATTTGCATTGATAAAAAAGCCCTTTTTTGTGTTTTGATTTTTTTTATTTTTTATAAAGTTTTTATGGTTTTTAGAACTAGTTTATAGAAATGAGCACTGAGTACAGAGTATCTCGTAGTCTTGCACCACCGAATAAGCTTTCTAACATGCTTTGAATTGCAAATTTCAAGAGGTTCGCTTTTTGTTTGGCTTCGTGGCTGTTGTCATTATTGAAATAATTTGTAAGTGCGCTCGTTGCGTGGCCAATTTCATCATCTAGCAAACATATATTTTAATGCCCTTAAACTTTGCTCTTTTTGTGCGATGCCCACTCACACTCACACACATTCACACTCACTTATTTCGCTGCACTCTTGACCTTTAAAGACAGTGTGTGGGTGGCTTTTTGGGTCGTTTGGTAGACAGAACCACATTGAAATTGTCTGCTTCTGGCTGCTCGGTTTTTTGGTTTGCCGTTTTTGGCTTGGCATTTTGTCGCTTTGTCTCTGTTTTTTTGTTCCCTCCCCCTTCTATTCTGCTTACTTCTTGCTCATTTCTGTTCATACTCAGGCAGCGGCAAAAGTGTAAAACTGAGTGTGACATTTCGCTACGATATCCCGTGCTCTGTGATTTATGTGTTGATGCTGCTGCTTTTCTAAATGTCAGATCTATGTACACAGCTCTTGAATCCTTTGACCTTTTGCATCTGCAAGTAATGTGTATATAAGATAAGCAAATAATGTTTATTGTACATCCACTTCAGAGCTTAATTATACCTAGTTTCTAAAGGCAGTCGGATGTGATAGGTCACAAGTTGTGGGTACAAGTTTGTATTAGACTTGAGTTTCTTTCTGTTAAACTAAAGTAGGGGAATTGAAATGGTTTTTGTGTAAAGTATTTGTTATAGAAACTAAATAGTTTCAGTCTCCAGTTGTAAATAATGAAATTAAACACATTTTGGATCAATTGCAACTTTTGAAACTTGTTTAGTCTTTTTAGTTTTTAGTTATTTTATATTTAATTAAACTTAAAGGCTATATTTTTTTGATCGTTGTATTTTAGTCGATGTTGACTAAAATATTGAATTAAATTAAATTAATTAAATCAATTGACAATTAAATTAAATTTTGACAATAATTAAATCAATGCTGCACTTCTTTATTCTCTCATTGGATTACATGTATCTTTTAATAAAATTTATAATTCTTAAAAATTAATAACTCTACTTTCTTTTTAGTATGGACATTTGTCGCTGGAGCTTCTCAAATGCGAGTGAACTAATCTCGTTTCGTTGGCTTATCATCACAATGATCTATATAGCAACAATTATTCTAACTATATGCTCCGATTCAATTGATGAAAGGCTTTATCTGTTTAATAATAATGCAAATATAACGTTAACCCAACAGGAGCTGGTAAGTGATGAAATTGTTCAATTTGTGTACTCAAATTAATCCTGATTTCAATTAATGTCTTTAGCTAAGCAACAGTCTGCAGAGTGTGTGGAGTAGTCTGTCGGTGACGAGGAGTATTGCTGCTATATCGGGATGGATTATGATTGGTCTGACGCCTCAGGAGGATATGCTTTATGAACATCTGGTTGATCTAACCAAATATCAATTGACAAATAATTGAATTTAAGTAACGAAAAAAATGAAGAATGAAACCTTTTGTAAATATTATACTTATGTGTAGTGAGAACTCTTAACTAAGTAGCTGCTGTTGTTCAGTAATTGGCTTTTTATATTGTATAATCGAAATGAGTTAGCTAAAGAAAACTATTTAAAACAATAATGCATACTATAGAACTTGTATACCTAGAAACAAAAAACAAAAGCAAACAAAACAATACAAAACCAAAGAGAATTACCAAAACGTAAGCTTTAAAAGACGTGTAAACATTAGCAATTTTCTAATTGCATTGATGATGCCCTTCACTGGCCGCTAGAACAAAAATGTAGTTTGTTAAGTAAATTCCCAATCTGAGAATTGGGACAATATAATACTACTATATAATATTAAACATTAACATATGGATATGCGCATGTGTGTATATATAACTTACAATGATTTAGACATATACGATTATACTATAATTATTATTATAATTTTAGTAAACATATCGTCTTTAGTAAACATATTTAATACTATACACGTATATGTACATATATATAAATATATGTGAACGTCATCATTATGGCAGTTTAACAAAAGGCTTCTTAGTTCTAAGTGCTTACTACAGTTGGTATCGAATATATAAATTTAAAATGTTCAAAAGCAATACTAAAATATTCATAGAAAGATTTAAATGGCTTATCTAATTTTATTCAAGCTTTTAAAGTTTATTTGCTTAAAAATCTTTCAATTTGTGTGACTTTTTCTTTGGCATTAATTTCACACAAAGTTAAGAAAAAAACTTAAATTATTGTCTAAAATTTTAAAGGATTTAAATTTCTATTCTTCAAAAATTATGCTACATTCTGTGAAATTCATGCCAAAGTGAAACGCAGAACACTTTCATGACAAAAGTCTTGTTTAATATACTCGTACTTCTGTAATGCAATTATTTGTTGTATTTACGATATCCACTGTAGTAAACTAAATTTGATAAATGCAAAAGAAATTTGTAAAGCGTTAATTACATACATAATGCAAATGTATATAAATATATATTATATATTATTATATTCATATGCTCGTGCGCATATGTGACTATTTCGAACAATATGTATATTATCAAATTGAATTGTATAAAAAAAAATGTTAAAATTATTTATCCATTATATAAAATATTTAATTACATTCCAGAATATATATACAATTATTTTTATGTTGATATTTTTGGTTAGTTTTCGATTTTTCAAGATCTACGTTTGTTTTTATTTTTGTGTGCTACACAAATTAAGATAATACGAGTATGAAACAATTATTGTACAATACATGTGGATAAAGATGACAGATAATGAATGGACAAAAGAGCTAATGAAACGAGACAAAAGTAAACGACACAACTAGCAAAACATATTGTAGAATTGTATATAAAATATATGAATGCAAATAAAAAATTGTAAACACAGCAAAACAAACTGGAAAATGTTTATTGAGAAGTTTTGGGCAACTAGAATATACCCAGTGTTTAGTAAACATATTTAATAGCAGGCTACATTGCAGATAAAAAGAAATTATCTCCTATGACCTTGCTCCATTTAGTTTGAACTAAATTGATCCCATTCTTGACTAGCATTAGCCACACAGTCGTTATAGTTTCTATGAACTCAACTATTTCTTATACTTTAATATTTTCCGAATTATGTTAACAGTTAAAATGAAAGGAATTGTCTGGAAACTTTTAGATTTAACTTGAAGCAGGCAAAGTTGTGTATAATTATTACTATGTGCAGTAATTTAAATGGAATAGAATTATGTGCAGTAATTTCAAGGATTTTCTGAAATCTATGGACCAAGCTGATTATATTTTAGAATAACAGTCATTTTATTATATTCTCATTTTCCCAAGAATAATAAAGCAGGCATCAATAAAGCAAAAAATCTAATACCAAAAATTGGCAATTAAGGAGCTTACCTCAGGCACAATACCTTCCATTCCCTTTCTTTTCTTTTCTTTCCTTTCCTGCCTACCCAATAAAACGTTTGAGTACGTGTCTGATCTTTATGTTCAGCCCCATCCCCGGGCTGGCATTGTCCTTAGCATCATAAAAACTTTTAATGAGGTGCTAAATGCCAGCAACAACAAAAAACAAAGCCGTCGAAATGAGAACCACTCCAATGTGGATGTTTTAGTATAGTGGGAACATGTGTTTACCAATTTAAAATTAAACTTTGTACTTAACAGAGTTTGTAATTAATTTGATTTTTATTTGTTGTGTGGCGCAAACGGCTCACAGGGCGTATGCATGATGCTTTGATGTGCAAATACAAAATATTCAAATATTAATTAGCCAACAAAATTGTGCTGGAAATCTAATTGGTATACCATCTAACATGTCAGACAAGCGAGGATTATTAAATTTACATAAATGATGTTAAAACTGTTTTTTCGTTTCGTAGCTTTTTTTGATATTTTGTTTTTCTACCAATTTACACAATTTTTTCGTGTTGCTATGGCAAAAGTTTGTGTCGTGGCAAAAACTTTCAGCTTGTTAGCCAAAACGAGCATATATATTTTATAAAATGCATAAATTTGCATGAGAGAAAAAGGAGAAGGTAGTCCTCGGGCAGCTCCGTGAAGTGGATTAAATGTGTGTGTTTATCAAAGTACACTTTTTATTTATTATTTGAACAAAGTTTCTTTGTAAGCTAATATATGAAATATGCTAATGATGTTAAGTCTAGATAATATACAGACTTTTAAGTACACTCTGCGATGCCTTATTCTGTACCTCTTCAGATCCTGCTGGGAACTGGGAGTTGTGGTCGTTTGAGGTAAACGCATTATCATCATTAGGCACTTGCTGCAATTATGGCCCTAATTGAATTTCTAAATGAATATAATGAGTCAACAGAAACAACAACAGAAGAGCTGAATAAATGATGATGCTCTAGCAGGCAATTGCTTTCATTATCATAATACATGCGAGTATATAAAAAGTATTGTCATGGCCGATCTCACATTGCACTGTCCTTAATGTCATAAATTATATTTAAAAAGAAATTAAAAAAACCAGGTCATTATTTAATAATGTTTGTTAATTAATTTTTAATTTAAAAAATATTTTTTTTTAATGAAATATTTAACAAAGTCAAGCCAAAAAGTATTTTACATTATAAAAAACAGAAATAAAATAACTGAAATTTTATTAAAATTATTTTTTTTTTCATTGCTAAATATCTAAAATGGTTTTATTATATATGAATATCTTTTTTTAATATTTTTTTGTATATTTTTTTCTGATAGTTTTTAGTTATTCAGTTAGGCTTCGGAGAGTTACTTCCTATTCATAAATTTCACTTACTGTAACAATAATTTATCTTGTTGATTCAGTATGAATTTTAGCTAAGCATTTCAGCTTACCTTGTGTTACACTAAGAATCAGCCTGTAATTTCAATAGACAGGAAGGTAACTGAATGAAAGCTCGAGAACAGAACAGAGAACAACGTCGTCTTCTGTAATTAGGTTAAGCACACACGTTGCACACAGAGCCCTATTTACGTGTCTGTGCCTGTATGTGTGAGTGTGACCAGGCTGGAGATAAAACGCTGTGAAAATGAGGTGAGCAAATGAAATAAAACAAGCGACGCCTGGCAGCTGAAATAAAAACGGTACGTAATTTGCACATTTAACCGCATGACAGCGACAAAAAATTACACCACACAACAAAGATGGGTCAATAACAACAATACACACACACAAACACACTCTCGTTAGCTTGTGTATGTGAGTGTCTAAATTACAATTACATAGCCAGGCTATTGGCAGGCACTCAACTGTCATTGGGCTAGCTGCTGTTTTGGCTCTGGCCGGACATTCCAACATATGGCCAGATAATTATCCTGTTGCTTTCGCTGGAGCCACATGTAGCTCGGTTTACCTCCTCGGCTTACCCACAGTTCCCCCACTTCGAGTTGATGTTTATCAATGTACTTATAAAGCTGTTGCTGTCACAAGATGATGTGTTTCTTATTAGTTGTTATTTCGCAGTTGGTCACAGAGTTGATTAAATAATAGAAATGACTGAGCATATTCTGTTACGAAAGTTGTAATGAAATTCTCGGAGTTTTGAGTGGGCACCTACAAAGACAGTTTAATGCAACATTAGTTGGCCATTTTAGCTATAAAATGGGACATTTGTTGGGAGGTTGGTTTTAACTTAATCTGATTAACTTTGTGATTAACTTTCTGTACATTTACACTCAGCCTAAGAGATACCCAGGCCTGTTCCGGTTTTCACTTTTTATTTTATAGCATTTAGTGAAATTCATTTATTCACTTTCCATTTTCATTTCAGAATGATCGTTTTTCACTTTATATGACTTAAACTCATCAACTCAAAGTGATTTTAATACGCAGAATTTCGCCGAAATGATATTAGAGCAGAGTGAAAACCGGAACAGGCCTGACTATAATTAATCCGCTTGATTTTCTTTTATCTATCAATATTCAATTTCAGCCATTCGATTTAATTCAATGGCTACTTTATTTAATCTTTATTATATTCCAGCAGTTTAACTGATGAAATACAACAAGAATAAACCCTTTTTAAACAGTATTTATTGAGTGCATTTGAACAAATATTTTATCATTTCTGACATTGCTAAATACTCTTACTCAATTACAGAAAAATGGCATTCAGTGCCACTTTATTTGTTCCCTAATCTCTAAATTATTTATTTGTTTATTTTTACAGTTTTGCTAACTCAAAATATACTTAAATATTTCATTTATATTTTATGTTGTTACTATTAGTCCAAAAAATAAATAAATTAGAATTTTTTGTCAGCGGAATTGCAATTAATGTGCACATTCTAGCCATAGACCTTAACTTTGTGAATTATTCAGCAGAAATGGCAGTGTAGAGAATTTAAAAAACTATCATAAATATTAAAGATATGCGCAAACTCTGACAAACAGAGCAACAACAGGAATTTGTGGCGAAAAACTTTTGCGTGTGGCATAATAAATATAAATGTGAATAGCATCCGTTGAAGGGTATACAATTGTGTCGAGTCAAAAAAAGCGAGCTTGTGGTCTGGAACTTTTAATTAAGCCAGGAGTTTTGTCGGGCAACGAGTAGCGCCCCGAGTGCTCACAAAATGAACAAATAAGCGTGTAAATAATGCGGCAAGGGCAACGGCAGGCACACAAAACCATATTGTGGCAGCAGGAAGCAGCAAGAGGGAACCAGAGGGACAGAGAGACAGAGAGAAATATGAGTAGCAACGGGGACAATGGCGACTCAGACTTTGGGCGACCAACGACATTGCAGATATGCTGTCATTGTCATCGATGGAGCCCGGCCCAAATTGCTGGCTTCGAGTTACAATGGCTTTAAAATGCAGTTGAGTCCAGGCCATTGTGGTTTGCTGTTCAAACATGACACTTGCTCAGACACATAGCGACACTCACACACACACACACACACACACACACACGCCATAGTTGTAAAGGGAGACCCCTCCACCTCGTACGCCGATATCCTGCGCTCAGTTAAGACTGAGCCAAAGCTAAGAAATCTGGCACAGCACGTGAAGGCGATTCGGAAAACTGCCAAGGGAGAACTGCTTTTCGAGCTCTCGAAGACGGCGGATCCGCACACGGCGACTCTTCAAGACGCCGTGAAGGACTTCCTTGGTCCTAAGGCTGAAGTAAGGTCGCTTACAGCAACGACAGCGATCGAAGTAAGGGACCTGGACGAGGTCACGACTCAGGAGGAGCTCCTAGAGGCACTGATCACACAGTTTGGTGAGATCAAAGCATCATCGTCGTCCATACTCTCAATTCGGAAATCGTATGGAGGAACCCAGACAGCGAGCTTAAGGCTTCCAGCAGACGAGGCCGAAAAGCTCCTACAAGCTGGGAAGCTTCGAGTGGGCTGGGTAATTTGCCGAATCCGGAGGAAAATCCAACCAATTAGGTGCTTCCGGTGCATGGACTTCGGCCATGTTGCCAACAAGTGCCGAGAGGAAGAGGACTGCAAAGGCCGGTGCTTTAAATGCGGAGAGGCGGACCATCAAGCAAAATCTTGCAAGCATACACCAAAGTGTCTGCTGTGTACCCGCAAAGGAGAAAAGGAGGTTGACCACCCAGTCAACAGTACAAGATGCCCTTATCTGGCAAAAGCGCTGGTTCGAGCCAAGTCACAATGATGCGGTTTTATCAACTAAATCTGAACCATTGTGAGGCAGCCCAAGAACTGCTTACACAAACCGTCAGAGAAGAGAGGATAGACGTTGCCATCCTAAGCGAGCCGTACCGCATAAAGTCCCCCAATACGTGGGCAGGGGACCAAACGGGTAGGGCGGCCACATGGAGCTGTAGACAAAAAACGATTCAAATGCTGGAGAAGAGTAGCGAGAAAGGGTTCGTAAGGGCAAAGATAGACTACCTGTACGTCTATAGCTGCTACCTCGCTCCGTCATTATCTCTGGAAGAGTACTCGCAGATACTAGACAGACTAGTAAACGACGCCGCTAGCAGATCACCCTGCCTGATTGCTGGTGACTTCAATGCATGGGCTACTGATTGGGGCAGCACAAGCACCAATCATAGAGGAGTTGCAGTCCTGGAAGCCATGGCCAGGTTGGATCTTGTTCTTCTAAACAGTGGAGGTGAGCAAACATTTAGAAGAGGAAACGCTGGCTCGATCATCGACCTCACCTTCGTGAGTAGCAGCCTGGCGCCAAGGACAACCTGGTCCCTCAGCCAAGAGTACACGCACAGTGACCACATGGCAATCATAACCGAGATTTGCGGACGAACACCAGCGGTTGAAGCGCCAAGAAGAAGAGCATTCTTTAAAATGGACACGCTCGACAAAGCTGCCTTCGAGCAAATGATGCAGGGAGCAACGACCAGCGGCAACGCAACCGAACGAGTGGATCAGCTGATGACACACCTCGTGAGAGCGTGCAATGCATCAATGCGCAAAACAACAGGAGGGTCACGACAGAGGGCAGTCTACTGGTGGAACAGCGATATAGCCGAAGCACGTCGGAGCTCTCTTCGAGCAAGACGGGCATATCAACGTGCGATAAGTCGCGATGACTTAAGGCAAGAGGCACTTCGAGAGGATTTTAGGAGAAAGCGGCGTATCCTAAAAATACTGATCAAAACCAGCAAAAAGCAGCACTTCCTGGACCTCTGCGACCAAGCAGACGCGGACCCCTGGGGTATGGCCTACAAACTTACAATGAAGAGACTGCACGCTTTCAGACCACCGAGTCCCTCCTGCCCACAACTAATGGGCAAAATCGTAGAACAGCTCTTCCCAACGCAGGAACCGATGTCCACTAGCAGTACTGAAAGATCCCAAGGCGGCATTCCGGCGATAATCAACTTAGTCACCGAGGAGGAGATATACAGTGCAGCGTGCCGAATGAAACCGGGGAAAGCACCTGGCCCAGACGGACTCCCAAGTGGTGTTATCAAGTTGGCAATGGTGTCACAGCCAAGCCTGTTTGCTGATGTCTTTAACGCCTGTCTCAAGGAGGGGGTATTCCCGCCCCGTTGGAAGAAACAAGACCTAGTGCTCATTCCTAAAGGAAACAGACCACCAGATGACCCCTCGGCCTACAGACCAATTTGTCTGCTGGACTCGGCAGGTAAAGCGCTCGAAAGAGTTATTTGCAATCGGTTGGAACAGTCCATAAGCGAACATGGCGGGCTGTCCCCGTTCCAGTTCGGCTTCAGGAAGGCCCGATCCACAACGCAAGCCATCCAGGTGGTAACCGATCTCGCAGAGAGAGCAATTGAAGGCAAAAGATGGCTCTGGGGCTCCAAGGAGTACTGCCTTGTGGTCACACTCGATGTACGCAATGCTTTCAATTCGGCAAGATGGGATGAAATCTTAAGGTGCCTCACCAGGAAAGAAGTGGAGCCGTACCTAGTACAATCAATCAGAAGTTACTTCAAGGAGAGAGTACTTCGCTACCAAACTAGCAGAGGGGAGAAGCACTACCAGGTTTCCGGAGGAGTCCCACAGGGCTCGGTACTAGGGCCAGTCCTCTGGAACATGATGTACGACGGCATACTACGGCTACCACTGCCAGAAGGAGTGCGAATCGTGGGATTTGCGGACGACGTGGCAATAGTGTCGGTAGCGAAGCATATCGCAGAGGTGGAAGTTATCACCAACGAGGCTGTCAGGCTTGCACAAGTTTGGCTGACTGGTGCAGGCCTGTCTCTGGCAGAGCATAAAACGGAGGCGGTCCTTATAAGCTCCCGGAAGACTGCAGAGATTGCACACATCTCGGTGGGCAACAGTACCGTGCACTCCCGACCATCCTTGAGGTATCTTGGCGTGATTCTTGACCATAGGCTTTCATACAAAGACCATATGGCGTATGTGGAGCAGAAAGCAGCAGTGGCATGCACAGCACTCGCTCGTATCATGGCTAACACAAGAGGACCGAAACAGTTGAGAAGACGCCTACTCACGTCGGTGGTGCGATCAATCACCACGTATGCAGCACCAATCTGGGTGAAAGCCGTGAGGAAGAAGTCGTATATTAGAGGAATTAACTCTGTGTACCGAGTGTGCGCCCTAAGGGTAGCCAGTGGCTTTCGCACGATTTCAGGGGACGCAGCCCATGTGATCTCAGGCATACCGCCTTTCGATCTACTTGTAGAGGCTATAACGAGGGAAGGCAATGCTGGTACCAATCAGAGGGCAATGCTAGACAGATGGCAAAGCAGATGGACCGAGTCCGAAAAAGGTAGCTGGACACGCATACTCATTCCACAGATTGAGCAATGGGTGGACAGGAAGCACGGTCAGACTAACTTCTACCTGACCCAGTTCCTGAGCGGTCACGGTTGCTTTAGGGCATACCTCCACCGTTTTGGCCACAGCGATGATCCGTACTGTAGAACTTGCGGTACCGGATATCGAGAGGACGCCGAGCATGTCATTTTTGACTGCCCTAGATTTAGGAGACAGAGAAGCACAGTTGCTGCGACTTTCGAAGTCGAACCCACCCCTAGCAATTTAGTGCAAAACATGATGGCATCGAGGGAAAACTGGCATGCAGTGGAGAAGATGGCGTGCGAGGTCATGCTGGAGCTGAGGCGGGAAGAGCGTACCAGCGCAGAAGCGAGCCGATAAGGCTGTTCTCCCTCTCGTGATAATACTTAATCGGCAGGGCCGAGAGGGAGAAGAAATGGTGCAATAAACAGGTCTAGGCCTGGTGTCGCAAAGACCACTTGAATGTACTGCGTACATCAACGTCTTTGTTTAAAAAAAAAAAAAAAAAAAAAAAAACACACACACGCAAATCAAATGCCCAAGGCGAACGCTGCGTATACGTAATATTATGTAGCATCAACGGTCATTAGCCCAGTTTGCGGTATAACCACCTGGCATGTGAGCCCAACTTAAAAGCATGTCATAAAATCATTTATGATAGCTGCCTCATTGGCTCAATGCGATAAGCAGTCGCTCCTCTTATTGTTTATGCTCTGCGTATTTTACGAGCTGTGCTCAAAATAAATAAGAGTAAACGTACATATGTATATAGACAAAAGTAGACACTAAGTGCTAATGTTTTCCTTGTTGCTGAGAAACAACTGAAATAAAAGCAATAACAACAACAACTGCAGACTGTCTGCTTGAGCATTAAACTGAACTGTAGCTGACCACAAGGGCTTAAATGGTTTGCTAAAAGGCCAAAAGCTATTGTTGCTTAAGGCTAATAAAAAGGTACTTGGTTAACTGCAACTGCGCCTTAAAGGCAAGGATGTTAAGTGGAATATAAAGTGAAGCTTTTGGTAGGATATTTTGTTATCAAATTTCTATCTCTTTATCCTTGCGGAAAACGGAATAAACTTAATCCGTGGTTAAAATAAATAAATATTAGGATCTGTCTACAATCACAGTGAATGAAAAGTTAAATGGAAGATTATAAAATGTTTTTCTCTCTTTACCTCAATAGCTATTCGCATTTCAGAAATTTTAAGTATCTTTCAAAATTAATGTATAAAAAGGCAAAAAAGCTGCATATTATTTTGGTAAAATAATTATTTTAAGCTTCCAGCTCCACATTTGTCTGCCAGTCTTAAAGTATTTAATCTTTTACCAATTTTGTAAATTATTAATGTTCTTTCTGCGTGGCTGCCATGAAACGAAACCTTTAACAAATACAGTCATTATTTATCGACCAAGTGCTTGGATAATATTTGATCAGAAGAATATGGTTTATGGAGGCATGGGGGTCAGGTAAGCGGGGTCATTCAATAACTTCCAAGTTGCCAGTGTGTTAGACGAGGGTTGGAAATCAACATAAGTGCCTCGATTTGAGACATTTACGTGAGCTGTCATAAAGTTTGCAGCAGTTCAATTTAAATGTAAACTTAAGTAAAAAAATTTTTGGAATTTAATAAATGCAAATCCAATTGTCACAGCCCAAACAAAGATGTTTACAAAAATATAATATAGATTCATATTGCTGGAATTATTCTATACTATGTAAACTGTTGTTGTTCAAATAGGGCGATCTTATTTCAGATGGATTTATAAAATCTGTTAACTTATGAAGATATAGTCTTAATAAATTTCCGTTGCATTTATTTTTGATTTTCCTTTATTGTATTATAATTCACAATATCCTGCAGGGTGTCTGTCAGGCGTTTGTGCTGGCCAGTTCATTTCTCCCTTCGTATAGTTGCTGTTGTGCAACAGATGGAGGCAGTGAAGCCAAATTACCGTTAATACAGCAAAAAGTACAACCTGACAATCGAGGACTCCACGTGCCCGGCTTATTAGAGTGAACGTTTCGTAAGTATGGACCATGCTTTGCATATAAATGGCCCGCATATGGTAAGTGGGTGTCACTACCTTGGCCCACATACAGATTCACAATCACACACACACACACACAAAGGGAGGAAGAGAATGAAAGAGAGAGACAGGCACACAACACATGTGATGTGGCTGCACGAATTTCAATTTGGAAGTCCTTGGCTAGCACTTGGGCCACTTTAAGAGCCACTTCCTACAACTTCTGGGCTCATTGACTGCACGCCACGACGATGTTAAGATTGTGGTCCTAAATCCGCTTTACATACACAAACCCACTTTTATATATACTATATACATACATATTTTGGGGTCTTGCCTTTGTCTTGTTGCGCTCTGTTTGCTTAAGGACACGCTTCCTGCCACAGGACTCAGCTGCATTCTATCTCCATAAAAGTCGCATTGAGCACCAACAAAATTTCCATAAATTCATTCGGGGATCGCGACCAGACAGCAATCAATGAACACACATAAATTCAACGCTATCCGTTTGCAGTTGTCCTTTATATACATATTTCACTTTTATTTTGAAACGAATGTCCCACATTGTAGGACATTATTTGCCCATCTTTCGTAAAGTTCTTATCGCCGGGCTTAGCTGTCCTATTGACGTTGTAGTCGATGTCGAAGCCGAAGCCGAAGTCGTTGCCATTTTGGGGCCATAATTTATTTGCCATAAAACATGAAATGAAACATTTTCGGTCGTAAATTATGAAATAATTCAAACCAACCCGAAAATGAAAGCAACATAAAAACGAATTCAGCTCACATATTTCAGCAATGTTACTTTACCTCAGGCCATACATATTTATTCCAATTAGGCAGCATAATATAATCGCCCAGAAATGTCAACAACGAATGACAGAAATACCATCAAAAGACTTGCATCTATTTATTTATTTGAGTCACTGTATTCCCATCGTCTGAGGGCGCAGCGACAGCAACAACAAGAACAGCTGAAATTAAACGTTTGAATGAGTTTTTTTTTTTTATTTTAAATAAAGTGCTAAAAATAAATCAAGCAAAAATATCTCTATATATACATTTTAAGTAGATACGTATATTTTTGTATGCGCAAGAGACATCAGTCGAGAAATATGCGGCAAAGGTCAGTGACGAATATTGCGAGTGCTTGTGCAAAGACGACAACAACAACAACAACAACAATAATAATAATAAAACTTAATAATAATGTGGGAAAGAAATTTTTACAGTTCTCTGGGGCAATATAACAACTCAATTTTGAGGTTGAGCATGTACTTAAAAATGTCGATCAGCGATTTTACATAACATTTTGCATATTTTTATTGAGTTAATATTACAATAATTTAAACATTGAATAAACATATTTGTTTAATCTTTGAATTTCTGCACTTAAATTAAACAATATGCATATGCTTTTAAAAATTATTTTTGCAGCATCACATATTTGATTATAACAAATACAAACAATTTGCAAAGCTTTTTAAAACAGATACTTAAAAGCTTATTAAAAAAACAAGTTTTTATATCAAATGCCAAAAGTTTAATATATCATCGATTTATAATTCTTGCAAATCAATATCTGTAATTAAGTGTAAATTAACAAAAAAATGCAAACAAAAATATTCCATAAATATTTTTAAATAACTAAAGAGATACTATCAATTATATTTATATTTATTTTGTCATTTATTAGATTTAAGAATAATAATCTCAATAAACACAAATTATAAATGTACATTTTAAACTCAAGTAATTCAGAATAATGTGAATGTCATTTAAAAAACTTTTCTTAATTTATCAAATAATAGTGAATAGGAAAGACATTTTTGAATACAATTTTAAATAAATTTTTAATATTAATATTAATATATTAAGATTTGTCAGCATTCTCCATTTCATTCCCTTTGTTCACTTCTTTCCCTTTTGCTCATTTCAGAGTGTCACAAGTTAAAGTCAACTTAGTCGAATATAAGCAGCAACACATGTAAATTAGCCTGCTGGTTTTAGCCAGAGTTAGCAAAAGCCCGCAATGACTTTGGCTAAGTTGCTGTCGAAAGCAGCGAGGCAGTTGCCTGGCAGGCACATGCGGCGTATGCGCAACGCGAATTTTCTTTACAATGTCAACAGTGTCAGCGGCTGGTTGGATGGCTGCTCATATGTCACACACACTCACACCCATACAATTCAGGTAATGCCAACAAAGTAAATAAAAATTCATACAGGCGACGCAAGGCTTGAAAAATTTTACAGAATTTGTTTGATGCTTTAAGGATGAGTGCGAAAGTACGAGAATGAAATTGTTAAGAGGCACAGGTAGGGAAAATGTCCTTTGTTTACGGTCATATGGGTATTGCTATCGAGGGGAGCTGAAGGGGATAAACGAACGGCCACTATTCACTTCACTTTGCCTCGCATAAAATGTGTCATGTCGTGTGCTTAAAAAGTATGAAGCATAATGCCAAGGAAGTGAGGATACGTGCGCACTTAACTGAGAGGAACCCAGCCGGAGTACATTCACATGTCTGTTTGAAAGACTCTCGCACAAAGTTGAAAACGAGCTCAAGTGCTGTGAAAAGTAAGGGAGCTACGTCGACGGGCCTTAATAAATAAATCGCAGCTGCATCAGTTGACAGAGTCGTAGCCGTGGGCCTCTTGACAATGCCCCTGACATCTTGTGATTTCCTGTGGAACGCGGAAAAGCAGATAACAAAAATTAAGTAAGTAAGTAACGTAACGGAGGCAGGACGCTTGCGGCATGTGTTAAGTGGCAGATGAATAAGTAAGCAAGCCAATAGCTTAAATTGAATAAGACTCATCCGTGAACCAATGCAGATTCCTGGCCAAAAACACTTGGACAATTTACTTGGACTCGACAACTTGGCCAATGAATTCTGTAAGTATTGAAGTACGAGGCTAAAGTAGTAAAATGCTTAGTCAATAAATTACATTACGTGGAAATGACTTTTGTTGTCTTTTTCATTATTAAGCAGTGCAATATCAAAGAATCAATGATTGTGAAAGCATTTTTTAACTACTTAGATTCAATGTTCTTTCTTGTCTAGGATTTGAGTAAAAGAAATCAATGCTTATGATAATTTTACTGTTATCAGCGAGAAAAATTACCATTTTAATGAGTCCTAAAAATTGATTATAATCAATATAAAAAAAACCCAGAGTTAAGAATCTCATTTTACTTCTCTCAATATATAAAAATTGTTGTAGGAAGTCCATGAAGCTTAAATATTATATTCAGCTTTTCAATATTTGATAGCGAAATTATTCATTATTTTAAAATATTTTTGCTAATTCTTTCTTCAATTATAAAGGTATACAAATTTATACGAAAACATTTAATAAATATATATATAAAAAAAAAATATTTCTTAGCAAATAATAAATTTAATTAAGTAATCAATTTTTCAGCTCTATGGAAAGTGTTGTGGTTGCATTGAAAGCATTACAACCACAAAAACCACAACTCTGTCCGCAAGCAAAAAACTCACTCAATATTCTAGCTCAAGCGCCATTTCACTCAACTCAAATGGCGATGTTTTTTGTGGGGAAACCCTAAAAGACTTCGGCTCGGTTGAGGAATAGCCAAATTGCAATGGCATCGGGAGTCAAGCCGACAGCATTTGACGACTGACTTGGACTGGGACTCGAGCGCTTATCAGCGACTAACCTGTTGGCTAACGGCAATGGTGACGTCGCTGCCGCTGCCGCTGCTGACGACGATGGCGACTGCGACGCCGCAGCGTCATAGACGGCGTATGAACGAAGGCAAAGATTGCCGAGTGCGAGACTTTCGTCAGTTGCTTGTGTTTCCTCGTTGGCGCTAGACGCGAAGCGGCAAAACTGAAATAAATCTAAATGATATACAAACATCTTCAAAATATCTAAATAAACAAATAAATTTTATGCGTTGCGTATACGCCGCGTTTGTCTACTCAAAACTGTGACTCGCGCCTTTCTGTGTGTGCATGTGTGTGTGTTGTGTGTGTGTGTTGTGTGTGCAACCGGCAAAGACAAAATCCAAGTGCCGGAGCGTGCTCGAGTGTCGTCGTCCGTAGCGTAACGTCACGTTACGGTCTACGGTTGCGTCTGCGTCTGCGGTTCTTGGCATAAACTTTTGGATTTTGCTTTTGTTTAACTGCCTGGCACGGACTTAAACTACAAGTGCAAGTTAAACAGGCAACTAAAGCTTAAACTGGAAATTAAATCCGTTGTCAGCAGGTGGGTAACCTCTACTTCTCCAAAAAAGTGTACTTTTTAATAAGTTAGACATGTTTGAGTTGCTCGATCCCGGATCACAGAATGAATTGAATTTTTAGCCAACTTTTTTGGCTAACCCCAAAGAAAAGTTTTATTTGTACTCAAAGCGCTGCCCATAAGAATACATAACAAATAAGTTAGAAAGAAAACAAGAATGCGAAATAAAAGAAAAGATGTTGAAGTGAAAAAAAAACAAAGAAGAACACGAAAATCACAGACCCATTTTACGCGCATAAAAAGTCAAATGCATTTCGGCCGAGCGAACAAAAGGAATGCGAAAGAAATGAGAATATTTTTATACTCTTTGTTGGTTTTTACGACCCGTAGGCAGGTCGACTATACTGACTGTTTACTGTACCTTAATTAAAGCTGCAAATGTTAATTTAAATGGGACACACTCGAAGACGAATTAAACAAATGTTTATAGAGCGCATTCGACACCTTGGGCACAATTGCAAATGCCATCTTTATATTGATGGCAATGATTGCTAAGCTGAATATTGATTTTAATTGGACCCATCTGACAGTGATGCTTGTCATCAATTGTAGATTTGATAATTTGAGACACACACACAAAGAGAATGACATGCAGACAAATACTTGATTGCTTTGGCATCTTAATGAATACGGGCTAGAACTCGATGCTCAGTTGGCCATCGTCATGACAATATACATGCATGTGTGTAAAAGGTCTCTGAGGATTCATATGTACATTAATTCTGCAGCTTATTGTCTTGGGCCAAGCAATTTTCAAGTGACTCGCTGCGTATACGTAATATAATTAATGCATATTGAACAATGACAGTTGAATAATGGGCTGGGTGTAAACTATATAATCGAATTGTTGTGATAACAAAGCAATTGAAGATAGTTACGTAGTTAGATTAGTTAACCTTTGGCCATATTACTAGTTTCTAATCATGTACATAGTTATATAAACAACGCTATCAAAGAACTGAGATGAATGCAAGTGTTAATTTATTTTAAAGTAATTGTGAGAAACCTTTAAGAAATTGTTCAAATATTTAAACATTTTAGCTATGCACTGGAAAATTTAGATTTTGGAAACCAAATTTAATATAAATTATTTGAGACACGTAAATAATTTAGTATTTATATTTAAATTTTTAAAAAAAGTACAGAAAACTACATTTTATTTAATACAAAATTATCTGAATATATACTTATACTGAATATATACTGAATAAGACTTGAAAGCTAAGCTAATTCAAATAATGGTTTTAATAAGTTTTATATATTTTCTAAGTGTGTTTAAGATAACAATTTCTAGTTAAACTTAAATGCATGTTGCGAACTTAACAGTTAGATATGTTTATAAACCAAATTCGAAATTCATGGCTTTTAAATGCTTGGCAAAGCCACAATCAAATAGCTAACAAGCATTGAAATTAAATTGAGTCAATTCAAAGCGATAAACGAAACATTTGCGGCCAGTTTGGTGTCCATGAAAAGCAGCTCAAAGGAATAAAATGAAAGGAGTGCCAAAAAACGAGAGCCACAAACGCATTTCAATTTGCATATCAGCACGCAATGAGAAAATGCCAAATGGGCAAATGGGAAAATGGGAAAATGGTCGCTGATAGTAACGAATTTCGTGGAAAACCGTCAAGCGGCCAAAATCGAAGTAAAAGACGATGATGAAAGACGTTAGTAGAAGGATGTGCAAGTTGCGTTGACGTTGACGTTGACATTGAAGTTGTCTTTTGAGATCTTGGTGGTAAGGGAATGTGTTGAGGTGGCCAAGAAGCCTTTACAGCAGTTCCCAGCTGATGTCTATTTGCATTTAAATCAAAGAAGCTGTCTCAAAACAAGGGGCGGGGGCGTGGCTAAATGTGGGAATGTCTGCATTGACGGGCAAAACATTTCATGCTGCGTCTGCTTGAATACCCTGTAAGGACCTTTATCAAAAAAGGGTTTATGCAACCACTGGATTTATATAGTCTACTTTTGAAGGTAACTCGCATTTCATATGTTGTTGATTTGAATGCTGACTTTTTCTGTTTTTTATTGCGTCTTTTTATGGCATTCTAAGTTTTGCATAAATTATGCATTGCAATGGGACTGTGTGTGTGTGTGTGATGTGTGTGTGTAAATGGATTTGAGCTGTAACAAGAGTTGCCTGCTGTTTGAATTCATTTGATTTCAGAAGTCACAGGTGACATTTTTATGGCCAATCTGCGCTGGCAATAAAACGATTGCCGTTTTCAAGGCGCATAAGCCCCAAGGCTAGTACGCAGTCAACAACAACATCTGGCGCAATCTAATCTACTTGGCTGGTTACACAACCGTCAACAGTCAGCCAGTCAGTGAGTCAGTTAGGTCTGTTCTGGGGCAGAGAATTTCTGAAATTTCTCTAGGGATCGTACTCATAGTTTACCCGCACTCATACGGAATGAGCAATGGGATAGGTCATGCTTATTTAATTTACCATCCACATACATATATAGCCCATCCAACCCTATAATATCTAGAGGGCCTCTAGTTCACAATTTACTTTATTTAATAATTCAGGCGCTGCACGAGGGAATCTGAAAGATCTTAATGCATACCGAAAATTAATTATATTTCAATTAAAGGAGAGTCCCTGGTCAGAAGATTGTACCTCAACTCAAAATAGACACAAAACCGCAATGACTAAATTCAGTTTGGTATCTAAACTCAGCAGGCGACAGTGTAAATACCCTAACATAGAGGGGCTAGAAATATGGAAAGAACCTTTGGTCAAATTTAAGTAATAGTTTCAACTTCGAGTGATTTTGAAGTATGCTAAAATTGAGAATTTTGATGACTATTTAATCCGAAGTAATTTTAAATAATTTTGTAAAGAATTTGAAATTTTCGATTTAATTCAGTTAAATTCTGCAACAGATTCATAACATATCTTTTGATGACTATTTAATCCGAAGTAATTCTAAAAATTTTAATGAGAATTTTATATTTTCGATTTAATTTAGTTAAATTCTGCAACAAATTCATAACATATCTTTTGATACAAAGCCCCAAAAGGTAATTGAAGAGTCTTGTAAATTCGGTTGCAACACGATTTGTTAAACCGGATAGATTTCCGTGATTTTGGCGATGTTCGTGGTCATCATAAACCGCGCGTGCGATTTTGATGTCGATAACGAATCGAGCTGAAAATAGAGAACGTGTTCGCATCGCGGTTCAAACATCATTAAAATGCAAAAATTGATGAGCGCAGTGACGACAGCAGGTCAAAGGCAGAGAGGGAGATGCAGACAGAGGGGGGAATTTAGAATTTAGGGAGGAGACTCCCTCAAATGTTGCTGTGGGTTTCGGTTTTTGAGTTCGTCTATGTTGAAGTGAGCATTTAATTAATTTCGCTTGTTGGCTTGCTGCGTTGATTAAAACGCCATTTACAACATTTTTGGCAGCACTTTGAGTCAGAATGAAGTTGGATGCTCATTAATTTGCACAGACTAAGCCGGAAGTCAGCTGAGCCAAGTTAAGAGCCATGTGTACAATATGTTTGACGAGCATGCAAACAAACTGGCAGCTTGTACTTTAGTTGGATAAATTAACTTATTGCAGAAAATGCACAGAGACAAATGGTAGTTGAAACTGTTGAAGGTCTTTTTAATTAATTTATAAATATTCAACAGCTGCCAGTTAAATACTTGGCACAGTTTCCTCCCAATTAGAACTGATTATCTTCACGGCACAGTTAGAAGATACAAAGATACACAGCAAGTAAGAGAGAGAGAGAGAAAAAGATACATCTTTAAAATGGCCACACCCAAAAAACAAGACTGTTGAAATTGAAGGCTTCAAGCCCTTGGTTAAGACCGGCAAATGGCCACTCATTATGATTGTGTGCCTGACAATCTCTTGTGGCAAGTGATGACATTTTCACAGTGCGTTGCCTTTGATAAGGCGGCTGAAGACAATGATAAGCTCAAAGGCAGCGAAAAGGTTGAACAAACCCTTATAAAAGGACAACGGGTCTGTGGGTTGTGTGTGTGTGTGTGTGTGTATAAAATTTATGTTAGCCATTGTCTACTGCTTAACCGCAAAATAGTTGCAATGGCTGACATAGCAGCTTTTGCGAGCTGCAGCAAATGGTCAATTAATAATGGTCAGTGGCCCTTGAATCGGACATTGTCTGAGTGCAGTTCCCCCCAGCTCCCTTAACCCCACAAATATCCTATTGCATGCTGTAGAAAACGAAAGTTACTTTAAGCCAACTTTGCTGGCGCACAAAAGTAGGCAACGACATGCGACAACGACAACGACAACAAAAATGGCGACTGGGAAACTTTTCGCAATAAAACTCATTGATTTTCATTTGCGTGGGAGGGGATATCGTAGAAGAGAAAGGGTGCGATTTGTACGTGTTTGTATGTGAAAGTTTTAGTTGTATTAATATTGGTTTTACCCGCTGCCTTGTACCACGTGTGTGAGTGTGTGTGTGTGTGTTATGCAAGGACCGTCGACCGAGTACCGAGTATTGACAAAGGTTGAGCAAACAAATGGCGTCAGAAGACAAGGGAAAATCGCTTGAATGGCTGAGCATACAGGAAGGTCCTTTGGCATTGGTTTTGCCCCATATTGGTGCCAGCTTCAAAAAAGGTTAAATGCCTAAACAAGTGAGCAATATAAACAATGAAATGGCATAAAATTCAAGCAGATAAAAGACTGGCTTTCGACCAGGGTTAAGCATATGCAATTTGTTGTGAAAGCCTCCTCTTATATTATTCCTCAAGTATTGTCATTTTTAGTATTAAGTTGAAGCTTTTACATGATTTAAGATTTCCAGATATTTTTTTACGATTGTTGCGCATTTTAAATTTTATATGAAATATTTGTTGAGTTTTATATCCAAATTCGAATGCCAATCATTTTAGCAGACTAAATTATATCTTCGTATGTGTAATGAAAAGTTAATAAAATATTCTCTTTAATTGTTGTATATGTAATTGTCAAATTCTATAAAGTTGTCAACTTAAGATCCTCATGTCATGCTCAAAATTGCTCTCCAAACCAAACTCAATGTAAGGAACAATTGAAAATTGCTTAAGAGACTTTCAACAACTGTAAAATTCATATGTTATCCTTACATTATGAAAAAGGCAAATGCACACACAATCAAAAAGACACAAACAGACAGTTGGACATATAGACAGACAGACAGACAGACAGATGGAGCGATAGACAGTCAGATATAAGTATGTGGACATGTGAAGACCCGTCAAGTCTCCTCGTTAAGCAGACCGGTTGCCGTTTGGTAAATTACTCATTCTTCTGCATGTACGCCTCCTCTCCTCCCTGTCACGCCTTCATCCAGGGGGGAAGCCACCACTTGCGTCTCTGGCCAGGAATATGACACTCAAAGTTCAAAGCTGCCATCGTGTCCTTGGCATTTTATTTTAGCAATGGCTTGCGTTTTGCTTATTACTTGCTCAACGAGGTCATCACACAGCTCTCGTACAAACTGACACATCAAAATTGTGAATGTGAATGTGAATGCGAATATGAATGCGAATAATTTCCAAACTGTTTTTTGCTTAGTCGTGCAGGGAAACACATCGCCTGCTGGAGGCAGTTGCGAGTTAAATGCTGATATCTAAGGGAAATTGTCTAAATGGATTCGAATGCCGTGTGCTCTTTCGAATTTCATCTCGAATAATAATTATAACTTTCACTTCAAGAGTAAAAAAAACTTAGAAAAATATATATAATAATTTCAGAATATGTTTCGTTTTAAATTGTTTAAGCTTAGTTTATTTTTGAAAAACAAAGAAAATAATAATTAAAAAAAATATTTTGTCAAATGAATAAGGTTAAATACATTTTAGCATTAACCTACTTTACTTTATAATTTAAAATGAAATAACAAAGCACTATATTTCTTTTTAAAGCGTCAAAGAAATAAATAAATTGTCATTTCTCAAGAAAATTGATTAAGTAAAATATTAATTCAAATGTTCTACATCATATCGAAGATGTATAATATAAAAAAATTAAATTTAAGAAAGAGACAAATGAAAGTCAGTTCAATTTCTCAGAAAGAATTAATAAATGAATTGACTTATGGACGAAATGAATTATATGTTCATGGAAATGTACACTGACTACTAAATTTTTTCGATGACACTCATAATACTCACTCTATGAACGGCCTGCGTGTCTCATTTAATACTTTCGAATGCCACTAACCACTCTTAATTGTTCGCTAAAAGAGCTCTTCAAAATGTTGCTTATTTTTATTAAAATGGCAATTTCATATACATTTTTTTATACAAATTGAATCAAAAGTGTTTTTCACAAAATACTTTAGCCAGTAATTGTAATTGCTGGCCATATTCAAATTACATTTGAGAGAGATTGAAGCCACAACAACTTAAAATAAATTGGGTGGTTCGGTGGCTGGTCAATATGTCTCTGGATTGGGCCTGTCTGCATGCCTCGCTGAGCTTTAGCCAAAAGTGGTCCGTGTAATTTATATACAATTCAGCGTTTTGACTCGAGCACTTAAAGTGCTCTTCTGTTGTTGGCAAACATTTCAATTTTCGAATAAAGTAAAAAAAAAGAAAATAAAATATATACAAATGAAACACAATGAAATAGCGCAGCCAACTGACTTGCCTCTTATTTGCTTTTGACTTTACTTCTCTTTTTCTGTTTGTTCGGATTTCGGGATAAGAGGTTGGGGGGGCAGGGTCACTAGATGGTCTGCCCTTGGCCGTAAATTCATGCAAAAACAATCTTATTAATGGCTATAAGGGCCAAAATCCGCCTGCCCGCACACAGCTATTTGTGTTAATAATGTTGAACTGCGATTTTTATACGAGCTTTTCTATTTTTGCTGTTTCTGTTTCTGTTTTGTTTTATTTTTTTATCAGTGCTTGGATTTCCTGTTGCTGTCTCGCTGATGTTTGCCAATTTTAGCCATTTAGTTTGATTTGAGTGTTATCTTTATGTGCTGTTGCTTATCGTTTCCACAAATATAGACAGTAATGGGCTTAGCTCATAGCGCCCAAAGCCCTCTCACAGTGGGCACGACATTTATCACATAATGCGATAGCCCCGGCATCAATTGTGATTCTCACACGTATATATCTTGGCTATTTGGACAACGGGTATTTTAAACATTAATATTTTTAAATTAATAATTAATACTTATTAATTATGCCACAATTTATTTTGAAATAAATATATTTAGTTATACAGCAATTTTAATAATTTTTAATTTTAATAACTTGTAAGTAATATTCAGATATGTTTACAGGGTATCTGCTTATGCCACATACTTTGCTTTGGAGGTGGAGAACTATTGATAGTCGGCGCCATCGATAGCCGACGATAGTATTTTTAAAACCATCGATAGTCGACGATAGTCGACGACAGTGCTATCGATAGCCGACGATAGTCCCGGACACAATAAATACATACAGTTTGTCAACACACACTTTACACACTGAAAAACACTTAAATTTTTGACTTTATATAAGAAAATAATAGCTTTTTATATGTATTTGGGAAGGTTAACATATATTTTTTCAACTTTGTTTTGATGCAAAAAAAATTATTCAAACAATTCTAAGAGAGACTGTTAAAATATATTTTCAAAAATCTCTTTGCTAGTTTTTTTATGATTTTGGAAAATTGCTAACAAGCCACTTTTTGTATGAAAATGAGGAAAAATGGGTTAAAAGAGTAATTTTTAGTGGGTGTCTGCTATCGATGGTAGTTCGATAGCGCCCAACCATCGATAGTGTCGATAGTGCTATCGATAGTTCTCCACCTCTACTTTGCTTAGCAGCTTTCTATTGAACTGTCGTTTTTTCCCCTTTAAAGTCAAATTTCCAAGAGTATTGAGAGTTCGTTGCTCATTTAGTTCAGCCTTATTATTTATTGCTATTGTTTCGTGCATATAAGTGTGGAATTTATGTGTCTATCATAATAAAAAATAAATGCAAATACTGAGTCATACTCAAATGTTTAACGACTTGGCCCCATTGCGAGTGCATTGTGCGCTTAAATGGAAATAAATTCTCTAATTAGTTGTTGGCCACATACTCGTAAATCAGCAAATAAATAAGTGCGCCATCTGAATGCGACTGAGTGACTGACTGAATATGAATGTATATGAAGTACACTCATGCCGATTATATGAGTACCAAAATATATGTTCGACATTTCAACAATTTACAAAGTGCTTGGCAACAAATTTTAAGTGTTCCAGTGAATTTTTTAATTAAATTCATGTTGATTCTGAGATTCTGATATTAAACACATGTTTTTCATTCACTCCCTCAACTGTCTGTCTGTCCATCTGTCTGTCAGCTGCTGAGTAATTTCTTTGATGCGTGGCGCAAGTTTAGTTTTCCGAGGAAACAAACTATCGCAAAAAGTTTGCTGTAAAAACTTTGTAATTGATTATCATATAAAAATAGCCATATTAATTAGTAGAAATGCTGAAAGGCGTGTGCTGGCCATCATCATGATCACCATCTACATCATCATCATTATCATTATCATCGGACAGCTGGGCATTGATCATTTGTAATAGCTTAACTACTTAGTTCTGACTCTGGAACTCGACTGGGGCTACTGGCATCATTAGTGGAATTTATGGCCAAGTTAATGGCATAGTTTCCCCAACTGTCTGTCTGTGTGTGAAAAATAGCTTAATATGTGTTTAAGCCAACAATGGTTGTTAGTTGTGGTCAATTTAGTTTTTATTTACATACTTGACATGACTAGAGCTTCCTCTACTTTTCAAGTCCAACACGATAACAATTTGCACAACAAATAAATTAAATACTTGCTCGGAATTTCAAAATTGAATCACTACTCGTAACTCACATACATTTATTAGAGCAAAATTTGTTAAAGCAAAGTTTAGTTCCAGTTAACAGAGTTGGTTATTGCAATTGCAAAATAATACGAGTTGATTTCTGGTAATAACTCGTAACTTTCACTCAAACACAGAATATTAGACAAAATTTAATTTGCAAACTGTTTGAAATGGAAATTATGTTTGTAAATCG
Source organism: Drosophila limbata (assembly GCA_963924055.1). Lineage (NCBI taxonomy): Eukaryota > Metazoa > Arthropoda > Insecta > Diptera > Drosophilidae > Drosophila > Drosophila limbata. The sequence continues at coordinate 17,725,222 of OZ001354.1, forward strand.
AACCAATTTCCAACTCTATCAACTATTTTGCCGAAATGTGCTTAGAGAACTTCCCAGAAATTATATCATTTTTTTTACAGATATTTCAGCTCTATTTATCTGAAGATTATTCTTTGTCTATTTTAATCTGCCTACTTACTAAATACAGTTTGTCAAGTAATTCTTTGCAAACCCTTAAAAATTTAATATTTTGACTTTAAATAAGAAAGTAATAGCTTATTATATATATTTGGAAAGGTCATTTAATTTTCGTTCGAATGATGCAAAAATTTCCTTAACCCATTCAGTACCCATGGAATATTTTGAATTTTTGAAAAAGTCTACTTTTTCAACTTTTTTCCGCGATTTTTCACAAAAACTATTTTGATATAAAAAAATTCTTGGAACAATTCTAAGAGTAACTGCAAAAAAAAATTTTCAAAAATATTTTTGCTAGCATTTTTTAGAATTTTTTGAAAACTGCAAAAACGGCACTTTTTGCATGAAAATGAGGAAAAATGGGTTAAAATAGTCATTTTTAGGATTTTCAAAAAAATCTAAAAAATGCTAGCAAAAATATTTTTGAAAATATTAAAATAAAGTGTAGTTTCAAGGAATGAGCAGGAGTGAAGAGTCTGGTTAAGAGTAAGAGCTTAAGAGTGAGAGAATTTGCAATAAAAGTGTCATTTAATACGCGGCCATAATATGCTATGTATAACGGGTCTTACATCTTCACAATGAAAACCATAAAATGTTTCACGTGCCCCAATAAGTAGGCAATATATGTTGTACTTGTAAAAAAAAGAAAATGGCGGCAATTTTATGGAAGGGACAGGTGACGGTTTGTGGGGTTTCAGCTACTATAAAAACAACGAAGAAACAGCGAAGAAAATCCCATTAAAGTGAGCGGCAGTCCAGGCAGCGCCTTTTTTCATTATATTGCTTCAGCACCAAGATAAATCGTTCTGCAAAGGAAAAGATGGTGTGACAAATGCATCAAAATTAAAATTACCAAGTGCCGCAGAGCACGCAGAGAAGGATCCAAGCTGTGACATCCGACAGGCAACAACCGACAGAGTCGACTCACTCGACAGTCGACAGGATGACACACTCAAGCTACTTTGTGGTGTCTTGTTAGTAATGATAATAAGTATGAGCAGAGAAAAGAAGAGTATAAAGATGATGATAATGACGCTTGTGGTGCTGATGATGATGCGGCTGTTGAAGTTGATGCTGATGCCTGATAATGATTTCGATGATGTTTACGGCTTGAGTAGTTGCCGGCTTTTGTTGTGGTCCGGTTCCCCCTTCACTTTTCTTGTTGCCTGTCTGCGGGCAAATGCGTTAATAAAAAATGGTTATCTGCCATTTTTTACACAATATCCGCCTGTCGCAGTTCGTTGTAGCTCAACGCTTGCCCCTGGGGCACAATTTGGCTGTGTAACCTGTGGGTCTACTCTGAGTTCCGGACAAGCGTTTGCTTGACTCACTTCCGAATATTAATTTATAAACATTATTTTGTATATTTTGCCTGACCTGCGGCGCATTACATCTTCTGACATTCCTTCATCTTGTCGCTTATGGATTTTGTGGATCTTAATTTGTTTAAATAATATATTTTGGACCTAACATTTTTATAAAACATTTTTTCATTGTTGCGAAATTAAATATTGCTGAATTTAAAGTTTACAAAATACTTCATTATTATTTTAAATGTTCAGAAAGTTTATCTCAATTATGTTCATATTGAAAATTTTTAAAATTACATATTTAATATATTTTTTAAATATTCAGTAAAAATATTTAACTCTAATATTATTCATCTTTAATTCATAATTTATTTAAGTCTCGAATTCTCTTTTTCCGTAAGGATTAATTGATAGCGCTGCCAGATTACTCTGCTATGGTAAGCTAATTTTTTAATAATGTTGCCAGACTGTTAATTGCTTTATTTCCAATTGGAACGAAATGAGATTGAAACATGCTGCTGTCGACAGTAATGTGCAGCCTGACGTTGATTTCGATTGTGATAGAGTTTTCGCTATCACGTAAAGAACATTAATTATAAATTCATGAATTGCACTTGGTATTAGCGATTTTCATTTACGCCGGCAGCTGTTTAACACATAACTGTTAGCCAGGTTGCCGAAGGATTGTGGCTTTCAGTTAACCAAGTAATGTTCCAACATTACTTTAATAATGTAATTTTTGATGTTGCGGGGGGAAAAACCTGAAGCTACACGTTGAAAGAGAGAGAGAGAAATTTGCAAAATCCAATTAAAATTGCATTTACATGCATCATTTGTAACTAGGTTTCACTGTTCCTGGTTTCGGTTGTTGATTGCAATCAAGTTTGCATTCTGTTTTTGGATGTGGATGGCACAGAAATTTGATAGTTTTTCATGTCGTTCGCTTTGGAAACTTTCAACTGTTTGTGTGTATTTGATATTTTGTTGATAAAACTAGATGCTCTCATTGTTAACATGATATTAATTGCGGTCCAAATGAGAAACCAAAATCCAGGAAAATCATTGTGTTGTATTTTGGGGCTGTAATCTCAAATTTCAGTCAGAATTTAAATGTTTTGTTTCCTTGTAATTGCTTGCATAGAAACCCATACTTTAAGCTGTTGCCCACAATTTTGCAGAGTTTAATTGGCAAATAGAAGAACAATGGTCAGTCTTTGCCTACGCATAGAACATACACTCATTTGGGAAAGTTTTGTGGTTCATGAAAACAAGTTTAATGAACATTTCAGATTGCAGTATGAATTTTGGGAATCATTTTGAATTTGGCATTATTAAAAGAAGGTTAAGATTAAACGATAACGTTAGGTAGATGAAGGCTTTGTTTTACTTTTCATGTGAAATTGATAGGGTCTAATTAAGATTATGAGCAAATAGCAGGTAAAGGAAGCAAGACTGAATCCATCATCCTATGAAGTTATGATCAGAAATACGAGCACTAACATTTCCCATGAAAACTGGTGAAATGGAGACAACTGAGAGATAGGGGTAAAGACAAAGTATATCTTGAAAAGCTTCGTGAATTGAAAATAAATTTCAAAAACATTTAATTAATATTAGAAAAATGTTAGAAGCCTAGAAAAAAAAAACAATTACTTGTCTGACTGTTAGCATAATCACAGAAGTTGCTGATTTGTGCTGACACTATCGCAACGCGTTTACCAACACTGCATGCTCGGTGGCATTTAGACAATATAAAGTAGATTTCTAATGCCACACTTTCCCTTCCGCTTAGCTGAATCTGGCTGCCACATTGCACTATAGGTCAAACGGACCCTTTTTTTGATATAAACTAGTTTTGCAACAGTATTAAAATTAAAAAGCTTTTTTTAGATTCTTATTGGAAATTCATCAAACTTTAATGTTGCATACCAGAAATGTTAACATTACATTCTGATGTTAAGTTAACAGCTGTTAAACATGCAGCTCATAAATTGTGCAAATATTTTGGTGAAGTTCAAGTGGCTCAAGATTTTTTAAATTGAACGTTTTTAATTCAAATTATGATGAATAGTGATCATTGTGGTTTGTACTTTATGTTGGTAGATCTGTGGTGTAGGTATTGTTCGTGTTGTCTGTAGTATGTGTCCATAAAAAGACGCTTACGAAAATAATTATTTGTGAAGAGTTTTTAAAAAATGTCAGCACTTGTCAACGAAGTGACTATATACATGTTGTAGAGTAATTCCTTGTGAACTCATAACAGTAATTTTAGTTGTCACTTTTAGTCACTTCTCCCAAAATTTAACTTTTTAGCACATAACCTATATTTGAGTAATGCCGGTATACTTGAAGAATAACGGAAAAATAAAGGAAAAGCTGATGGAGCGGATGCTGTAGTACGGTATTTTTAATGACATATCGATGTTATTAATATTACGACGTACAGACAACAATAAAAAATAGATTTTTTATATACGAAAATTTTTTAGTCCGAAAATAAGATCTGAAATATGCTCCTAAAAATATGAAATAAAAAACACGAAATATGAAACATACTTAGAAAGTATAAAAAAAACATTCGTTTTCAATATTTATTAAAAAAAAAAAAAAAAATAAATAAAAATATTATTTATTTTGTTTTTAGGGGCGTTGATGGGCAGTGCCACGCCCATTTTTTCAAAACTATTTCCAAATTCGATCTAGAATGGTATCCAAAAAACTTTTCGCGAAAAACTGGATAAGCCTTCGAGTTATTAATTTATATCAGAAAAAGGGTCCATTTGACCTATAGTGCATTGTTTTTAATAAAGCCAACCGACACCGTCTCGCTCTCTCTAAGTATGTGTGTGTGTGAAGGAGACAACAACTAGAATAAATGTCAGTCAAGGCAACAAAATAATCCTTAGAGAGGGAAAACAAAACAAAAGCGAGACATAGAGGGGGATAAAGGGCGAGAGTAAAGTTAGTTTCAAATTCCAACTAAGAAGTGATTCCGGACTGTAAACTTTTACATTTATACAAATCAAATGAAAGTTGTCTGTATTGTTTTTTCTCTTAATTCCGTTTCTCATTCTTGTACTTATTTCATTCTATTATACTTGTGCGTTTCTTCTTATTTTTCAGAGTCGACGCAATTAGTAATAAGCCAGAGCCAATATTAAAGCAAAGTTTCTGAATAAATAAAACATTCAAGATAAACTTGAGACGTGCCTGAGCACAGACGACGGAAATGGCTGCTTAAGTGGCGCACTTCCGGTTAAACCGGACAGGAATAACAGCAGCAACAACAGCAAGAACCCTGAGCAAACCACTTGGTCCAATCCAGTCCAGTCCAGCTTAAGCTTCTCCTCGACTCATTAGGAATCGCAAACAAAGTCATGGCGAATGTAAGCAACGAGACGGTTAATGCCTGGTTGATATCGGTCAGCACACAGCTGCCCCAACTGATGGGGGCCAACTGGAGCAGCAGCAGCACCACAATTGCCCCACCCAATGGTAGCACCACCAGCACCACCAGCACCGTCAGTTACGCTTTGTCCAGCGATTCGGAAATTGATAAGTCGGACATTATGCACAATCAATTCGTGCAGATTTTCTTCTATGTGCTCTACACCACCGTCTTTGTCCTGGGCGTGTTCGGCAATGTCCTGGTCTGCTATGTGGTGCTCCGCAATCGGGCCATGCAAACAGTCACCAATATTTTCATTACCAATCTGGCATTGTCGGACATTTTGCTGTGTGTGCTCGCCGTGCCCTTTACACCGCTCTACACGTTCATGGGTCGCTGGGCGTTTGGCAGGACGCTGTGTCATCTGGTCTCGTATGCCCAGGGCTGCAGCATCTATATATCGACGCTGACCTTGACCTCAATAGCGATCGATCGTTATTTTGTCATCATTTATCCGTTCCATCCACGCATGAAGCTCTCCACTTGCATTGGGATTATCGTGAGCATTTGGGTTGTGTCCCTTTTGGCCACTTTGCCGTATGGCATGTACATGAAGATGTCCGAGGTGAATGGCAATGGCACCCAGTACAACGAGACGATTCTGGGCAGTGCCACGCCCAATGATACATCTGCTACCCAGGCGTACATGCAACTGATGAGCGACAGGGAATCGTTGATGGTCTGCGAGGAGAATTGGCCAGAGGAGGAGTATCGCAAGGTGTTTGGTGCCATTACGACAGTGCTGCAGTTCCTCCTGCCCTTCTTCATCATCTCGATTTGCTATGTCTGGATCTCGGTTAAATTGAATCAGCGAGCCAGGGCCAAGCCCGGATCGAAGTCCTCGCGGCGGGAGGAGGCGGATCGGGATCGCAAGAAGCGCACGAATCGCATGCTGATCGCCATGGTGGCTGTCTTCGGTCTCAGCTGGCTGCCCATCAATCTGGTCAACATATTCGATGATTTCAATGACAAGTCAAAGGACTGGCGCTTCTACATCTTGTTCTTCTTCGTGTCACACTCGATCGCCATGAGCTCCACGTGCTACAATCCCTTTCTCTACGCCTGGCTGAACGAGAACTTCCGCAAGGAGTTCAAGCATGTGCTGCCCTGCTTCAATCCCTCCAACAATAATATCATCAATATCACCCGTGGCTACAATCGCAGCGATCGCAACACCTGTGGACCACGCCTCCACCATGGCAACGGCGGGGGCGGCGGGGGCGGAAGTCTCGATGCCGATGATCAGGATGACAATGGCATCACCCAGGAGACCTCTCTGCCCAAGGAGAAGCTCCTCATCATACCGCGTGAGCCGACCTATGGCAATGGCACTGGCGCTGTGTCACCTATACTCAGTGGGCGTGGCATCAATGCCGCCCTCGTCCATGCCCATCTCCAGCAGGAGCAACAACAGCAGCAGCAGCAACAACAGCAGCAGCAGGTGGAATTGATGCGACGCATCCGACGACGCACTGATGAAGATGGCGACTACATCGACTCCGGAGATGAGCAGACTGTGGAGGTGCGCTTCAGTGAGACACCATTCATCAGCTCCGACAACGCGACGAGCACCAGCATCCTGGAGTCGAGTGGTCATTGCCCGGAGTCCGAGGCACTGACCGAGTTGGGAGTCGCCATCGCCGGTCCAGGAGCAGGATCAGCAGATGCCAACAGACGATGTAACTGAGACAGGGTAAGTACTAGAAAATTATAAAGAGAAAGATCCGATCCGATCTTAGCCAATTTTGTATTTGATTTTGCTAAAATCTGACTGGAAATTCAATTACGAATAATCTTAAAATTACTCTAAATTCAATTAAATTATTTACGCTTTGATTTAAACCTTCTTACGAAAGTATCTATAATTAATTTATATTAAGTTTCAAATTATAACTACATTTTTTTGAATACTTATATATAATAAATTCAGAATTTTAAATAAAATAAAAATAATTTTAAGTTTTGTATATGAAAATAATAGTATAATAAGAGAAAATAATAATATATAGGTGCAATATAGGAGTATTAATAATTTTAATAATTATTATAATAATCTGTTCAATTAGCCAGCCTGCTTTGTGTCCCTCTCTCCATAAATTGTGCCGAACTTTGTTTCAAAAATACAATAACCTCTGCAAGGGAATACAAATATTAATCTAATGGATCAACAAATCAGATATCATCATCATCTTCATCATCATCGTCATCATCATCTTCATTTTCGTATCTGATTTCTGCTGAATAAGCTTGGAAAATTTTTTGCCACAAAAGTGAAAGCATTTTCCTTTTGCATTCCAATGATGAAATCTATTTCCGCACAAAGCGAAAAGCATTAGAATTGAGTTAGCTACCTGCATGCATTTTTATGAATTTTGCAAATGCCATAAAGCACATTTCTACGTACTGTTTGTAAAGCTTGGAACTGGTTGCTTTCCACGAAAGCAAAGCAAATGTCAATCTACGAGTAAAAGCAGAAGCTGCCATGAGTTTCTACTGCCTTTTTGTGCTGGCAAATTTCATTTACTAAGCACAGGGATGTCAGCTTCAGTTCTAGGAGTGGGCAGAGGGGCACATGCATCCAATTTAGAGCAGTAAATCAAGCGTCAGTAGCAAAGTGAAAGCAAACTCCTCTGAGATATTAACTCGTCGCTTCGCCTGTCAACACACAATTCTTGCACAGCTTCAGTTTTAAAATGGCAATAAATGTACATTAAATTCTCTTATAAAGAAATTTTGCATTGCAATTTATAGTGACTTAATATTGGTTATTTTTCTAATTAAAAGACAAACCTAAGAAATTGTGTGGAAAAAGACAGTTATGGGAAATTGTTTTGCTTTTGCGTATAAATTTACCTAGAACACTATTTTATTCACACAGCTTTTTTCTATCTGACATGTTTAAGTCAAGTTTATTATGACAGACGGCAACAGGCTGCAAATGGATTAAGAAAATATGACAGACGTGACGACCCTTTAGCCAGGTGTTTTAAACAACAACAAGCAGAGCAATAACGACCAGAACAGGAACATCCAGTAGCAATAACAACATAATATATGTACACAAATTACCAGCTGAAGCTGTCAGATAAATGCTCTGCAAAATGGTCAACAGCCGGTGCCAGCGATAAGGCGCAAGTCCCTCATAAACATAATGCTTTGACGCAGAATAATTTACATTGGCTTATTTATTTATAATTTTTTATGGGAGCACATTATGGGCTATCTGTCTGACTGCCTGGCCTGGGGGCCTCTCTATTTGAAATGGCCCAGTCATAAAGTTTATAAATATATCGTTTGGCATTGAAATTCTATTTGATTAAATGAAAATTTACTACTCATATAAAAAGTCAAGAGGCAACAACAAGAAACTTGACGCATTTGATGTGCATTCAAAATATGAGCAACATATTTGATAAATTATTAAATTTGAGTGTGAAGGCTTAACTTCTTCGACTTAGTTAGTAAATAATATAAATAAATAAATAATAAATCAACGGAAACTGTTAAAATGTTTTTAATCAAAAATGCTTGTTCTCATTATTTAAATTGATTGATAATAAATTTATTTAATGATTTTTTTAATTGATAATAAACAAAATGTTTGAGTTTATTAACAAAATTATAGTTATTTTAATATATAAGAAAAAGTTAAATTTTTCTTGTTTGTTTATTATTTGTGGGCCCCACTGAGTTTAGATTTTTGTGAACATATAATAAGAATACATTTTCACTTAATTTTTGGCATAAGCATTTTTATCCGCAATTATTTAACTCCAGCTCTTTGGTTAAATTTAATTTAATTGATTTAATCTATTTCAGTTTGTATTTATATAAATATCTAGTTTAACTTTGTGTTCCGTTTGCTCAATCAAGATACGATTGCTGCTTCCATATTTTGTTTATATTTGCGCAAATATCTTCGGGCTCTAAAAAACGTTTCTTTTATCTCACTGAGTCAAACACTATCTCTGTGTATATGTACATATATTCACATTTATATACGTATGTGGGGCGATGTGTTGTTGTTATTTACATATTTGTCATGTTTGCGGTAAGCTTTGCAAGCAAAACAAACCAAATATGTGCACGCATTTCAGAGAGATGTCCGAAAGGCCTTTAATTTATGAATTATTCAGCGTAGTCGTTAGTGGCGCAACCAGGCTGTTCAGCCTAATTACCCACAAGCCGCATACTCGCAGATTCACATGAAAAGCGCCAAACGAATACTCCCACTCGTAGTCGTATCTGTCGTATATGGGACTTGGAGTTTAGAATCACAGCGAGCGGTGAGTGAACGGTAAGTGATATGGTTGATGGTCCCTGCTCGGGTGCACAGCACATTTGATGCATTATGCATGAGAACTGCAACTGAAATTGCAAACAGCAATTGTCGGTCTCGCCCAGACTCAGTCAACAAAGTCTCCAGCCCCCACCCAAGGGAGGGCCAAAAAGGTTGGGGGTATCAACTCCGCCGTGTGCTGTCTCTGTAAACAAGTTTGCCTGCGAGTTAGTGTAAAACTTTTTACAGCTAAATTGTGTTTTGTTGTTTGCTGTCTGGTTTCTGTGACTGGCAAATGGGCCAACAGCTCGACAGCTCGGGGAATGGCAAATGGGCCAGTTGTATCTGTTCTAGCACTGCAACTTTACGATTGCATATCGAGCAATAATTTTTTGCAAGCAGTTTGTTAGTTTTAAAATGCCATCGAGTCCGGTGCCTCACAGTACAATGGCTTCCAGTTGCTTTGCCGGGCAACTTGCCAGACCAAGTGCCAGAATTGCAACTCATCATTCAGCATAAAAGTTGTAGCAGCTCCATTTTATTTAATCATTTTTACGACTTTGAAGCAGCCACCGCAATAAGTTTTGACAATGAACACTGAAAATATACACATAGCCAAACATGGTAAATTCACGTTACAAACTCAAGAATCTTTTACATTGAAATTTTAGCCGAATATGAACTGTTATTGCATAGTTGAATTTTTGATTCGATTTCTGAATTTCCTATGAAGTGAATTTTCTTTGAAAATTGTTGTTGCTTTATTTCAACTTTAGCACGTAACCTTAAGGTTAAATTCCATTTAAAAAAAAGTTTTTTTGATATTTGCATGAACTAAACTTAAGTTGTTCTTAAGAATAATACTCATAAGATATCAGATTTTTTTAATAAGAATTCTACTTTGATGACTTTGATTTTATTTAAATCTATAGCATGCTTTTAGGCTGCATTTGGTATATCGCCATTTTAACAGTTTCTTCTTCTGTTTTCCACTATAATCTTAAAAGAGTCGCAATAAAACAGCAATGCTAACCGAGTTCAATGCTTTGTCAAGTATTGAATCTAAATATAAATATTTTATTTACTTTGCTTAAGTGCAAAGCGAATGCATTTCAGCGTTTCGAATACCAATCAATCACACTAAAAGTGCACAAGTGTGTTGTAAAATCTAAAGAGCCTGATTAAATCCATACTAAATCGTTGCGTATAAAAATCAAACACAATCTGCCACGCCCTCTTTAGAAGCAGGCTAATGTGGCGCTCGTTACTGTTGTTGTCTTTGTGTGCATATATGGGTTTAATGGTTACAATAACACGGCTCTTTGGCTGCTTATCATGCATACACACACACACACACTCACACACACACACTCAAACTCACTCTCACATGCATTATTTAAATATGTACTTACTAACACTCAACGTGAAATGTTTTTCGCATTGACTGGCAATAAAAAAAATTATTGCTCTGCATTTACGATATTTTTTTTGCGCGCGATCATCGCAGTCGTGGAATTTGGTTTTGAAGTGTCATGAAACATGTGTTTTCTCTTTAAGGACAAGGGGAAAGGAAGAGGGTGGAAAGAATCAGTTGATGCTGAGCTTTCATTGGTGATACGCATTTATTTTATAACATCAACAACATCAATATGAGTATTAGGCCATCGGATTCATGTTGACGTCAGCTGGTACATAAGCCAACGCGACTGACAGCCTGACATTCTGACAGTTGTGAAAATAAAAGCGATTAATGAAGTTCCTTGCACACAAAATGCCAAGTGTCTAATTGACGATTGAAATGGACTCTTTCTCTATGTGGTACGTGCCTCAGACACATGAGGCGCCAGGCAAATGGACAGATAGAGCTGCACAGATGCTGGAATCTATGGCAAAACAGCTGCCTCAGAGATTTACGGAAACGCCCTTTTGCTGACAGATTAGTGTAAACAGGCCAATCAAGTCAGCGTGTAGATTACATGGATTACATTATTATTTGATTCAATTGAAAGCTGAACTCTTGATTACCCTACAGCAAATTAATAAAACTAAATTCAGAATGACTAGGAATATTTAAGAGAATCAATAAATAATTTAAAAAGAATCATGATTTTGTAATTGCTGTGATAAAACTTATTAAGATTACAGTTCCCAAGTGTTAGTCTTAACTTTATGTTATGTTTATTCCATGACAAGGCTTTAATTGATGTTAGTTTACATACAGTTGCTTGAAGGCTACCTAATATTATATGATTATGCAATAAACAATAATATTGTTCGTTTGTGTTGGCTTTCACACAAATAACAGTTGCTAGCTGTCTATTATCTTAAGCTGCATGACTATACATATGTTTTAACAGTCAACGTTAGCTTATTTTTCTGTTAAGTTACATAGGCACCGCAGGTGATTGCTGCAAATATGTTAACAGTCAATGTTAGTTTAATGTATCTGTTAGGTTTGATTGCTCTCTCTTTGCTATCTCTTTGGAGTCTTGTGAAAAGAGTATAATAATATAAATTAATTTACTTTTGCTAATGTTGCCTAGTCGCTTAGCAAAGTTTTAAAGCTAACTTTGCGTAAGGGTATAATGAAATAAAAATGCAATTACCGTTTTGCTTTCACACTCTGCCCAAGGCTGAGAGCTAAAAGTCAGCTCAGTAATGTAAAACCCAACACGTTTCATTTCAATATGTGCGTATGTGCATGTGTGTGTGTGTGTGTGTAAGGTACTTATATACACATGGCTCTATTTTTATTCCCACTGCCCGTGTCTAATCAGTCTAATGTGTTGGGCAGAGAAAAAAACATTTTCATTAGAGTTGCTTTGGCTTTTGCCAGCATTTTCTCTGCTCCCACCTCCCCCCTCCCCCGCTGTCCAGTGCACTAGCTGGCCAATTAAGCAATTACGTTAACAAGCTTTTATTATGTTGTATGGTCGTGGAGCGAAGCGGTCAACAATAGCACTACCTGGCAGCTCTTGGCCATGGCAATGGCAATGGCAATGGCAATGCAGTAAGCTAGCCACAAGGTGTTGAGCAAACAATTAAAAGGAATTGAGGAAGGAAACAACAACAATAATGCTTGCAGAAGGCAACTATAAAACGGATGTAGCTACGGGCGAGCGGATTTAAAGTGTCCAGCATTAGGTGCTAACTTCAACAAAATTTATGAGCGAAAAGTTTTCAAGAGGCTGTCGTCATAAATTATAGAAACACATAAGGCCAAGCCCCCAAGGAGTTGAGTGGTATATCGACAAAAAAAAAAAAATGGGGAAAAAATAAAAAACTTTAGGCACACATCAAAATAAAATTGAGGGTCATAAATTCTATTGACTTGTCGTGGAGACAAGCTCGAGTTAGCCACGTTAACTATCCAATGTCCCATAAATAAACCATAAAAAATGACGACAAAACATATTAAATTTAGTGTATGTGGCTGCAGCTCCATAAGAAGCCATCACATTTAGACAACGTTTCTTGGTCTATGCAAACAAAACACTTGAAGCATTTAACTCACTCATCAAATGTGCCCTTAGACGACTGTTGCCATGGCTTAAAGGAATTTGAAGAGTTTCCATGCCAGACACGTAGACACAACATACCAACATTTCCATTTGACTTTCCCGCCAATACACACTGGGATGCATATCAAAGTTAACAAAGCAAAAAATCAATTCGAATAAGTTTGGAGGCGCAAATGATGAGCTGACAACTAAGAGAAATCCCCAATCACTTATATGATTTGATTGCTCAAGTTAATTGATTCGTTGGTAGCAGCTAAAGTCACTTATCACATCAGCATGTAATTCTGTTGACTCAATTTATTTTAAAAAGTAATTACATAGAATATAAATGAAAATGAATAAAGAGTATTTACAAAAACACATGGGCGATAAAAGATGACAATGAAAGTCTGAAAGTTTATCAAGTTGAAAGATGGCTCAATTTTAAAATAATTTAAATTTCGTTAGGATATTGCATATTTTTTGCTACCTAATTTTACGTCAAATAAAAGCAGTCGATAAAGTAATAAATTAATTTTAAATTAACAAAAAAAATGTATATAGCTTTTGAAGTACACTATTGATACATCTTCTATTGGATTTATTTACATAAAACTCTATTGCATATTTTTGTAATTTATTAAAAAAATGGCATTGAAAGTTGTGAATGATTCATCAACTTGCCAATAAAAATTGTTTTTTTTTTGGCTTTGATATAAGTGTTTTATAACTGTGCAATATATGTGTGGTGTTTGAAATGACATTTAATGGGCTGTTGATGATGAACAATGTCGATGCCCAATTAAATGTGGTAAACTGGGCATCGATGTGAGTTATGTGTATTGTGTGAAAGACGTGGCTGTGTTGGAAACGTGCCGCATTTGTCAGCTGCAGGTGTGTCCATCGAAGAGCAGACTTTTTGGTCAAACACGTGCCCAACATCCACGGGTGGGAGATTGCCCAGATCAGCTGGGTTCAGCAAAAAATAGTAGCTGCTTATACATAATTTATGCCGCATTGTTAAAGACAGATTCTGTTCATATGTATGTGGAGGAGCCTTAAGCTTTTGTGTACTTCAGTCAGAGTTTACGGAATGTCTGAGACGACGCACTGCGTGTGTGTATGTGTGTGTGTGTGTGTTGACAGCACAGCTTAATGCCACTTAATATGAGCCTCAGGCATTTGGGGCAACTTGACAGGGGCTTAGAGGGCGTGTGGCTGGCGGGTGCGTTTATTAGCAACTTTATTAACAGTTAATTAAATTTTGGGTTTAATGATTTGGCCAGAAGATGAAGAAGAATTCAGAACGAAGACCACACTGGCTAATGGAAAATGCTTGCGGCTTTGCTTTTATTAAAGCTGAAAAGCCAATTCTGGATCCTTGGCCCAAGAGAGTTTAGTTTTATGCATTGTCCGTTGCCGGGTAACAGCCAAGTTAACAATTACAAGTTAAATGAAACGAAAAATGGTTTTATTAATTGCCCAAGCCATTGGCCATAGGCCATGGGCCGGGACCGTCCACAGTTTGGGGCCAGCTCTGTTTCCGCCTCGGTTGTTTTCGACTACCATTAGAGACAATTGCTGCTTGGCCAAATCATTGCTTTGATAGTTTAAATTTCACTTAATAATCGCAATTTTTATTGGAGCTTTTCTGATTAAATCGCTCGAACAGTAAGATTTATTAAATATAATTTTTATACCCGTTACTTAAAAAATAAGTAGGAGGAGATATTGTATTCGTTGCAATGTATGTAACAGGGAGAAGGAAGCATCTCTGACCCTATAAAGTGTATATATTCTTGATCAGCATCAACAGCCGAGTCGACATAGCCATGTCCGTCTGTTCGTCCGTCCGTCTGTCCGTCTGTGTGAGCGCCTAGATCTCAGAGACTATAAGAGCTAGAGCAACCAAATTTGGCACACAAATTTCTATAAACCCCACGCAGGTCAATTTTTTTTCAAAATTTTGCCACGCCCCTTTCCGCCTCCGTAAATCGCGAAAATCCACCACACGCACAGTTTTCAAGATATTAGGTGTTTTTAAACGGTGAACGTTAGCTACTGTTATTACCTATCATCCTACTAAATCCCAACAAGATCGGACAAATAGAAAGGTGGTAAAGCTTTTAAGCAATAAAAGTGCCTAAAAGCATGCAATAAAAAAATTGTAATTTTTTTATGTAAGTAACGGGTATCCTATAGTCGGGAGCTCGACTAAAGCCTTTCCCACTTGTTGATAATTATATTGTTGGTTTTATTTATATTATTATAATTTCATGTTTGCATCTAAAACTTGATTTGATTTTTGATTTTAATTAAATGCCCATTTTGTTGTCAAGCAAACAAAATTATAATGTATACAATCACATTACATGGACTAAAAACACCATCCATGTTGTGACTTGAGACTGTCTGGCACTTTAAGTATTCAGCTTTTGTCAATGCGACGCTGAAATAATTATGCAGCGGCGAATATAAAATGGAATGCTTGTAAAAACATAAAAAGTCCTAGCCTATGAAGACAAAAAAGTAAACAAACATAGTTAACAGAGTCGCCTACACTGAGAGAAAACGGTAACAATTTAATATAAATTTATGCTGAAGTAAAATTCGTGTATTTAAAAGACTTAAAATTGAATGTTCACAGAATCTTAGCACTTACTTATTCTCTCAGTGTACCTTGGCTCAGACCAGTGCAGCGCAGTGAGGCGTTGTAATTGCGTTGAGGCACGAAACACCTGTCAGCAGGTGGTGAACATACTGTCAGAGTTGCCTAGCCAGGGCGGAGACTCTTCAGAGGCTGTCAGCCTAGCCAGTGACAACAACAACAACAGCAACAACAGCAACAACAACAAATAACAAACAACAAACATTTCAGTGTTTATTCTTTTCAACGTCATTTCTTAATTTATGTGGGAAAAGCAAAGAAAACGCAAAATATGAATGGGGGAAAATAAACAAAGACATCTCGACGTGGCGGCCATAATTTGAACGTGCCACAAAACACAATCAAGTGATGGCGATGAACTGCTAGACTTAGAGATACCCTCGCAAAACATTGTTATTATTAATTCTACACTCTAGCAGAGTTTAAGTACAGGACATATGTGTTTAAGGAGCAAAATCTCGGTCTTATTTACTATTCCTTTTGAAAATGCCTTAATTATATTTTGAGTGATGGGTATATAATTTACACTGCTGTTTAAAGTGCTGTTAATGCTGGAAAATCTGTGCAAACGTAGTAAAAACTTAAGCGTTCAAGTCAGTTTTAGTTTTGAAGGAAATAGTGTTGGACGGCAAAGAGAATCTTGGCTGAGAGCGTAACAAAAGCTGTTAAAAAAAATATTACCCTAAATGTGGAACGATTGCAGCTGTGTGGGTTCCTTTAAAGGTGGGCCAGTTGAGTGGGCGTGTATGCGGGCTTGTGGGCGTGTCCGCAAACGCAAAAAAGAGCCGAGGATATAAAAAACTGACAGCTGCACGGCCCATAATTTATGGTCCAGGTACATACATAACTGTGCCTCAAGGCATCGGAGCATAAAAACTTTTGCAAAAAAAAAAAGAAAAAAAAAAATGAAAATATTCCGTAACTTTCCCTTTTTTTATACCTTTTCGTAATCCACACAAAAAAAGCAACTCAAGTGTCGAGCTTAAAGTTGATTTCTATGATCATTAGGCATTTGCTTTGCGGTAATTAAAGCAGAAACAGCGCCAAGAACAGAAACTCAATCATATTAAATCAACAGCAGTCGGCAATGAAAAAATGCCATCAAAATCAAGACAAAGTCAACAGAAAACAAAAAACAATGATAAAAATAAAAAGCTGAGCTGCACATTATCATTATTTAAATCAGAGTTGGCTGCACTCTCTGGCGCACGATTTGCAATTGATATCAGCGCCAGACAAGGGACTCGAGTCCTGGCCCCAATAAGTATGCTTTACTTTTTTCTACTTACATATATACATACATACACATATTTTATTTTACGACCGACAGCTCGTCAACATGTAGACGACCTGCATGTCATTAGGGCTCAAAAAAGAGACTGGGTCTGGATTTTGGTTTTTAGATATGTCCATGAATCAGCGTGTGCGTGTGCTTTGAGGGTGTGTGTGTGTGTGTGTGTGAATCCAAACATGAGTGCGAAATAATCATTCATTTTGCAAAAGCTTTTTTTCGAGCAAAGTAACAAATAACAATCAGTTGCGCACATTTGGGGGGATTGTTGATGAAACAGGTTTTTGTGTAAGTTGTCAGTACATAATGCTCTTGATATGTGTTTGTGAGTAAATTTACTGCAGCTTGAATAAGTTATTAAAGCACAATTCAAGAGCGTATTAAGACATTTGTTTGAACCGCAACAACAAGAAATATTATGTCTTAAAATGTTTTGTTGGCTGTTATTTCAGATTGATTAAAATTTATTGCATATTTAATTACCTTTACTTAAAGTTAAGTGCTTAATCTCGCTACATGCAAAGTACGCTTCTTTACACTTAACTTAATCTCTTGTAACTTTAAATCAAATTAAGTACTCTCGGCTGAGAAGTCTTTGAGAAAGTTGGCATAAACTTCTTAATTTTGTATTTTTACTTTTATCTATTTAATTTGCAGAGTTATCATTGGGACTTTTGCTTGCCAATCAATCGATCAATGACTGATCAATTTAATTTAATTTAATTTCGACTTGGAAATATTACTTAAAACTTTGTTCGAATTTACAGCTGAGGATTTATTTCTCGGCCAGAAGTGACGACATTAATATTATTATTATTATTTCTGCCTTCTTATTTGCCTGCCACAACCTCAACCTCAACTTCCGCTTCCTTGTTTGATTTGTCGATGTGTTTCCTGTTCCGTCTCTCTCTCTCGCCTTCGTCTTTACGTGCCTGGCATATCAATCAAATCTCTTCTTAAATCCCAGTCTGGGTAGCTTATACATTATTTAATCGCTGTGAGTGAATTAAAATTAAAATTCCTTTTATTTTGTTTTCTTTTAAAGGCTGAGTTTTGGACTCGTGAACTAAAGCCGCTCGCTTTGCCTCAATCATCTTTTTTTGGAGGGCACTGTGTGCTTGCCGCAAGCAATTTAATTTTATCCCAGGGCAGGAGGCTTCCCCGATTCCCGCAAGTATCACAGTGTGCGCGTTGAAGGAAGCCACAAAAATTGAAATGATAACAAAAGAAACGAATATAAAATTGAGAATTTAATTTGGTCTGAATTGTGCGTGAAGCAACTCAAAATGACCGAGTACCACTTGAAGTTGGACCAAAAGCCACCACGGGCTGAGGTCAACAAGTACAGCGTCTTCCTCTGCTTGTCGTTGTCCTTGTGCGAAATCAAGTTAATATTTTGAATAATGCCACATAATTTGAACGCATAAGCGACTCGTGCGTCTTTTAATTTATGTGAGCAAATATTTCAGCGACTTTGACAACAGCAACAACAACCACCAAATATACTCTAGTCTTGTATGTTTAATTTACGCGGCACATTTAGCATTGACTACTTTCCAGCGACAGCCAAATAACACCCCATTTTTTCAGAGCACTTTATACAAATTAAGAGAAATTCTGGACGTATTTTGCAGCATTTGTGTAGAAATTTTTTGAATTTAAGGGCACAATTTGTAGACAAAAAAAGTTAATAATAATTATAATTATTGTAAACACAAATAATGAATGTTTGTATATTTTTTTTGTAAAACTTATGCTTACAGACTGTTAACTTATAGAATGTTAATGGTTAACTTATGCTTGCAGACTGTCAACTTTAATAACTTATGCTTACAGACTGTTAACTAACAGAACGTTAGCTTAGTATGCGAATAAGCGAGACAACTATAACTATTTTCACAATAGAATGCTGCTACGTTACGAAATAAAATAGTCTTATTAACCTGCAATAAATAAAACTGTTAAAAGCTAACGCAGTTGTGCATTTTTCTAACGACAAATACATTGATTATTAATAATGTTAATTGTAATTTGAACAAAAATACTTTCATAAAACTGAACATATGAGCTTTCTCTCCTCTAAAGTCCTCATATATATCATTCTAATCAGTAGCAGCAATTCCAAACAGATCCTTTGAGTTGCTCCAATTCATTTGTTGCTTCTGGTGACTGATGCTCTAATTACCAAATGATTTTCTCTGTTGACAACAACATGAAATATGAGCTGAAAATATTGCAAGACAACTACGTCGCCTGTTGAAGTCTTTTTATTTGTCATTTATTCTGTTTAATTTTCTTGTAGATGATAAGTACAACAAATATTTGCATGTGTGTTGTCCAAAATACACCCACACTCATACACTCGCATACACACACTGATTAAATTGCCTGAGTTCGAGGATCTGGTTTAATTTTGGCCTCTGCGTGGG
Source organism: Drosophila limbata (assembly GCA_963924055.1). Taxonomy (NCBI): domain Eukaryota; kingdom Metazoa; phylum Arthropoda; class Insecta; order Diptera; family Drosophilidae; genus Drosophila; species Drosophila limbata. The sequence goes on from OZ001354.1 coordinate 17,744,285, forward strand.
TTGCGTTATGTGTGTAAATATATTTTGGCTTCCTTATTCGCTTGATGATGTAATGCGAATCTATTGTAATGTATGCAACAATTAAAAATACATCAGTTTTTCTTTTGTGTCCTTGATGGTTGTCGTTGTCTACTTCCTGGCGACTTTCATGCATTCAAAGTGACTCTTTTTTTAACTCATTTAATTTCATTGCGCTTTGTTTACATAAGTAAACATGTATGTGTGTGTGTCTGTGTATTTTCATGCTGTTGTGTGTTTAGCATTTGTATTTAAAAGCCTCTATTATAATTACTTTGTTGTGTGCGCATAATTTGAACATCAACAAGGAAGCAAGACAAAGTGAAAAATGCTCGACTAGCTTATACCCGTACAATTGTTTTCCTCTTCACATATTCTTCAGCTAATTTAATTTAAAGCTATTAATATGTTAACAATAAAATCATTCATTTATTACTTATATAAATCCACGAATATCATCTAGTGAAAGCAAATGAAACAGATATTATATATAATTACAATAAATATAATTATTAAAAAAACATCTTACGTTCTTCATCAAGATAAACAGTATACAGCCAACTCAATGCCAAAAATGTTATCCAATCTAAGCAGCGCATTTTTCAACTTTTAATATTTCATCCGAGTTTGTTAATCATTTTATACCAAACAGAACGTTGTGCCGATTAGATACAATCGAAGCCGTAACAAATATAATATTAAGTGTATAAATATAATTAAAACAAATCCGTTGCCAGCTTTTCAACGCCGACGCCCTTGAATTAGACTGTGAAAATGGCTCATAAAAAATATTAATATTAATAATATTAGACTGTGAAAATGGTTATTAAAAACTTTGATTTTCATAACTTGCTGTAAGTATAGGGAGAGTGAGAAACTGTAGCTGCCTTTAAGTGCCTGATAATAAGATTAAAATTAAAAATTGTAGTTTTTAAAACTTTATAATACGCTTCGTAAATCCTTGCAATACGCAGGAGGGAGAGTGAGAAACTTTCGAAGCATTTCAGTGTCTGATAATAACATTAAAGGATGATGTCACGGAGTCCACAGTCTGTTGCCAACCACACCCAATTCGCAGTTCTTCTTCTGTATCTATGCTCCGTGATTTTCCGCTTTCATTCTATTTACATTCCTGCCTGCCTAATTATGTTCTCATTTACGTTTTCTCATTTTGACATTGGAAATGCTGAGCTGTGTATATATTTAGCCCACTTGTGATTCATTAAAAAGAACATTCCTCAGCGTGTCCCCACATTTTTTGTCCATGCGCCCACGGCCTGAGGACCTTGCTCAGTCACATCCTTAGCCTACACTCGACAAGTTTGTTTATGCTCGCCTCTAATTGCGGCAACTTAAAGCACACTCAAGGCGACAGAGACAGCGAGAGAGAAAGAGAGAGAGAGAGAGTGAGTGAGTGAGACAGAACAATATTAGATGAGATGGCTATGAAGGCAGTGACTTCTTTAGCCAGCCAAGAGTTGCCTAAACGGTTGTGTGTCATTTTTATCTAAGGAAATACATAAGAGTGGGTAATATGAATGCACGGTCACCCTAAAATTGCCATGCTAGCAAGCTTGTCAAGATAATACAGATCAAAGTATGTGTTTGTAAGATAGTTCGCTTAACAACTTTATGGTAGTTCAACTGTTCAAATGTTCAACAAAAGACGACTACTACTTCATGTGTATGTGTGTGTGTATCAGAAAGCTTATCAATAAATATGTTAAGTGTTTAATGTTAAGTAACAGGAGAGTGTTAGATCCTCGATAACTCGGCCTCTTACATTAATAATAATTTAACTAAGGAAAGAACTCAGATTACTGGGTTTCTATTAGACTAACACTTTCAACTAAAAAGCATTTGTGATTGTTTTGCTATTATATCTAGAATTCTTAAGGTACATTTTATGCTCACACGTGTTTCAGCGTTTGGTTTGTGCTCTCTTTGTATCTAACCATATGCTCATTGATTTATTTATTGCACATACGCCCCATAGTCCCAAAGTGGTTAAATATTTTATAACTGTTATTATTGCCATTGTTATTGATGGTGTTGTGTGTGTGTGCGTTTGTGCCGAAAACTTTGTCAACTACAAACACAGAGACCCAATGTCGGTAGTAGGTAATAATGAAATTGTAGAAACGACAACAACAGAACAACAATAAAATGAAACTTTTGGTAGGGCACATTTGCTATGCCTCGTGGCAAAGTAAAACGAGATGTGCCAAACTACAGCCATTAAAATTAATTACATAAACATCAATGTGCCGCTGGCAATTAATGTTGCAGAGTAGCAGATGTATGTATGTAAGAATGTATGTAGTCCTACACGACGGACCACAACAAAGCTTAAAGTAATTTAACACTGACTCACATGCGAAGTACTTGCAAGAAACCACGCCCTTAAACAACCCACTGCCTACACTTCAAACTGACAATAATGAATATATAATAAAGTGGCGTTGCCAATTTAGTTCCGGACTCTGCTCATTTCGTATCAAAGCGAGGCGACAAAAAGACTGAAAATCATTGAAGAGCCCCGGGCAAAGTTTACCTTTGTTGTGCTGCTTTCAATTTGGGTTGTTATAGTATTGTTGTTGTTCAAATTTCATTTCAATTATCAACACCAATGTGGGCAAACCATTTAATTTGAGTTGTGAGTTGTCATTAAAGATTCCGGCAAGATATAGGCCCTACGGTATTTTAATTAATATTTACTTTAATGTGTTAATTATTACGCTTAGAATTGTGTCGCCAGTGTGAATGATTGTCATTTATTATTTACTAGAATAAAAAGAATACATTTCCATAAATATTTGATTGCTCTTCAACATTGTGATGTCAGCGTAGGGAAATTATAACTATTTTAATACCAATATAATAGAAATTCAGTTTGTTAAGGCATTAATTATTATATTAAAGCAAATAAGTATTCTTTTTAGAAATCTAGTGAAATTATATTGAATTTATAATTTAATTATTTAACAATTCTGTCTTATTTTGTATGTAACAAAAATATTATTGGTTTTTAACAACAATGCTCAAAATCTGTCCATTGATAACATATACTAAATGAGATATTCATGCCAATGTCAGCAATATTATTATAAATATTTATCTAAGCATGTTTGCTCATGTCGCATCGCAATATTGAGCAATTTATCATTTACATGAATTTTAATTAAAATTCAATGGAAAATACGGAAAAGCAGAAATTCAAAGAGCACATTAACAACAATGCATAGCACAAGAAACAAATTAGGAGTCGAATTTTCTGAATTCAAAGTGTTGGCATGTGTCATATTAAACCTTGTGTGTGGAAATGTGAGCATGAAAAGCACATTGAAAAAGAGGAATGCACTAACAGTACATCTAATATAAAGGTACACTTCTGTTTGAAGCTTAGCCATTTAATTAATAATAAAAATGTCATTATTTAATATTAAAAGGCACTACACTTGGCACATTACTTGTTAGTTTCCCCCTTTATTTAATAAATTAATAAGACGTAGTTAAGAGACTATTAAACTTGGCTGCTATATGTCAATGCCAATGTCTCGTATACGTAATGCAATTTTATTATGAATATGGAGCTAAGATAATAATAAAAAATGATTAAAATAGAAAAAAGAATGACAGAGGAGCGCCCACATGCAAATTTCGTGACGTGTTCAAGCTGCAACAAGTGGCTAATGCTAATTGCAAACAGCGGGTGCAAGATAACTTAAGTCCATGTAGGCGTGTCTGGTTGGCTTTTATTCATTAAGCGCTTGCCCTGAGAGTCGTGGCGATTAACACGCCACGACATGATGGCCATCAAGTCGAGGCCAGACAACGCATCCTGTTCTCTGGAACGCAACAACATTTGAATATTTGTCTGAATGCCTCAAAGATTGCCAACGGCAACGCAATGCCCTTTGTCAAGTAGACAACACAAGTTGCCAAGACAAATTGGCCTAAGCTGCTTTAGCTAACAAGGCACACTCACACACACACACACACGCTTGCATGTGTGTAAAGAACCACACAAAAGACAAGCAAAACTGAAGGTAAAATTTAACAATTTATGTAAACACATTTATTGGACAAATAATTTCAATGCTTCTCATATACATACACATGTTGGCCATGTCAAATACATCATACATAGATATGTACAAATTTCCATATTCTAAAACATTTTACTTTATTTACTTTATTTCTTTTACACTTGCAGGTTTTTGAAACGCATTTCTAGACGCAGTTGCTGGTCGTTGTGGAGCTCGAGGAAGTCAGCAACAACGACAACAACAACGAGATGACAGGGAATGTGACGTAAACAACAAAGCAAAAAGTTTAAGCATCTAAAGTGTGGACGTCGTATAGTCTTACAGTCGTACTGAGCAGTACGAAAAGTGCTGATAAATGCCAAATAAAGTGACAACGATGCGAAAATTGCTGCGCTGTGGCGCCAGGGGCATAAAAATTGTGCCTCTCCTCGAAGCAGCCGCTTTTCAAATCGTTGATATCAAATTTGTATATGTGTGTGTGTGTGTAAGTGTAAGGCTGTGGATGTTTAGGTGTGGGTGTGGGTGTGGGTATGGAAGAGCCGCCTTCGCGTTGACAAGCAATTCAATTTTTTTCTTTTTTTTTCCCCCTTAACACTATGCAGCAATTGATGGTGCCATTTTGCATATTCGTAGGGAGCCAAGTGAATAGTGGAGTACAAGGTCGTCTCTATGCGTCACTTTCAGCTTCAAATTTGCGTTTAACTGTGGCTGGAATTAAATTCCGTGTGCCAATTTTAGGTTCAATTGCTTGGAAATATGTTAACGCCGACATTTTTTTGCTTTCTATTGTAAAACAAAACCACAACAACAGAACAAAAATAGCAACAAGGCAACGAAAAAAAAAATAGAGAGAGAGAGAAAAGAAAACTGAAAAGAATTGTCGGGCAAAGCAAATAAGCCTAAGCTGACATTGATGGGATTTGTACAGGCCACAAAACAAGTCAAAGGAAATATGTTTCAACCTACACTGACAGCTGGTTGAATACAAATTGAAAGACAACCACCATAAAGACACTATATACTCTCCTTTTTGCCGAAATTGACAGGCATTTCAAAGTTGCGGTTACACGCATTTAATTGAAATTTAGCTGCTGGTTTTATGGCCATCAACCCGAGTTAATCAGCCAGATAAAGAGTGACAAGTTACCCAAAGAGAAGTGGGTTTCTTTCAGTATATATTTAGTATATTTTCAGTATTTTAAATGTAGTAGCTGACATATTCTCTAAGCAATCCCAAGATAAGAAGCATTTTCTTTATCTTTTGGACTTGAACACACTCACACACAGCAAGCAAGTAGTGTTAACTGTTTCTTAGTTTTAAAATGTATTAAATCCGATGTGTAATCAATATTAAGCATTATGTGTACTGTTTTATGGCTAACTGTTTTATAGAAGTACATAAATATATAAAAAAGTATATATATTTAAATAAATTTAAGCTATTTGTAAGCGAACAGTTTGAGGCGCTTATAAAGTGTTTTGACTGTAGTATGAGTAAATAAACTTAAACAAATTAGTTGAAATTTAGCTTTAAAATTTGTCAGCTAAGCGCATTCAATGCTCTTGATGATGTTGATGTCTAAAAGAATGGAAGAGAAATCTCGTAAGAACCAAAAGCATACAAGATTCTGATGACCATGAGCCCCTCTTTTGAAAGTTTGTGTCATGGCGATGTTGCAACGAAACGAAACGAAACAAAATGAAACGAAACATAACGGTGCTGACATACCGTTATTCTCTATCCAATTGCCTGTCTCTCAAGCATCCTTGTGGAATTAAGCTTTCAAAAAATTGTCATCAAGTTTTGTGTGCTTTTGGTTTGTCATGTGTAAAAAGTTTCACTGCGTATACGTAATATCTGTATCTGTTAGTTTGTAAGCTAGAAAACCAACAACAACTTTAGCATATTAAATGTCTGTTGTGGTAAATATGAATAAATGGAATACTCACTGGCAAAAACTATGTGGCAAAACAGGTGGAAAAACGAGTTGCAATTTTAAATTGCATTCTTAAGCAGGGAATTCAGCTAAAATGAAAGAGAACCACATGAAAAATATTATATATGATTCGAAATTATAATAATAATAGGTAAGGAGCAAGTTAAGCATTGTGTCTAGAGATATTAAACTTAAGCACTAAATTCTGAGCAAATATTGAAATTTTAGAACATAAAACAAACAAAAACACTATGGAAAACTCTTACTGAAAGACTCACAAGTAAAAAGTCTCAGACACAATTTAAAATAAATGTTTTAAATTTAAGAAATTGCCGTATAAACAAAGTAAAAGTCAAATAAACTATAAATTCTAGTTATGTTCGTTGTATGTTAAACACTTTAGGAAAATGAAATTGTAAAATGCCTAAGAACGATTTAATAAAATACTGCAACATAAATTTAAGAAATATTAAATTATTTAAATGTGCAAAATATTTCAATATGTGTATATGGAAAAGTTTAAAATTGAAATCATAAATCAATTGGTAATCACAATATTGAGATTATTTATATCAATGATAAATGTGAGTTGTTGAGTTACTGAAAACAAAACCAAAAATGCCGTCGCAGTCGAGTATAAAAATTGATAAAACAATTAAATTATTTTATTTTAAAGTGAAATACAAAACGTGTTTTAAAGATATCAATAAAGAAATACTATGAAATAAATAATAAATGTTAAACAAAAAAAAACTAAAGAATTTTGGCTTTAATTATTTTAAGCTGGGATTAGTTAACGTTTGTAATTGGTGATGACAACTCTTCTTCATTAATGAGCTGTGACAATTTAGTAATTGTTCCTCATATTCCTCTTTTTATACTTGCATTCCAATTGTCTTCGCATTCGCATTCAAATACCCTTTATGGAATTCCCGAGTTGGCCACATGTGTCAATTGTTGCGTGTCGAAGCGCATATTCTTGTCAGGTGTGTGTGCGTGGGTGTGTGTGTGCGTGGCAAGCTTGTCATGTTGCCACTTTGTAGAGCAAACAAACAAGTGGCATACCAGTAGTCATAGCATAGGACAAATGTGCAGACAAGCGATTTGTCACTTGGTAATTTATGTGGCTGTAAGGGACTTCAAACTAGGTCGACTTCATCCAAGAAGAACAGCAACAAGTCGCTTGCTTTCTTCAACATTGTATACTTTAGGTGTGCCAGTTACTTTTTAGTTCAATTAAAATGTTGACGTGCGAGTAAAAGTTTAGACAACGTCGAACACGCGGCGTATGAGCAATGTTCAAGTTGCGCAAAGTTTTTTCCCAACAAGAAAACAATAATGAAACTTTTCGAAATTACACGCCCAGACAAGTAAGTGAAATAACTTTGTGAAGGCATATTAAATAATTACATATTCTTTCACTTACACACCAGAAACAACTTCACAGTCACAGTCACAGTTGGCAGCAGTTACAGTTTCTTTTATTAAATTCGTACATAAGTACATAATGCCCCATAAGCTAGTGCACATTGAAACAAACTCAGAAAGTATTAAGCTACAAAAAAAAATTATTATTTTTTGTATAAACTTGGGTAAAAGTTGAATTCAGCTGCAGTTGTTAAATAGATTTTGATTAAATTCAAAGTGAATTTGTTGTCAGTTTAAACTAAAAGCACCCAACACACACACGATTTAAACTCGTTTTGGGTGGTTCACTCCCGACATAAATCAACCGCTATTAAAGTCGGAAAAACTGACTTTAAATTGCCATTTCAACTGCCGTTCATTTGGTTGTGTTTCCTATTTTCATAGTTAGAGTCGAACTTGCTTTTTAATTGCCCATTGTGACTTTTGTAGTCTTATTATTTGGCTAATTTTTTTGCTTTTAGATTTGAATAGAGAGTATTTAATTTTATTTTTTTATTTTCTTCTTCTTTAAGCGTTTCGAGCAGTAAGTAAAGAAAAAGTATACTCGTATGCATATTGAGGCAGCTCAGGAATAAATTGTATAAATAGATGAACGAATGAAATATTCCCAGAATGACAAAGTTGTGTCTGGCAATTTTCTCGACTTGATTGCATCAAAGTGGCAAAGGTATTGTACTTTACTTACATATATTTGTTATGCCATTGAATTGCCAAAGGTTGTCGAAGGCCGGGAATAAAACGGTAGAAGTTGTGACCTCTCGCTGACGGCATCAGCTACATTCTTATGGCAATCAATAATTGATGCAATTGGCCAAATTGACAATTGCAATGGCACTTCCATAAGGCCATATCGGCTGGCCTATAATGCATATATATATATAAATATATATATATGTATTAAATTCGTGTAAAAAAGATTGGTCAATTTGAGGCACTCGGAAAATTTCTTTTAAATACCAATAAATCAATAAAAATTGTTTTATAACAAAATTGCACGTTTGCGCACTTGCTTAATTTCGGGAAGGCAATTTAGTTGCACAAATTGATTTTTTAATAAGCCAACAATAGAGGCACATTGAAAGCCATTTAACAGCTATCAATCTTATCAATATGGTGAACTTAAAATGAAGTAATAAAAACTATAATTAATAGTTTATATTTACCTTCTCATATCCGTTTAGCATATTAAAATATTTTTTATACATTTTTTTTAATTATATAATAAATAAAAAAAATCTAATACAATTATTAAAAAAATTAATAAACTTATTTATTTCTGCTGTGAAAACTAACAAAATTCTAAACCATTTTGAATTTGTTTTCCTGTTTATTGACATAGCTACTCGCACAGTTGTTACAGTTCTGTGTTATCTAGTGTAATTCGTTGATTTCGCAATTATTTGCCGATAGGCAAAGTAATTATGCTGATGATTAAAATTACTTTTGCACTTAAAATATTGGCTTGCCGCAATTGCAGCCACTGCCGCAACCAATTTTGCAATTATGCAATCCGACTATAAATCAGAGAGACAGCCGCAGCAAAGATGCAGGTGCATAAATAGAGGGCCAACACTTTTAACCAACGGGCAATAAATAGGTAAATAATAGATCCTATTTTAGAATTAGTAGACAAAGGAAATTTAAGTTATTGTTAAAGCCTATTTGACTTATAAAAAATGTATAAACTGACATTATATACAATTTAAATAAAACTCATCTGCAACTCTGGCATGTGACAGGCTTAAAGCTCTAATGATTTTTAAGATAATTTATAGCCTTATAGCTCAAATGTACTCGACTTTCTGCCTCTCAAACTGCTTAGATTTCAACATCAATATGCAAATCGAATCAGGGATTCACAAACAGAAAACAAATCGTATCAGCAAGCCGAACAACAAGGATCATTTGCCAACTGTCAACAGCAAGGTCATGCCGTTGGCCTTGTCCGATTTTTGACCACAATCAGTGAGCTGATTGTGTCTTAGTTGGTTAACTTGGTTACCAGCTCGGCCTAAATGCAAGTGTATGCAATCAGCTCTTTAAAATTCCATGGCAACCATATGGTGCGAGTAATGGACACACTGAAATTTTAAGGCCAAATTAATAAACAGTTTTGGACACGGCAGAAAATAAGGGTTGAGATGACGATAGAAGAGACGTGGAGAGGAGAGGACTGTTTGCCCATGGGTACTCGTACTACAGCAGGTAATTGAAAGGCTGCCTGCTGATGTTGTGCACACTCCAATGCTGTGTGTTCAGGTAGGCGACTATCTGTCCGACAACTGCTGCAACATAATCATTACGAATGTGAGGCTGTAACTCATGTAACCGAGTTTGCTGAGGAACAGCAGCTGGCAACATGGTGCCGTCTGCCCAACTGAGTACATTACAATTTTTCTTTGGAGCGGAAACCATGGCAGCCTCATACATTACGACCTCCAAGCGGGCGGAGGAAACTTCTAGCTGTTGCTGGATAAATTTCTTCCGCACGGTTGACTGGGTTACATTACTTTGGTTGCCCAATACCAAGAGGTTGTTCTCGGCTCCAAAAACTGCCAATGCCGTTCTTGATTCTGCCAAAGAGTTGCAGACATTCCCAACTCCCCACCCCATTCTTACCACACAAACAAGCTGCTTTTATGTACAAGTACGTGTATATGCGACATGTGTGTGTGTGCGAGTGTGTGTGTTTGTATGAATCATGCTTTAAAATATGTGCCTCTATTTGCTTTGGACTGGTTTGTTACATTTCGTGTGGTTGCATTGCCACATTCCAACATGTTCACAGACAGTTCGGTATCAGGACCAAATGCCACGATTAATTATACTGGACAACAAAATAAAGGTCCAAATAAAGCAGACTAAATAAATTTTCAATTAACAAAAACAAAAAAATTGGCAAATTTTACGCTCTTTGAATTTTAATGAACTATTATAATTACAACATTATTTTCATTAATTTTGCTGCGTATTGTTTATGATTTGCGTCCTCTTTATTGTGCAATAGCATTGTCGAGTGTGTTGAATTATTTTTGGCTTCAAATAAGCAGCAAGCCAACAATGGATTTTAAATAAAATCAATTTAATCAAAAATTAAAATGAACCTTGAACTGAATAATACTTGGAAAACATTTTATGGTGAAATTGAAATTAAAGAAAAAGAAGAGGCTTTAATTAAAGAGATGTGTTTAATTAAATACCTTTGCACAAGGTAATGTATAATTAAACTGATCTTAAATACATTTTACAAATATAACACAGTCATGACATTTTTAATTGTTATGGTGTCAGACTGACAACAATATGCCTAAAATCAAAACAGCAGCAAAACAATTTTAAATTAATTTTAAGATAAACTGTGACTTGTAAACAGCCAGACAACCGCTGCAATTCCCAGAGCTGTTTTGCGAATGTAAAACACGCATAAAACCACTTAACCAAAATGCACAACAACAAGAACAACCACGGCAAGAATACGAACTAAACGTTGTGAAAGTTTCGCAGTACAGAGAAGTTTTTGTGCGAAAAGTGTCACTCAAAAACAGCAACAAAAGTTGTGGCAAGTGGGGCAACATAGTCCAAGGGCTAAATCTATTTAACAAGCCGAAGCAAAAAGTTGAACTTTTCAATCGTCAGTCGTTCAGATGTTCTATGGAATTTACTCAGGTTCGCTTGACGACTTTATAATTGGGTGAACTGACTGACTATCTTTCAAGTTGCAACTTCAACTTTTGGCTGCAGCAAACAGACAACTATGCAATGTGCTATCTCTAACTTAATTACTGCCTTATTTGTTTACAACAAATTATTTCTCATTTGCAACTAAAAGTATTTAAAGTATGAAAACTTTTGCTTTGCTTAAATATCAAGTTTCAATGGAATAATAATTAATTTAAAGTTAAGTTTTATAGTCAGCAAGGTATTAACAGAAAGTGGAAAGTTTTGCAGCTTTTTGTTGATGGTGCAACTTTACCAAAATGCAACAAAATAAATCTCTAAATCGCCCAGCACGTATTTTGAATTTCAAAAAACCCTTTGAGGACGATTTAGGACAAAAAAAAAAAAAAATTTGCCAAGCAGCGCCACTTTCAGCTCTTTTCAAGAGTGCCATTTTTCGCGAGTTTCTCTCTTTTTTTTCTTGCTTTCTTAATTTTAAAACTAGAATTTTGAAAATATTACCAGAATTTTTGTTGCATTTTTCTCGAATTACTAATTCCTTTCTTTTTTGATTTTTTTCTCAACTTCGCTAATTAAATTAATTACTTAAATTTAACGTTTTAATTTATTTCAGCATAAAAATATGCAATGATTTAGTTAAATCAGAAGGATGACAGAAAAATGTTTTAGATGCTGCGCTCAAAAGAATGCTTCATATTTATTACACTTGCACAGTAGAAATTCTGTACTTATTTGCTTGGATAATTGAAATTTATTTATTTATATAACGTCGACTAAAAACAAATTATAATTATGAAATACGGTGGTAAAATTAACAATAGAACTGTATTATAAAATCTTCTATTTTATACCTGACAATTTATACAATTTAAGCATTTAATTTACGATAAGTGCCTGTGGCATAAATAATATCGACTACTGTATCCATATGCTTTTTACAAACAAAAACAAAACATTATTGACTTTCACACATTTTTTATGGGTTCCTTATTACTACTGGCAACTCCTTGAACCCAGGCAAACACAAAGAATAAAAGTCTCCAAGTGTCGCAGGATCATTGACAATTGAAAAAGGAGGAGAGAATATTGCGCACATATTCACAGAACATATTGTTATTAAACTCTGTAAACATACCTATTGATTTTTCTAAAAATACCTGTATGTTGCATAAGACATTCGAAGTAATAATAGATCCACTGACATGCTGACAATTTCCTGAAATTAATTTAGCTTGCTGAACTAACTGAAATTCACGGGAAAAAAGAAATTCATCCTCACCATTTTGTGAGTCCATCTGAGTGCGTATGTGTGTATGTGTGTGAGTACAACACATGGAACATTAGCAAATTAAATAGGAAGGAAGAGCACACACAGACGTTTAAAAAAAATGTATGCCACAGCGGAGTTCATCCTCTGTGGCAGCTGTGGCAGCATCCAAGTGAACTCTTGTCCTCTTGTCTTTTCGCGTCCTGCGTCCTGTTTACGTTAACTGCAACTAATGACTTTTAGCTAGAGGCTGCCACGCCTGTCCACCACGGCTCTCGGCAGCTGAGCTGAGCTGCGCCGTCAACCAAAGCAATGGAGCACTTACATAAGTGCAACGTGGACCAACCCAGAGGATGACGGCAAAAAAAGAGAATGGGCGAGAAGAGACTATAGAATTAACAAATAATAAGGCTATAACTGAAATTGATCAACTAGGTGATATCCTGGCCGAATCGAAACTTGAAAAGAATGAGTTCGAAGACTTGAACTATTTTATTAAATTCTGTAAATTTGCTTAGCCAAGTTCAGCTAGTTTGAGTATACCCCATCAATATCCATGTGCAGGGTATCAAAGTGGCAGCTGGCCAGTAAACGGAGACTTGGACTTGGCGTTCATATTTGCGAGTTTGCATACAAATGTCAAAAGCTGTGCACGTTTGTTGGCAACTGCCCGACAGGATTGCCACAATTTCAAGCGCTAAAATACACAGCTGACTTGATCACAGCTAGAATCAGCTACTAATCTCCTAAGCCTGGACGGTCATCGTTATTTTACGAACGTAGACTTCATCGCTCGTGGAATCAACAGCGTCAATATTTTAGAAATCAATCAAAATAATTCTATGCATAAAAGTCCACAAACATTTTTTTATCATTTTATTTATATATTTTGAGAAATTATCAAGTGTTCAAGTGTTTTTTTCCTGGTCCAGGGTTAAAAACTCTAAAAATCATAATAAGAAAATTCTGATTCTGAGTTAGTAATTAAAAATATAAAATGTTGTTTTCATCCTTTATTTTGATTTGTCGATATCAACAGTATCGTTAATAGAATCTTTATATTTTTGGGATTCTTGATAAAGTTAAAAAATTGCAATCAACTTCATTCATAACTACAAAATCTATTCTTTAGTGCATTAAAGTTATCTGGCAAATGTGAAAAATAATCAATTAGTTTTTTAAAATAGCAACATTTCTAGCTAAAATCATTTCAACAAAATTTTTAGCTATTGAAATTACAAGAGTGTTTAATCTAGCTACTTGATAGCAACAGCGACAGCACTGCTGTCCAAGCACCCACACACACTCACACTCACACGCACACTCACATAAGTAATTGCATCTTTTGCAGCATAAAACACTTCCGGCTCATTTAACCGACTGCAGCCAAAGGAGCCGGGAGTCGAGCATTGTGGCAGTTGCATGTTCGATGAATGTGTGTGCCGTATGTGGAGCTTCATGTGGCGCCGATTGACTTTTTGCCTTCATGCGAAATTGATTTCAATGTGGCAGGATATTTGCATATGCATCTAGAAGCCCCTAGCAGGTTGCAAAAGGACTTGCAACACTAAGTGCCACAGCGTGTTGCACAATGCAACAGCTGTAAAATTTTTGGTTGCTCTTTTTGAAGTGAAATTGAATTGAAACAAAATCTGGGAATGTGAATGTATTCATAAAGATTCACAGTGGATAAAAAACTTTAGTCCGCTTTCTCTCTCTCTCTCTGTGCTCTGCTCAAACATTTGCCATTCATTTATTTACTTGACTTGACTCGACTTGAATCGCAGCGGTTGTTGCCCCACATTTTTTTTTTCTAAACCCTTTTCCCATTTTCCCTTTGGCGTATGGAAATTTAAGCGATTTGTTCAAGATGAGCATATGTTTAATGTTGATTTTTCATTTGCTCGTTGGGCATGTAACTAAATAGAGTTGCCCCCTTTTACACTCTAGTGCTTGACAAACAACAACAACAACAAGAGGAACAACAACAACTACAAGTACAACAAGTGTAACAGGCGGTGAAACCAGAAAAATGGCAACCCAACCAAATCAAATGAAACCCTTCATCATGTACAAACATTTTGGGTCCCCAAACGAATGTCGAAATCGAACTAAGGCAACAGAAGGCAGGTTGGGGTAAAAAAAAATGCCAGATTTGATACTGCGAGACGTGCTTTGGCTTTAGACCAAATTCAGAACCTAAAGGGGGCTTACAGCGTCGCTTGACAACAATGTTGGCGACAATGAACCATCACATGGTCGAGCAAAGGGGCTAAAACAAATCCCTTTCCAATTTCATTCTGCTGGTTTGTCGACTGAAAACGCAAACATTTCGGCATATTTGTGGGTTTCTCTGTTGTTAGTTTGCTTGTTGTTCTGTTTCTCCCTTGGACCATTTATTTTTTCACTACGGCGAACTAAAAAGGGAAGGGAAGGGAAACAGCTGGGGAAATTTCATCTTTAAGCCGGAAATGTATAGCAGCAGCTCTTTAACTACTTTATCATGAGCTGTGTCTCTGTTTCAGTCCCTTGGGGTATTCAACAATCGAAGCTAAGCAATGTCAACTCGTAGAATATGTCAGCTTCTCTGCTCAATCAAGCAAGCTGTCAGTAAAGGCAACGTTTGATGTGTTCTGACTGTTTGTCACAGCCAGCATATCAAAATGATTTATATTTGCAGCAGAACAAATAGAGGGTATTCAGGGTAGTATTGTCTGTATTTATTTGGCAAACAAATTAATGATTTTTAAATTTAAACTTATATTATATATTTTGCTATATATTAACCCATTTTCGGACGCGATACAAAAAATAGAGAGTTTTTCATTAAAAACCACATTTATAGGCTAATTTGAACCTCCTCAAAACCGAATATGAGGTTGAAAATCAAATTTAAATTAAATTTAAAATAAACTTCTAATTTTTAAATATGGGATTACCAGAGTAAACATTTTCTGGATTTTATAATTTTCTTAATTTTCCATTTGGATTTGAATACGTTGGTTAACATAAAAAAAACGGTCTGAAAATTAAAAATTTTAAATTCCATATAAATTTAAGTCCTATAATTTTAATCAGCACATAAAAATCTATACAATTTTGTCTCATTTTGAATAAACAATTTTAAGGACTCATTTCGTCGCCTCAAATATTCAGAATTAAAGACCCCTGGTTTTTTTATATCTGTGCCAAACATAAAAAGCTACAAACTCCAAGACCCTTTACAAAACCTTAACATTTACCTTGTCATTTCCTTTCTTCTTCCCTTTTATGCATTTAATTCTGTTTAATGAACTTGGACTTCAGATCACAAGAGTGACAACAAAAAGAGCCGACAAAACGTGTCCATTGGCATATTGAGATATTGATTGAATTTCAGTTCGATTCTGTTGATTGACAGCTTCTGCTGTTTTCTCGTCTACTTGACTTTTGTTGATAAATTAAAAACAGATATCAACTTGACAGAGTTCAAATTTGTTTCGACAACTTAACTTAATGAAAGTGCAAATTTTGAATTGAAAATCATAAATTTATTCCAGTGTTGCTGTTTAATAAATATATAATATAAGCGCATTGCTATGTATGTGACATTATTATATTTTCACTTGAAGACACTTGATAAAGCTGTTAATAAATTGTATGTCTAATTCAATAATTTAATAAATAACGTCAGTTCAATCTAGTTAGAAGGATATTACTCATATTAAATTAAGCTTATCAATTTGATCTCTTAACTTGTTTTACTCAATTATCATTTGTCTATACTCACATTCCTCCCTCCCCTGTCAACGCGTGACAATCTTTCAGTCCTCTCACCTGCCCACCTGTCTCTTTGTTTAGGCAATCACAAAGTTATTGACAACATTATTGAGCTGACAATTATTTACTTGTGCTCAATCAGGCGTAATTTCAATTTCGATAAAGTTATTTACATACAATATATGTATTACAGTTATGGCACATTGATTTTAATTAGCGTTCACAACGCCTTTCTTTTTAAATTGTTATTTAAAGCCTTGATTGTTTAATAAAAAATGTATTCTAGTTTTTCATATGGCAATAGATGTTATTCTATCTCATTTTGCGGCTGGGGAAAAAATTGTGCGTGAAATGCCTTTTGTGAAATTGAATTTTCAATTTATGCATTTTGTGGCTGAATGTTTTTGTTGTTTGTTCGCGCTCTACAGACCAACAACAACAACAATAACCACAGCCGATAAGGACTCGGAAATGGGAAGCAATCCCCCCAATGCCAACACATTTCACACAAAATATAAATATTTGCTTATGCCACATGCGGGCGACACAGAAACCCAAACAAAATGCCAACAAAAGAGGGGGGGGGGGAAGGGTAGACAGACTCGTTTATGAATATTGCAAGGAAATAGCACATACACTGCGAAGAGCAGAAGAAGAGGGAAAGAGTGAAAGACGAAGGGGCGAGAGATGGCAAATGAGGAATGTCCTGGCCGCATAGCTAATGCTTTTTCTATAGACTTGAAACGTAAATAAATATTTTGATTTATTGTCTGCCTCAATATTTCCTTGCAATTTATGCGGGAAGTCGTATAATTAATATGTTTACCCGGCGTATACTTCATCTTTGCTCAAGTCAATTCAGTGCTAGATATTTTCAAGTATTTTCATTTCAGTCATATGATATGTTTGCTTAAGTTTTTACTTTAAATTTCAAATAAATTGAAAATTGAAAAGCGAAAGCCTTTAGTCAAAAATTAAACAATATTAATTTGTAATTTGAAGTGCGCTTATAAAAGATTTACAATGCACTCTCTCTTAACAATCATAATATAAGATTATTTTAATTTATCTTTTTTACTAACAAATTTTGTTTAATGTTTTAGAGACCTGCTTTCGACTTTATTTCATTTATTTAAATCATTGCGCACTCAATAAAGATTATTCCAAGTACAACCTTAAACTTTTCGAAAATCTGTAAATGCATTTGCCTCCTACAATTTATAAATATTTTTCCAAGCTTTTAACCTGTCACTGGCCAATAACCATGGCCTCCTTTCCTATTTCCCCATTGCCACTCCATTTAACGCATCAATAATTTATATTTCAATTTTCAAAATTGACTTTTCAATGTCGAACTGACAAAAAAAGAAAGTCACCAGAAGATGTGGACGACTAGTGGATACCTCTTACACTATTGATTTATTATATTTTATATAATAAATTTATTAATTAGTACATGGCTTAGAAATGATCTTATCTGTCAATACCTCTTTACCTACTTCTTACCCAAGGATATAGACAGCAATGGCAACTCCTTCTTGGACAAATGAAAAACATTGCCTACTTTCGTGCGCATAATTACTTTTACTGCCCAAATTTGGGCAAGTCGAGCAAGTGAATGTACAAAAGAGAAGGCAGTGAAAGGGGACAATTTAATTTCATGTTGAAATTTAAAACCAATTTGTTTGAGTTTTCTGTTTTTTTATTTTGGGCCGAAACTGTGTGTGTGTGTGTTCAGCCCTTTTGTGCTAATTAAGCCAAGCAAGCAAAAAGAGAAATTCATTTTGAAAGGCAGACCCGAGAAAACCTTTGGGGCACTGAAAAACTGAAAAGTATTGTCAAAAGTTTCGTGCTAACTTTCCACTCCAATTCTTAAGTGTGCTTCCTGTTGCGCCTGTTTGATGTCTGATGTTCGCATGTCCGTCTGTTTGTTCCGCTCAGTTTCTTCAAGCTTAACTTAAATGCAAATAAATCAAGTGCTTAGCCATGAACCAGGCCCAGCCCGTTTCATTAATTACTTGCTTAATTTTAAAAGCGATTTTCCGGTGCAAGCTTAAAGCCAAATATTTTATATTTCTGTTTGATAGAAAAACAAAATTACAAAAACATTAAAAATGCACAATAAAATTAATTAAAATTCTTGTGGTAAGAGAAATATTTACAATGTTTGTTCTATTATTTTTTCATTATTTTACAATTTGTCTGTACTTTTTTTTTTTTGTTTGTGCATAAAAGATAAAATTTAATATATACTGCAAAGAAATGTAACACAATTTAATATAGTAATTACATATTTGCAGCATAAACACCAGACACAAAGAGTTAACGACCAATCAAGACCGAGTACTTATGAATATGTAATTGCGCACTTGTGATTGCAATGCAAAAATTGTCGAAACAATTGCACATGAATGATTTTCGTGCACACACATGACTGATCCTGATTACCTCAGACACAGAAGACAGATTTACGTTTGCCCGATTAGCACTCTTTTGATGGAATACACACAGCCATATATATACATAGGTATACATATACATATATACAAAAACAGGAGTTATGTTTTCTTTTGTCGAAACAGCAGAAAAATAAATGTATGTATATAAATTTTAAATTTATGTGCACACACAATCGCTATTGTGTATCCAGAGAAACGGGACACAAGCAAGTATGTGTGTGTGTGTGTGTGTGTGAGTGTGTTTGTTGCATTCCAATTGCTGCAAATACAGGACATGCAAGTTGGATGCTGACGACGCCATTTTGGCGCAAAGCTCTGCCGCCTGGCAACAAACACGTTTCCTTAGCAGCATTTGCAGCTTCCTCGAGTTGGTCATAAAACTGAAAGTTGCCTCTGCGTGGCACGCCCCCATCGTATCGTACGCACACTTGCATATATATAAATGGATTTCCTGTGACATCAGACGACATAACTGAGCATTGACATTAATTGCATTAAATGTGCAATAAATGCCAAAATGCTCAATGCCATAAATGCACAATAAATGTCAAATGGAAAAAATAAAATTGAAATGTTAGACAATTTTACAGACTAGGAAATATAAATTCATTTTAATGTAGTTTAATTGGAACTTCATAAAATGCACTTCAAGTTTAAGATTAAATCGAGAGCTACTAATGAAATGTGGCTATTTAATGCTTAAGAACCCTCGTAGTGTTATCTACAAACCATAACATTATCTTTTAAATACGCTTTCTACTTCTATCGCAGCACAAGTATATTGGGGGTTACATTGTCAACCACAAAACCGAATCTACATCGCATTTTCAGCACCACAAAGTCAACTAACGTGACCCACAACCGACGCGACGTTCACTAATTAAACTTAAGGAGCCACAAAAGCGCATAATGCTTATTGGAAGCGACGGATGGCAACTCCATCTTGGCCAGGATAATGGTATGTGGATGCGGTGTTGGTATCTGTACCCTATAATACATAACGAATATGTTGCGGGCATGCTACAAATACGTATACTTAATATCGAAGTTGACACTGATTTTTAGGAATATATAATATTATATATTATAATATATTACATAACTAATTTACAATATTTTCTAAAGTTAGCTATAATTTATATAAACATTTTGTGGATATTTTGCAGTTCTTGATTTTTTCTATACAATAAATAAAATAAAATAAAAATTATTTCTTACATATTTGCTCATTTATTTATGTTAAGACTTTTCTTTTGACACATAAACAGAGTATCTTTACATCGCTCTAAACTCAGTTAAGAGTTAGCAGTGATTCTTGGTTTTGGCTTGCACAAACGGACCACTTTGTGTTTGCTTTTGCCATGGCTTAGACTTTGCTGTTTGTCATATCGCCGCTAATATTGCCAAGCTGTTGACTGCGGCTTAGCAACTGTCTCTCTCTCCCCCTCTCCACCTCTCTCGCTCTGTCTATCGCTGTGTGCGTTTGTACATACTTGTTATCGAATGTCAAATGCCAAGGCAGAACTTAATTGCCAAGCGAAATTGTGCACCAACACCGGCGTTTTCAATATCGGATGAGACATCGGAATGTTATTGCGCAAATTCTAATTACATATGCATAGAGAGTACTTTGTACTACCGACGAGTATGTATTGAATGTCACATATGTGTGTATGATTGTCTGGTTTCAGCTGTGCACAATTAGTTTGAGCATTTCCCTAATTGGTGTTAATCCGAAAAGCGCATTACACATGCAATACACTTGGCATAGGATGTTGCAAGAGCTTAGTGAATAAGACTTATATTCAATATAATAAGTAGAACACAAAGCAAGTACAACATTACAATAAGTACAAAATGTCTATTCTTTTGGATAAGCTGAACCACAGAACAGTCAGTTTTATTTCATAACAATATTTTGACACAATTCTTGTTCACTTTTCTGTTGTGAAGGAGAGCAAATAATATAGTACTGAATCGTACTGCGTTTAGTTTGCCTCCAGGAGTTGCTGTTGACTTCAGTCAACTTGTTGATAGTCTGGCGGCAGTTCATGTCTCTGGGGCAATCGAATTGAAATTTATTTCTTGACCTTATTTGGCTCTTAATTTATGCCACACAAAGACAGAGAGGACTAAGTGGCCCAAGTACATGTGCATGTAATGCAGACCGACAGCTTTACACAGGACACATACATGCAAACACGTAGTGAGACATAAAAGCCACATTTATAACCAGGACAACAAAGACAAAGGCAGCTGGACGCTTTACGCTGGCCATACTAATAGGATATATGTACGGCTGATACTCGTACTCCGGCCATCCGCTCATCCGTGCTGCCTTTGCCATTTTTTCAATCTTTACTAATTTATGTCAATTTGTTTATTTATGTATGTGGCCCGAAACTCCATTAGCTCGTACTCGGCTCTTGGCCCCAATTGCGTGTTGTGCACTGTACGAGTAATTACAATTTGTTATCGCTTTAATTTAATATCGATAGCAACACAACGATACTCGTGCCAACTCCCTGCTGGCAGTCAAAACAATTGAATTTTGGTTTTCGAGACTGACAACAAGTGTCCATCTTATAAACACAATTAACTCGCACTATAATTATTTTGTTCATACACTAAACAGGCAAAATTAATAAAAATAATTGATATTCTGATTATATTAAAGATTATAGCTTTTCAAATGCTACTTATTACCATTTAATAAAATACCAGTAGCTCACAATTAATAATCCCTTTATTTATCTAATATATGTTAATTAAAAGTTGTTTAAATTTGTATTATTTCACAAAATAATTGGTATAAAATTAATTTATTACTGACGATTTTACAGTGGCAGCTTTCAACTAGTAATTTTTAAATTGAATAAATAATTAATAAAAGAAAATAGAAACATCTCAAAAATTTGACAAGTTGCACAAATTTGTATGCCTCAAAAAGATGCGCAGTGACCCCAAAAAAGGCATCTGGCCGTGACAATTTGAAGACTTCATTAAGCATTCCAAGCCATAGAAAATTAGCCAGATTTTTGGGGCCAACAAGAGGCAGCACCCATCTGGCTTATTCCTTGGCTAAGAGGGGGAGTTGTTATGTAAATTTTTGTTGAAAGGTCTTCAGTCGGTGCGTGTCAAGTTCTTAAAAGTAGTTTTCGGATTTGTTTGCTGTTTGTTGTTTGCTCTCGGTTTATGCGGCCTTAGTGCGGCATGTGTTGTATCTTTATGCCTTTTAAATAATAATTCGACACTTATATTGGCTAAAAGTATGTAAATGGCTGGGAAAAATGGAGGCAAGCGGCTTTAAAAAGATTTTAAATTAATATTAAATACTTCAAAGGGCTGTAAATATTTTAATTTTTAGGTTTTCGCATTTATTCAATAAATTTTTTTAAATGTTTTTAAGAAAAAGGGAAAGTAAAAGTTTGATACACTTGCTAAGGAGTAGGTAATTTTTATACCCGCTACTTAAAATATAAGTAAAAGGGTATATTGTATTCGTTGCAATGTTTGTAACAGGGAGAAGGAAGCATCTTCGACCCTATAAAGTATATATATTCATGATCCGCAACAACAGCCGAGTCGATTTAGCCATGTCCATCTGTCCGTCTGTGTGAGCGCCCAGATCTCAGAGACTATGATAAGAGCTAGAGCAGCCAAATTTCGCACACGATCTTTTATAAACCCCAGGCAGATCAGGTTTGTTTCAAACTTTGCCACGCCCCTTTCTGCCTCCGGAAATCGCGAAAAATCAAAGTTTTTAAGATATTAGGATTTTTTTTGCTTATTAAAGTTAACTACTGCTATTACCTATCATCCTACTCAATGGTAACAAGATCTGACAAACAGAAAGGTGATAATGGCTGATTTAAGTTTTTAATCAATATAACTGCCTATAAGTATGCAATAAAAATATTGTATACATATTTAAATTAGTAACGGTATCCTATGGTCCTATCCTCGACTGTATGAAACTAAACAAGACTTCTTTCTGATGGTCAAATTATATTTTGTCAATAACATTTTTAAGTAATATATTCATTATTCAAGAAAATCTGCATTTGAAACAATTTGTGAACTACTTGGATTTCAAATTCGATTTCAGCTTTGATTTCAATTCAACATCTACAAATGGTGTACAATTAGTTTGCATATTGAATGAAGTGCCAAAGATTCTTGGAAGTGGAAGCCAAAGTGCTGCTGTGGACGCCTTGGGGCAACAATGCAAGTTGCAAATTGCAAGTTGCAAGCTGCAGAGCCCAAGCTGCCACACGTGGCTGCTTACGAGAATATTTCATTATTATTTACTCGTCGGCTGACCTGGCAACTGGCTGCCAACTGTCGAACCTGTTTGCCCTAATGGCCCACTAGGCAAATGGCCAAAGGACAGCTCTCACTTGGCTCTGAATATCTACATATATGTGTGTGTGTGTTGTAGGTGTCTTGTATGTGTACTTGTGATTGTGTTTTATGCATATTGCATGATTGATTGCGTTTTGATGCACATTGAAAATTGCTTTTCAGTGGCCAGTGGAAACCCACTATGGATTGTAGTATTCCCTCCCCAGACACGAGTGAAAAGTAGATTTAAACAAATTTGAAAAGCTGCAGCTAATGGAAATGGAAAATGTGCTTGTTCAGTTTCAGCTAAAACACTCTCAACTTAACCACAACGAAAAACCATCTCGCGTTTCCTGTCATTCTAATTAGCACACACACAACTCATTAGCCAAATGACCATGAGTTGCCAATTGACGAAAGAAACAGGAAATGGAGAAACCTGACAATGACACGAGTATTAGAAAGCATTAGCAAATAGAGCCATTTGTGATAGCCAAAGTAGTATTTAGTCCTCAACAGCACCGCCAACAACCACATCAAAAACAAAAAAAAAACAAGCGGATCAGTCGAGTGCACTCGATAGTAATATACCCTGAGCCTAGGCCTCGGCAATTCAATATAATAATATAAATGAGTGATTTCATCCAATTTATACATTATCTTTATATTTTAAAAATTTATTAAAAGTAAAAATATTATTAAAAACGAAAAAAAATTCGTTGACCTATTCAGGATTTGAACCCACGCCTCTCGTGCAATTCAAACAAACGAAAAATAATAAATAATTAGAAATCTTTTGCATCGACCAGACCGGGACTCGAACCCCGATCTCCCGTTTCGCGTGCCTAGCACCTATCACTTGGACCACTCCGCCTCTTAGACTGATGCTGGCAAATTCGATTAACATTCTTGATGTACATTCTGGCAGAGTCAATGCAAAATGAATTAATTGAACATTAATTCAATTTATATACATATGAAACTGCCAATCTTTATAGCTTAATATCTTCACTATTTATGGCCCAACCGTGTTGAAAGTTGGTGATTAGTTTATGGGCATGATCCTACACCCTTTGAAAAAAAAAAAATTCAAAATTTAACTCAAAACCCTAAATTAAAGGTAGTGTCAGTTTTTGATTAACTACGCCCCCCACAGTGGGCGTGGCACAATCTTAACATCAACTTGTTCGGCCTGACATTATAGGGAGTCTTCATTCCAAGTTTGGTGTTCCTAGCTCTTACCATCTCTGAGATCCTTTCGCTTACACGGACCGTCAGACAGACGGACATGGCTATATCAACTCGACGGTTGAGGCTGATCAAGAATATATATACTTTATGGGGTCGGAGATGCCTCCTTCTGCCTGTTACATACTTTTGAACAAACTTAATATACCCCTAGGGTATAATAAGTAACGGGTATAAAAATATGGCATGTTAGTGGTGCTTGTGGTTGCCAGGTCTGGCGGTTTCTGTAAAAAGTGTCATTAGCATGCTATGAATACCAAAAACAGCAGAAGAACAACAGAAATTACAGCGAACGTCGAAGGACAACGATACCGAAAAACGCCACTTACAAGGATATGAATATTTTGCTCGTGAACTGAAAAGTGTTTTTATAAATTGGCAGTTTAAAAAACGATTTACGTGTGGAATACAAATTTAAAAGAGCAATGGAATCTGACATAAAGTTAAAAGCTGCACAATAATTAATAATGAATTAAATACAAAAATTAAATAGTTTTGCAAATAGTTAACTTTCTGTCTGAATCAGAGTCCATTAAATATTTTCCAACTATTTAATAGAACTTTAACTTTAAGCACAACCATGTTGCATGCCACATCCGGTGGCTGAGAAGGGCAAACATTGTTGTGGCAACTAAAATCGCGAGTAACATGCTGATGCAGCAATAAAGCAACCAGGACGCTGTCGATGACAATGAGTAACTGAACAGGACTCGGCAGGACCTGCGAGTAGTGGACAGGAGGCAAAGTTTTGCCGAACGGGAAATTACACATGAATACTCATCTATGGAAATGAGCTGCAATAAAAACACTGCAGAATTTGCATTTCTTTTATTCTGCTTTATTTGTACTTTTTTTATGGATAGAGCTGAAGTCTAGAAGTTTGGTAATTTTTTAGGAAACTTCCCCAGCAGAGCCATAAAATTGGTCCAGACAAACGGCGGTGAATGTTTCAATTTGTTTGTTGCTGCCAATAAAACAAAAAAGTTTTAAGTGTAGATTTGGATGCGTAATTGGCTCCCCCAATAGTAGGAGTAACAAAAACAACGAGATGAAATCACTTGAATGCATAACAAAGCATAAAGCATAGAGAAGACACGCATCAGCAGGTCGCCGGGTAAAGTCCGAGTCTCAGCTCAGCTCAGCTCGGCAACGTCAGCTACAAAAAAAAAATACAGGGACTAAAAAAGGATCAGCTAATGATACAAATGACAACGCATAAAAATTTGCATAGAACAGAATCGAAATAAAATCAAATAAAATAAAATGGAAGGTTGCAAAACAGAAAGAATGAAAAACTGAAATTGTTTTGCGAGTGGAGGGTCGAGTAGTTGAAATACAGTCGAGCTTCCCTAACTCGAACCACCATTATCCAAAGAAAAGGTTCGAGTTGTGGAGATATTCGACTTATGGAGTTCTTTTTCTTCCGTTTATTAATTTTACTGCCACTCATTTAGCTCGAGTAAAAGAGAAGTTGAGTTATCGAAGTTCGAGTTATGGAAGTTCAACTGTACTTTTTATGGTCGGTTGGTTGGTTGTTTGGCATCATCAGAAACCGATTCACTTCTTCCCAAAGAGCCATTAAGGTAATAGATTAATATTACTGCTGCAAGTAACGATTTCAAATATTTATGAGTTATGAGAAAATGTAACAAAGGCATTTGTAATCAAAAGAAATAGCATCTTAAAAATTGCTAAAAATGTAAAATATTTTATTAAAGACAACAACAATAATCGCTCAAATTTAAAGACAAAAGCGAGTCAGTATTTAAATATAGAAATGTCTATGAAATTTAAGAATTTTAAATTAAGTTAAGCTGAAACCAACAAATATTTATTAGTTATATTAATAAAGTAAAAGCAACAAAGGCATTTGTAATATGAATATTCTTACTGGGCGGAAAATGAACCTAAAACTTAATAAAATAGTATTTATTATTAACTATGCCACAATTAGGCTCAAGTTTCTTTTATGAGCGTGCAAAGAACGCAAATCACAGCGACAGGACTCAACCAAAATGGCAGCACTGTGGCAGAGTTGAGAGTGAGGGCAACTCTTTTGCATAAATCAGAGCTAGGATAAAGGAGCAGAGGCTAAGGATGCTCGATGCTCGCCGCAACAATGCCAGAAATGTCAAATTAATTTAGCGCGCTGGAAGCAGCCGGAAAATGGCGCGTGTGTCTTTTGGCTTTTCAATCAAGGTGAGCAGAGGACTGAGGACTGAGAGCCAGGACTAAGATCTGAGGACGATACTGAGCTGGATGCCAAGAGCGCTTGGCGTTTCTTGTCACGTTTTATGGATTTGCCACGCTTGCCAGGAGGAGCACAGACTGCGACTGAGCCTCCAAGACATAAGAAGGCCGAAAAAACGAGCAAACGGAAAGAAAAAGAAAAAACGCGCTGACTGGCGAATTTGTCAACGGCGTCTGCTTAGATAACACAGCCGCGAGGCTCAAACGGCTTTTCGGGGACCCAATTCCAGTTCCAGGATAACGTAAGAGCCTCGACAAACACGCATAAATTACTCAATTAGTAGTCAAGATACGAAGGCAAAAGGGTCGCCTAACAAGACAGCCGGAAGTGGCAAAGCCAACGCCATTTCCCATATTGAGTAATCAAATGTCAGAGCATTTAGTTCATCCTCCAGCTTCAGTTCATCTGGCACCGCACACATAAATCAACGGATGCGCACCGACGATTGCGACTCTCAAAAGCTGACACATTATTAATGGAACCGCTGAGATTTTCTAATTACAAAGAGTCTATCGGCCGAACAACAATGCCCAGGACCTATCGAAGTATCCTGCCAACTTCTTGCCTAGGGCTAAAAGTAAACAGCGGCGCAAAGTAAAACATATTTCAGGCAATGCGAAACGAAGTGAAATTCCTTTCGCAAAAGGCTCTCAAAAAATGTACCATACAAAAGAGAAAAAATTCCGAGTAGAAAACAAGTTGTGCGTGTGGGGGTGTGTGTGTGTGTGTGTGTGCGTGAGCAACGCAATTTCATTGCGCCAAATGAAGGCAGAAAACGGGGAAAGTTCCTTAGATTTACCAAGCAGTTTGATACAGACATTTGAATTGTGCAGAACTGGGCCGAATTTAATTTTCGATTTTAATTTTCATTTACAATTGGTCAAGTAATTGTTTAGACAAATTAAAAAAGTCACATATTCCGTCCAGTTCGGAATGTTTTCAAAAAGTAAAAAACGAAACGAAAACGAACGTTTTACTATTTGCTGCTCCCAATTCCGATCGAAATGGGCTTGTTTTAACTTTCTGAACTCGGTTTCGACAACGTTTCGAAAATGCATTTTAATTATTTCAGGTTGAATATAGAAAGTAAATTAGTTGTTCGAAATTTGTTTTTCAATTATGCAACTCTAACCGCTTTCGATTGCGAGAGTTGGTAGCAATAAAAAAAATTTAAGGAGGAATTAAGAACAGCTCGGTTTTGTTTTTTATAAAATGTTTTATAGCTGCCTTTAAAAAAATTCTTTAAAAAAATACTTCAGTTGTGTAAAGTTAAAGTAGTGATGTTAATCGATTGTAAAAATGTTCAACATTATTATAATTATCAGTTTATAATTTTAGGTTTTCATTTTAGTTTCAAATGTGGAGACTCTACAGCACACGTATTGAAAACGACAATTATTGTCGATTTTCGGAAATCGGAACAGCAAACAACTCGTTTTGTGGCAAATCGACACGTTTTCGGAATTCGGAGCAGACCCAATTATATTATGAGATAAAAAATTAATTTATTTTCCAATGATTTTTAAAACATTTACTTGACTTACTGATTTTTGTCGAGTTAGAGTATTCCAAGTTCGTTCTGTCGTTCGTTGCTTTTGTCTTGTTGATAATTTTGAGCATAATTTGTTTGCCTAGCCCAAACAGTAGCTCTTGTCGCAGTTGTTGAAGTGCCACCAGCGTTGACCATTAGCCCGTCCCATGCCTGTCCTTGCCTGTTCGCTCCTGTCTGCTCCTGTTCGCTCCTGTTCGCTCCTGTCTGCTCCTGCTCCTCTGTCTGACCCAGTCAACAGTACGTGTCCAAATTGTGACAATGTGGCTATTTGTTCATGTTGACTGTGCCTTGGCCTCGTCCTTTGCCTTGTTGCTGTCCTTGCTGCTGTTTACTTGTCGTAAGCAATTAGAAAGTGCACCCGGCTATTATTAGAAATGCCAACGAGATGTACTTAAGCCCAAACTTCATAAACCAACCCAACTGATGGCTATCAGCTCTGGCAATAAGCAAACTGCCCTCGTCACACAAATACGACTTATTACGACTCACGACTTATATTATTAACTTGATGAATTTCAGTGCGTGGTCCTTAAACAAATTGTAACTGCCCGTTGAGCAAATAACAGATGGAAAATAAGAAGCAAACTTTCTTTAGTTGGAGTTTATTCATTTGCGATAAGCACACACACATTTATATACTCTGCAATATTATAGTTATCTTATAATTGATATGGCTTATAGATCTTAAATTAATATTTTTAAGAAGTTTTGAAAAATAAAATTCATCACATTTTCAACTTTTAACAAATTTCCATAATCATCAATTTATAAATAACTCAATTGTCGTATTATAAATTATATTTTTTGTTGTTATTGATAACGGTATTTGAATATAAGTTGTAATTTCTTTAATGAACTGTCTTCTGAGAGTTTGAATTATAAGGACCACAAAGTTACACATAATTTTAGTGTACTATAAAGTCCATCTTTCATTTCGGTTACTCGAAGGAATTCTACAAGTTCACGGCAAGTGACAAAGTCAAAAAGTGAAAGGCAACGTTCGGCTATTTGTCAATTTGGCAGTGGGCGTGGCACAGTCATATTAATAATTAATTAATTGTCAATTTGCTTATTCAAATTATATGAATGTAATAACAGCGTGTAGACAAGGGTGTGGCATCAACAACTGAAATCAAGGTCAATTTTCGCTTCATTTATCACAGTGCGTCGGCAGCAGCAGTTCGAGTTGGAGATGTCGAGGTGGCAGACTGACAGCCAGCCAAAAGGACATGCGACACACCTAAGATCCACGCCCATTTCCACGCCCATTCCCTCTTCCAGAGCGTGACAAAGGTGCTCACTGACAGGTTGGAGAGCTGAGTAGCTGCAACATGAGCAAATACAGTAGAATGCCGACCGCTCCAAGATATTGTCTGACTTGGGGCAATGTGGGAGGCACAACGGTGCGTATGATTGATGTTGCTCAATGCGCGACTGACAGTGCCATTATCCGAAAGTGTGTAAGTATACATACGAGTATGTGAAGTGTGTGTGGTTATTTCCTGTATTGCAAAATGCACATGCCGCGCAACATCAGGCACCACAACAATATCCACAACAACAGCAACAACAACAACAATTGAGTAACTCAGTTTCTACACGTGAAAGCCACTGAAAACAAGAAGAAAATAGTGCTAAAGAAATAAAGTGCAAAATGAAAAGAGTGAAAAAATACACCAAAGGGCAGCGCAGTATTCGGCGACGCCTTTGCGGTGAAATTGCACATCTTTATGGCTGCCCCGCTGGTCCGAGTCCACACACTGTTCCTTGCTCCCTTTGCCCCTTCAGTCACTGCCTTTGACAGTGAAAATGTTGAGTGGTCTGAGAGGAAGCGGCAGGTGCAACCCACAGGGCAACAGTGCTGCCAACTTGACTCAATCAGAGAAGGTAACAAAAGTAGCAGCAGTGCTAAAGTCGGGCATGCCCAACCCAAAGATACTCTTTACCAATATTCATTATAAGATATCAAGTATATACAATGGAAACTTTTCGCTTTAAATAAATAAATTTGATTGTAAAATGAAGAACAAATATATATCAAATTTTAGTTAAGACAAACTTAATAAAAATGAATTATATATATGTGCTTGAAATCATAAATGAGTGTAAGTCTAAAAAATATTTATAAATTTTAACTAGTTTTTTTTAACTTTTATTTGTTTTAATGAACTTTTTTAAATGGTATGCTAGGAAAAAGCACACACTCATCCCTACAAATATATGCCCATAATACCCTTGGTAAGTACAAATTGTGGTAGCTCGCTGTTAATGAATATTAACTGAAAGGAAGCCCAGTTTTTGGCCCGCGGCTTTTCGCTTGTCTCTTTGTGCATTTTTACGCTGATGATGCGGCTGATGAATTAAATAATCAAGAATTAATAATGGCTGGGACATTGGGAAATTAACTTTAAATAATAATATCGCAACTGTGAAAGGACAGAGGTCACGACACCTGGTTGCATGTTGCAGGCTGCACATTCCAGGTGCAGATAGCAGACGCGGCAACGGTTTAATCGTTGAAAATTGCGATAATTGTTGAAGCGTGCCGGGGACTCAATTACGTATATAAATGATGAAAAGGAAATTAATTTATATTTAAAATGGTGAAACACATTTCATCCATGTCCAGTGCAGTTGTCTTAGTATATTTTCATTAGGCTTTCACTGCTCTTTTTAATCCCCTTCATTTGAAAACCCCTTTAGGGCAAGACTAGCAAAAGCGAGGGGAAAAACTTATGCGCGTTTTCGTGAGCATCCATAAATACTATAACATAAAACAAACAATTTTTATAAAATATTTTTTACGCAACATCAAAAATGTTTCGAATAAAAAAAGCTCGTGGGGATGGAAGAAAGAAGCAGGGATGATAGGTGGGTCAGTCGGGTAGCCGACAGCAATCTGGAAAAACAACAGCACTGCAAATGGCAGCGGGCAGCAAAAAGGAAGTGGTTTTTCATTTCATCTTGAACACAACAATTTTATACAATGCTTGGCAGTTCTTAAAATTTATATTTATTGTGTCAAGATAAATCAAGTAAAAAACTTAAAAAGCCTTTAAAATCCTTTACATATTGAAATTAAATTATGCCCAAAAATCACTGAAATGCAAACGAGACTTTTTATGCTTCATTGACTATTTATGAAGCTGTAAAAAAATAATATTAATTTAATAAATATTTACCTACATTGTGTAATAACATTTATAATAATTGAATTTCTTTTTAAAACATATATTTCATTTTTATAGATATTTTTTTAAGCAAATTGAATTGTGCAAATTTCAGTTTCGGTTTTCCTTTCCTAATAAATCCAATAATAACCATAAGTTGAATTCCAATATTTTAGCAAGAATCGATTTTATGGTCGAGGCATGAAAATGAAAATAATTATTTGACACAATGATTGGCATTTCGTATCGCTTCGCGGAAAATGCATTTGGTTTATCATTTTGCAGAATTGCGCATAAATAAGATACATTTTACAACGACCTTCATTCCAAAAATGATGAAAAATATGTGTGCAAAGGGAGGAGCGCTTAAAATATATGAAATTCGCAGAGCGGTAGTTGGTGACATTTGGCCTGGTTTATTTAAATCAGTTAAATCAGTTTTTCCAGTTGCAACTCGGTTACGGAGCGTATACGCAATATGGCTTACCGCTGAATAATTCATGAGTAAACTAACTAAAAGAGAAAGGTAAGTGCAGCGTAGTCAATTATCTAATTCAAAATTTTAATGTTGTTCTCGACTGGTAACCATTAGTTGAAGGCACGGAAATGGATGTGGACGTGGACAAGGACAAGGACAAGCAGCTGGTCAGACAACAAGTCGGCATTGGCTTACCTCGGGCTAAACACCACTTACCAAAGGATTTCAAAGCAGAATTCTCAAGAAAATGACGCTTCGCAAAATACAAAGGCATAAAGTGGCCTCTAGAAAGTCGCCTTTATGGCTCTTGGCGAGAAGTTGTAAGCTGTCTGTTGCCCAAGTAATTGGCAGCGGATCAAAACGGCTCAGAAACAAGTGCCTAGCACGTTCACAAAGGCAGGGGACAGACCCAATTGAGCACTGGCAAAATAGACGAGTACAAATCAAAGCTCTCGACGAGATCAAAAAGAACCTTAGAAGATTTTATCAGTCAACTTAACGTCAACCTTCAACAACTGCTACTCTCAGTCATACCGAGAAAAGCCAACTTAAAGTCGCCTCTACAGAACTTGAAGTACAGGTATTCCCAGAAGGCAGCTGTAAACAAAATGTATGCAGTGCATCGCCGTAATCCCCATCAATAAATAACTTACAAACATTTTATTGAATACCATTTTGTTCTTTAGCCCACTTATCGCAAGGTAGTGAATTTATAAATTCTGAGTAATTTGTAAGCCTCTTCGGAAAATTATGACCATCTTAAATAATCCTGCCACAAAGCAACACAATGCATAAAAAAATCTGTTTAAATCAAGGACTGCAAATAAGAGTTATGAGAAACTGGATTAATTTTCATTTTCAATTTTTATTTAAAAATTATAGAATTAGAGTTATTTTTCAATGTTTATTATAAAAATTGAAAACAAGAATTATTCTTCAATTAAAATTAATATTTAAAAGACATTTACCGTGAATTTTTATTTATCAACTTTAGTAAAAAAAATTGAGGTATAGTTTTTATTTTCAGTTTTAATAATAAAAATTTAAAAATAATTTTTATTTTCAATTCTAAAATAAATAATAAAAAAATAAATTGATATTCAATTATTATTTTAAATTTTTTTATTTAGATCGAAAAATAAGTGTCTTCCTTTAATTTTATTGATAAAAATCAACAAATAAGTTTAATTTATTAATTTACATTTTAAAAATTAAAATCGTTACATTCCCTGCTTTAAATGTTGCTTAAGAGATAAAAGAAGTATTTTTTTTATTTCCTTTTGTAATTTAATATAACTTTAATCTTTAGAAATTACAAATTTCAAATAATTTACTATTAAAAAATACATGAATGCTAATTTAAAAATAAGATATTTCAAGTAATTCAGATAAAAGAATTTAAATAGAATTTTTAATATTAAATTCAAATTAAAATCAAATTCCAATTGTATTTTAGCTATTCTAATCCAATCACATTTGACTCAAATATCGTCAAGCAACAGGTCCGTAAGATTCTATGATAAACATGGAATTTGGCAACTGTTCAAAGGGGAAATTAACGCATGCGCCTTAGAGAGACACTCAATGAATGATTTGAGCACAAAAAGTGAGTGTGACTGTTGCCAGTTTTGGGTGCTTGAATGCAGGCAGCTTGAAATGAATAAAGGAGCACATGATTTTTGAAGCTGACAAGAGCAACGACCCGGGGGAGAGACCAAAGACCAAGAAGCAGAGTTACCCGTACTAAAGCCATATATGTATGTTTTTTTCCGGCCCATTAAGAGACAAACTGAAACCATAAGTTGACCGCAAAGTGCGTTCACTGCAGCAGTTGCTGAACTGAACTGCAAAAACAAAAAAAAGGTTAACCAAATGAACTCGGAGTCTGTGTGTGTGTGTGTGTGCTTGTAAAGACAGGAGTATCTTTTTGATTTCCGCATCAAATTAAATTAAATGTTGCTTGTAATATGATTGCAATTGAGGCAACGACAACGGCATCGGAAGCATTTGCCAAGTGGACAGCAAACTGCAGGAAACTAGCAATAAAAGGCATTCTTCCAGCATCAAGAGAAGCAGCTAAAGAAGCTAAAATGCCAGCAGGAAACAGGAAGCATTAGCCAGCGCACCACTGCCACCAACATCACCACCACTACCACCACCACCTGACCAAGTGGGTTCCATTTTGTGCTGGACGAGCATTTAAAAGCGTCCATGTGACGACTTCTCTGACGCGTTCGACACTTTTTATTGTAAGTGCTTTGCTTTGCTTTGCTTTAACATTTCATTGAATGCTCTTTGTTGTCGATGTTATTGCTGTGTGCATTGTTTTGTTGCTCTGCTGTTTGCTTTCAACTTGTCGCTTTTGTCGCCATCCTTGCTTATCAGCCGAGTGTCAAGCGACATTGGCAACGGCGACGGCAACGGCGACGGCAACCGCGTATTTCTCCTTACCCGAGTACTCGTCTCAAGTGCCAACGGGAGTAATGTGAAATCTGTTTCAGAGTATGTGTATGTGTATGTGTGTGTGAGTGTGTGCTGTACTAGTGACAACGCATGTGTGTGTGCTTGTCGCTGTCCTTAGAAAGGAGCGCGTGACTTGTCGTGCCCATAAACTCTAATTGCGTCTTAAATTAGGCATATCAAAACTAATGATTAAAATAACAAAGTAATGTCATCCACTTTTACCTATTTCTATAGCTACAAATTACTATATTTCATATGAATTTTTCACAAAATATCTATAATTCTAAAACTGTTCAGCAATTTATGAAAAACAAGTGGGCGCGGCTACAGTCGAGTTTGCTCGACTGGAGGATACCCTGTGCCATTATCCATAAAATAGAATATTGGTTGGGACCATCTCATATGCATATTCTGTCAGTTTGGTTCAGTTATCCCAAACAACAAAAAAGTTGTTCATACTAAGACTTGATTTTCGACTGATCGTTCCTATGGCAGCTATATGATATAGTGATCCGATTTCAACCAATTTTGGTCAGGTTATAAGGGACCATCTCATATGCATATTCTGTGAGTTTGATTCAGATAGATCAAACAACAAAAAAGTTTTTCATACTAAGACTTGATTTTCGACTGATCGTTCCTATGGCAGCTATATGATATAGTGATCCGATTTCAACCTATTTTGGTCAGGTTATAAGGGACCATCGCGTATGCATATTCTGTGAGTTTGATTCAGATAGATCAAACAACAACAAAGTTTTTCATACTAAGACTTGATTTTCGACTGATCGTTCCTATGGCAGCTATATGATATAGTGATCCGATTTTAACCAATTTTGGTCAGGTTATAAGGGACCATCGCGTATGCATATTCTGTGAGTTTGATTCAGATAGATCAAGCAACAAAAAAGTTTTTCATACTAAGACTTGATTTTCGACTGATGGTTGCTATGGCAACTATATGATATAGTGGTCCGATTTCAATCCAATTTGGTCAGGATGTATTGGACCATCTCATATGCATATTCTGTCAGTTTGGCTTACAAATCTCAAACAACAAAAAAGTTTTTCATACCGAGACTTCATTTTTGACTGATCGTTCCTATGGCAGCTATATGATATAGTGGTCCGATCCAAATTTAAAAACAAACTTGATCTGCGTCCGGTATCCAGCAACCTGCATACCAAATTTAAAGACTCTAGCTATTATAGTTTCTGAGATCGACGCGTTCAAACAGACGGACAGACGGACAGACGGACAGACGGACAGACGGACAGACAGACGGACATGGCTCAATCGACTCGGCTGTTGATGCTGATCAAGAATATATATACTTTATATGGTCGGAGATTCTTCCTTCTGCCTGTTACATACATCACACAAATCTAATATACCCTTTTTGACCATTTTCAATGGGCACAGGGTATAAAAAGATAACTTATTTAATTTAAATCATTAAAGTCGATTCAGCTAAATGTTTAATTACTACCACATAGGAAAGTCGATATCCAACAAAAAATAAGCGTTATAAAATGGTAATAATATTGTTTCTTGTAAATAATACCTGTACTTTATTTTAAATAAGCTATTGTTGTTTAATAATATTGTTATCGTATAAGTAATACTTTTATTTCATTTTTAAATAAATATACTAAAAAAGATTTATAATCACATAATTTAACGCAGATTTCATGGCAGAAAAGTTTATTAAAAACTGAAGAAAGTTCTTCTCTCCTGATACACATAATAAGTTTTTTTTTTTAAATTTATTTTAAATTTGTGTATATAGTATTATTTGAAAAAGTATACTGTAATCATATGGTAGCTTAAACTAGTTTCAGATCAAAAACAATAAATACAATACATACAACATATTTACATTTTTACAACAGGTTACTTATTAACGGCAGGACTCTGGAAGACATAATAAGTATGATTAAATGTTTTGCGTTACACTTCGTGAAATGGTTTAAAGTCACGTGGCTGTCTCTGTCTCTGGTGTGTGGTGTTTGTGCTTTGAATTGCTTGCTTTGTGGCACATTCAGAATGCCGGATATCTTAAGCTTGGCTACACTCAGCAATTGGAAATGTGCGGCTGAGACTTACTCAAACTCATAGGTACATAGGTATATAGGTCTTCCCCTCAAGTGTTTCCTGGCACTCCGCACTTACACTAATTGGCACACAAATTACTTTTAACCAAACGGCTTTGGCTCATTGTGTTTTTGAAATTGCTTACATTGTAATTGTTGTTCTTATTATTCGTTTTGTTGCAAGGAAACAGAACATATTTAATAAGAAAAAAATAAATGAAGGAAACCGATTTCGCAATAATGGAATCAGCACAGCAATTATATTTGTTAAAGATGAAAATAAAATTGTGCTTTTCTGATATAATCCTACAATTTTAAGGATACAATCCCCAGTGCTGTGCTTCCTCGGCTAATAGCACAACTTGCCACAGTTTGTTGCATACAAATTGCAGTATTTAAGAGCAGTTGAGCTGTTAAGTGCACTTCAGGGAAACTCAATGCTCTCTTTTTTGTACCCTGTAATTGCTGAAAGAAAAAGGGTGAAATTCAAGGTCTCTTTTGACTTGTTTCTTTATTTAAGCAGTCGATACGTAGTGCAACTAAAGCAAAATATGAAAAAAACTAAAGTGCAGCCAGGCGAAAATTATGAGTTTTAAACGCTGAACCGGCACATTTGATTTGGAACCGCAGAATGCTTTGAAGTATCCATAAAAACAATGGAAATTATGCAATATAAAATAATAAACGTGCTTGCACATAAAATCATTATAAAGGACTAAGAAGACTCAAAGCATTTATCGCAAGACCATAAAAAATTTTGAGCATAAAATGGGCATAAAGCAATCGTACAACAAGGCAAATGCACAGCTGCCACACGAGGCGGCAATATACATACAAAAAGCAATAACGCGAATTGCCCAGAAAATAGCCAAACAACAACAACAACAACAGCGATAGCCACGTCAATAACGTTGCATTCTGGCCAACAGCGAGTTCAATAATATGCAAGAAGGCAAATATATTAAAAGTGCAATAACATGAGTGCGTTTAGAGTATGCTCGATTTGAGATGCCCTGGAATTTTAAATGAATTGCTTAATTTGAACCAGGGATTAAAACCCTAACCGAAACCGTAACCATGAACCGGTAAAAACCAGTTAAAATTGAAAACCGTAACCGAAAAAAAAATTTTCATTTGACCGTAACCTTAAAACCGAAACTCTATAATCCGAAATAACCTTTTAGTAACCGTTTCATTTTTAAAAGTTAATATCGTTTTTTCATACATCAAAAAAAAAATATTTTTTATTTGTTGATTTTGATTTTTGATTTTAATTTTTTTACGATTAATTTTGAATTTTAATTTGTGATATTTATGATCGCATTTTTATAGCACTGAATAAGCTCAAATAAAATAAATTTGCTTATTGAAATATTAAAATTGTTAAAATGTAACTAAACTACATCAAGCTGAAGAATGTGTGAAAGAAATGTGTGAATGAAACATTAAGAAAGTAATGCCTTTTTAATTATTATTATTATATTTTTAATATAATTATATTTTTGCAAATGTATTTGTTTCGTTTCGGTTTTAATCCCTGATTTTAACATAATTTATTATTAAAATAGCAACTGGGCAAACTGATGTTAAGATACTCTGGTAGTTCCAAAATAAAATGTTTGGGGATAACTTTAAAAAATCGATTTCTTTTTTTAATGATATTTTATTATTTTAAGTTGTGGGATAATAAAAAAAATACCAGCCTGGCGATATTTAAGTTATACTGATGTTGAGACACCTTGGAAGATCTAATAAAAATGTGTGAGTATAATTTAAAATAGGTAAATAAATTTAAATTAATTGCCTTAGTTGAGTTGCGGGAGTTGCTGCGTGATGCACGTGCTGCTGTTGATCAGTCAGCAGGCCAACTTGGCCAACTTGGCTTTGCTGTCAGTGCTGCTTTGCTGCAGCTCTGCCTGTCGCTCTCATTGATGTTGTTGTTTCCCTGCTGTCAGTCAGCCAGTCACTGGGCGATGCCGTGCACGAAATTCCGGTTGCAGCAAACGGAAATTGCATTTACACGCTCGACCCAGGACTCAGAATTCAGGACTCAGGACTCCGACTGCCTGTCCCACAGAGGTTCGATTTTTTCTTTCTTTTGTTGATTACAAAGCCAAAAGCGTAAACAACAGTAACACACACATGCACACACACATACACATACTCATAGACTCTCATTAATCCTGGTCTTATTGAACTTGACAACATGGCCGCAAGCGTTGATAGCACTAATCACCTGATAAGCAAACCTTCTCCAACCCATAACTGTGTGGGGCCATAGTCAACAACAAGTGCGGTCAAAACTGATTGGAAGTTCTTCAGAATTGTTGTCTTCGGAGTTTGTATCAGAGATGCGCGTGAACTCACGTTAACCAATGGGCTGATGTAGGCCAAAAGTGTGATTTTACATGATTATTAACATGATAATTATATTTATGATTATTAAAAACAAATTTAATAATAATGGCTTTATGTATAAATTATATAATTATTTATAATTTTTTTTGACATATATATATGATAAAACTATCTTGAACTTTCTTGGATTTTATTTATTTTTATTTTTTTGAGTGTCACTAAATTCTCAAAACTACAAATATATTTATTTTATCAATAAATTTAAATTTACACTCACCCTGCGAAACTTAAAATGCCATTTAACTACTATAATTAAATCAGACTCTTAATAAAGTATTAAAAATAACGTTTAAATATTAGACAATTATTATTAATGAATTCCACAAGAGTATCATAAATTGTTGAGCTTCCTTAAATTAGGAAATGTGAAACATTCACAACACTAACTTGGCCTTGTTGCTGGCACGTCAACTGACTGGCCACGCCCACTCCCAGATAGCCTTGGGGGCCAAACCGACAACTAAAGCAAACACAAAGACTGACATTAAAAAAAACCAAACTATAAAAGCTTGCAAGTGCAAAATATCTATTTTCAAACAGTGAATAAACAGAGAAAGCGAAAATACCCCAAAGACAAACCTCCCACACATGCACAAGATTAATCGACGGGAGATTGTGCCATGATCAATGTGTGTGTGTGTGTGTGTGTGTCTGTGTGTGTGTGAGCCTGCCACATGCAAATAATTTGCGGCTAACTGAACCAACAAACAAAAGTCTTAACGGTAAGCAAGAGTTTGTGATAGGAGGAAAGTTTTTGAGAAACTTTTCCCCAAAATCAGACACACACTCTGGCTCTGACTCTAAAACTGGCTCTGACTGTGGCCTTTTTTCCTGAGTTGGCCAATAAAGAAAAGAAAAGGTAGCATACATCAAAGCGCCAACGAGCCGTAGGCGGACTCGCCGATGACAGATAAAGAGAGCAGCTGTCGGTTTGCTTGATGGCAAAACTTTGTCGGCCAACTTAAACTACTTTCCCACCTGCCAACAACAACAACAATCAATTGTTAAGACAAACATTCCAGGACTAGTCGTCAGTTATAACAAGAATAAATTAACTAGTTGAGCTAATCAAAAGGAGGAAGCTCATTTAACATTTTTTTAAATTATTAATGGCATTTTTCAAGAGAAAATAATATTGTGAAAAGCGAGCAACGGAAAAAGGAAAAAAAAGAAAATGAAACGTGTCTAAGTCAACAAAATGAAAAAAATAGTTCAGAGTTGCGACCATTCGCATTTCATGCTCAATTGAAGCAGTAAAACGCAGGAAGAAAAATAGTTTGCAAAATTGAGCTGAAATGCAATTTACAGAAAATTCACACATCTTGAAAAACAGTTTTTTACTTTTTTTGCTGGCAATTTATCGCAATGGAAATGGAAAAGCGAAAGTAGCCAATTCAACGCAGTATTAAGAGAGGAAAATTAAAGTTAAGTTAGTAAACGTAATATTACTTGTTAAATTTTTTTAAAATAATTCAAAAATTGGGTCTTAACTGAAGCTAAAGAACTAATTTTAACTTTTCCGACAAAAAAATAAAAAAAAATAATTACTGGTTAATTAAAATAAATGTATAAATAAAAGATACATGTGGCCTACTTTTTGTATAGTGTCAATTGAAAAACAGAACCAGATAATCCACTTTTTGTTGCATTATTTAGCATAATGTTAATTGCGTGACAGTCGCGACACGTTTTTGCAATTGGAATGCATTTGCATTTCCAAGCGGCAACAAACTTGCAAAGCAGCTCCAGACAGGCAGGTGGATCTGATAGAGGGACTCAAATGGGCACAGGACAATTGGCAACGATTGCAATTCCTTCAGAGAGCTTCTGCTCGTGACACTTGTAAATTAACTGGATGGCAAATTACAGCGACTGGAGAGAGGAGAGGAGAGGAGAAAAGGGGGAACTGCAGCAACTCGGAGCTCACCTGTTAATGCTCAAGAACTGTTTGGCAAATTAAGGCTTACAATCAATAACCAAAGCACCCAGGCAACAGGCAACAGGCAACGTGAAAATGTGGCAGTCGCTTTGGCAATAGGATCCAACTTCCAAGGACGATGCCAGCCCAAAGGAAATTGAATTGCATTTCAAATGCATTTGGCGCATGACTCGGCGTTTAAAGCTATAACTGCGACGTGAGATTCGGTTTATGTGCGTGGATTTATCGCATGGCTTAAAGAGAATTTGTAAGCGAGAAGCTTTAGCCGGTTTAGACCAACACATTTCATGGAGATTAGCTGTGGGAAATGTTTATCTAAAATGACAATCAAGTCAAAGGCAATTACTTGAAGCATAGCATTGAAATATATGTAAATATAAAATTTGAAACTAATTAAGTTTTGACAATGTGACGGAAGCGGAAAGTCCAAGAAAATCTGCGTCTTAAAAGCTGGTACCATAATAAATTTTAATATTCCCAAAACTAATTTGTTATGTAATCTGAAACAAGTATTTATTGAAACCAGGGACTGCAAATAATGATTTTTTTTATTTGGGCTTTTTCACCGTTACCATAAATTTTTTAAGTCTTATAGATTTTATCAAAAAATAATTACTAAATTTAAGTTGTAATTGAAATAATGATTATTTTTAAGTTTTATTTTTTTGCTCAAAATTAATGATTTTTGGTTGAGAAGTAAAGTATAACTTAAATTTAATCATTATTCTTCAAGCAACGACAGTTTAAAACTATAACCTGAAGTTGCATCTTCTGAGAGGAAACGATTTTGTGCCCAAGTAAACTTGCCAATAGCAGCAGCAACAACAATGTCATGTTATTTGCATTATACCAAAATATAATCAACTTGAAGTTTATTAGATTACAAGACGTTTATGAGCTGGTGTAAAACGGCTAGACCCGGGGCCAAGCTCAAACAAAATAAAACGCCGATAGCCAAGCACGAGTCAAGGCGGAGAAGGAGTGGCGGATGCAGGGAAGAAGGGAGCGGAGTGGAGGGGAGTGAAGTGAAGTGAAGTGAAATGGAATCTGCACATCGTAGACGGCCAAGTGAAGGATAAAAGTTGGAGCATCGACATCGACATCGACAACATTATGCAAGTGTTGTGCATACAATTTTTTGAGGTAGGAAGTGGGGTGAAGTGCACAATGGGATAAAATAAGGATATTTAGGCATCAGCTTTAAATATAAAGCTAGAAAGCAACTCTGGCTTTAACAGAGCTCTGAGGATTAAGGGTAGTCCTAAAATATGCTCTAGAAAACTACAAATATTTCAAAATACTAAAAACAACATCATTTTATGCCGAAACATCAGACTTCTTTTCCATAGTGAAGTGAGGTGAAGTGACTGCAGCTGGTGCATCCATCCCGGATCTTGCACGAGGCACAACGTTTTTGTTGTTGTTCTTGTTGCTGTTGTTGTTGCTGTTGAATAGTATTAAAAACGCTGCAAGCGCACTTTGCGGCAACCATAAGGCGACTTGATGCGATAATCGTTAGCTATTCTATGTAAATTGGGTTCTGTTTTGTTGCTTTTGTGTGTGCCATCATAATGGCCAAGTGGGCGGGCTGTGGGGTGTGGGGTGTTGACCTAATGGCAAACCGATAAGGTTATAACTTTAAGAAAAACACACAGCGAAAATTAAATCACAGCTGGGTTCTGGCCTGGCCCAAATTATGCACATGATTGCGTTAATCAAGTTAAATTAGATGCTGTCAGCGGGGGAGCAGATGAAGCATTTCATTTCTGATGGGGATCTGTCCTTCGACAGCTTTCGCTTTTCTCTACCTAAATATACTTTTTTTGGGGCGGAAGTTAATTGAACTGTAAATAGAAAGTACAGTACACAGAAGATTGTACGCCCCTTATATATAAAAATGGTAGTAATATTAATCAAAATATGTTTTCTGTAATAAATAACAAAATATATTTTATATGATATGATGAATAGAAACATCTAAATAATATCGCCTCAAAATGCACATCAAATGATTCAAGTCATTGATTGTCTAGTCAAGTGGCAAGCAGCTTCAGGCTCATTAAATTGTTAATGTGGTTGGCTTTGTGGGCGCTCATCGTCTCATGAATGTTTTCATGTGTCCTTGCTCCTTGCTGACAGCTCCTGTCGCGCTACTGCGACCGAAAATTTAAATTGAAACTGCCATAAAAAATAAAATCTAGAAAATCAGATGGAACATTTTAGGTTCATATACGATTGCAGACATGCGATAGATGAGTTTGTTCGGTGAATTTGATGAGTCGACTGGCAATGGCAATTGAATTATTTGTACGCGAAGCAGCTTGTTATGGCAGTTATGATATTTGGCGCAGCTTCCGGTCGGAAGCAGAAGACCGACTCTGGCAGGTAGTCAGTTAACAGGTAAATCTCGTTGAAGCTTAATCAAGTTAAAATTGTGGCCTCGTGTGTCTGTATTTCTGTGCCTGCAATTCCGGCTGAAAACCTCACTAACTTTCTTAGGTATATATGCTGTTTCCAAGGAACCAATCGGATTTATTTAAAAAGGTACGTTTTTGTTAAACTTACCAATCTTGAGTTTTTAAGATTTGTAATTTATTTATTGATTTTCACTTATAAATAATACAAAACAAGTGGGAAAGGCTATAGTCGAGCTCCCGACTATAGGATACCCGTTACTTACCTAAATATTGCATGCTTTTAGGCACTTTTATTGCTTAAAAGCTTTAATCAGCCAGTACCACCTTTCTGATTGTCCGACCTTGTTGGGATTTAGTAGGATGATAGGTAATAACAATAGCTAGCGTTCACCGTTTAAAAAAACCTAATATTTTGAGAACTGTGCGTGAGGTGGATTTTCGCGATTTACGGAGGCGGAAAGGGGCGTGGCAAAATTTTGAAACAAACTTGACCTGCGTGGGGTTTATAGAAATCTGTGTGCAAAATTTGGTTGCTCTAGCTCTTATAGTCTCTGAGATCTAGGCGCTCACACAGACGGACAGACGGACAGACGGACAGACGGACGGACGGACAGACGGACATGGCTATATCGACTCGACTGTTGATGCTGATCAAGAATATATATACTTTATAGGGTCGGAGATGCTTCCTTCTCCCTGTTACATACATTGCAACGAATACAATATCCCCTTTTACTTATTTTTAATAAGTAACGGGTATAATGAGCATAACGTCAGTAATATTATCACACTTAATTCTATCTATATTTAATAGTGTACACGTATATATTTGTACAAATTATTAATTAATTGTTTAATATTTAGATTAATTAAATTAATTATGAAATTAAAATTACTAAATAAGTGCTTAATTAACAACAAATAATGTGCACAGGGTACAAAAATTCACATTTAAAATTCAGTTAAAATACAAGAAAATCGATAAGTACTTATCATTATCGAATCAAGTGTAATCGATAACAAATGTATAGTTCACATGAACAAGTTCAGTTCAGCTACACATAAAATGGCCAATTATACCGCATAGCGTTGCTTTCATGCAGAAAAATGGAAAAAGTGTAAAATTGCTGACAATTTTCCTTGTTAAACTGTAATTAAATAAAGTAATGTTAGCTTGAGAGTAAAAAGGACACAAAATAACACACATTAGAATGAGCGGAAGCCATGCAAAACCAACTACAAGTGCAGGTAAAATTTTCACTTGACTGCAATGGCGATTTGGCTAGCATTTAATCATAACTAACTGTTAATTATACACATGAACATTAGGCTATGGCAGCCAGGTGCCCGTGCCCGTTCCGATGGCGGTGCACATACCCAGCATTGAGGAGAAGAACAAGCAGATACAACAGGAGACTCTGATGGAGAAGATCCGTGCCAAGTACAGGAACAAGCCGAAATCCTACGAGGAGATAAAAAAGTCAGTGCGAATGTACTTCATTGAGAAGCATTATCCGTTGGATCCGCTGTGCAAGGCAACGCTGCAAGCGGCACTGGACAAGCTGCAGCATTACATCAAAGTCACCTCCCGACACGGCCTCGTGGAGCGTCTGGAGAGCCTGTCC
This sequence comes from Drosophila limbata, assembly GCA_963924055.1. Classification (NCBI taxonomy): domain Eukaryota; kingdom Metazoa; phylum Arthropoda; class Insecta; order Diptera; family Drosophilidae; genus Drosophila; species Drosophila limbata. Next base: position 17,788,879 of record OZ001354.1, read on the forward strand.
CGCCAGCTGGGCCTTAAGTTCATGGAGGATCAGCAGCTGCTGTTCATTTCGACGGACATGTTCTATGTGGAGATACTGCTGGATGCCAGTGGCAACCTGAACGACGTCAAGGTGCATCACGAGTGCAAGAGCGAGCAGCAGTCCAATCCCTCCAGCTCCAGCTGCAGTGAGCTCCTCAACTGCCTCAAGGCGGGCGACTTTGCAGACTTCACAGTGCAGCTGGAGGGACTATCCTCCATTTACCAGCTGAATGCGGAGCCCAAGGTCAAGAAGAAGGCCTTTGTAGCACTCCAGGCAATGGAAACAGACATCTACAATCTCTACCAGCAGCAGCTGCAGCTCCAACAGCAGTTGAGTAGCGACAGCTACCACATCATGAACAAATCCAGCGTGGGATTGGTACTCCCGCGACGTGGTGGCCATCCCATGAAACTCACCTACTTCTGTCCTCCCCTGCACCTGGTGGAGACAAAGGTGAAGGGGGAGAAGTCTTCCACCGCAGTGGGACCTGCAAGCAGGGATTTCAGCATTGACCAGGTGATGAAGAGCCCCAATGGACTCAGCGCAACCCTTAATCTCGAGGGCTCCTCTGCGAATAAACTGCAGATCCTGCCCATTGTCAGCCTAACCAGCGAGTCTGGGCTTCCCCTGGAGCTGCCTTCCTATGCACCGCTCACCCAGAACAACTCCATGCTGATGCCGGCCACCTACGTGCTCCGGCTCAGCAAACCCATGCCAGTCTGCCTCGAATCTCTGAGTGCCCTGGCTCTGCCAGGTCTGGCAAGTCTGTCGAACGAGGGCACGACGTCTGTGATGAACCTGATTGTACAGACTGCTTCGCGGCAGGCCATAAGGGGCATCCAGAAGGGCCTGTATGTTAATCTCCCGAAGGAGACGCACTGTTACTTTCTCACGGACAACCGCCGGATGAAGGGCACGATGATATCGTCGCTGCAGTTCACGGAGCCGGCACAGGTGCCTAGGATCATCGCATTCCTCAAGAAACAGGCGCTCTTCTACACACTCCTGTCCAGCTGTGTCAGGGAACAGCAGAAGCAGTACAACGGTGAGTAAATCAGGGGATCAGGAGACAGACAAAGTCTAGTCTCGTTTTGAATTGCAGACATGGACAGCACTGTCATCCTGGAGGTAACTGCCGTCTCGCTCACCCAGATCACTGTTGAGCTCCAGCATCCGTATGAGGAGTCCCTCGCAACGGTGGACTTCCTTCTGGAGGACGGCGAAGCCACCTGCACCATCTATTGCCTCAGCAACGAATACGAGGCGCTCTCCCAGAAGCTGACCAGGACTGTGCGTCAGGTTGTGTCCATTCCCATGGTCATATACAAGTTACTCAAGTGCTGGGATGAGGAGCATCTCCAGAAGTTACATGGGGGAGTTGCTCCCGGAGCAGGTTCAGGCAGCGGGGCAGCAGGTGGCTTCAGTGGCACTGGAGGTGGAATGCAGGGAACAAGCAACTTTGGCCAGTTTGCCATGGATACAGGCCCGGGCTCCGGTGAAGGCAGCAGTGAAATTGGAGGAGGCGGTGGCTTCAGTAGCGTCAACAATCTGAAAATGGACTCGAAGGTGCGTTCCTTGGCTGATGCTTTTGCTGCCTCCACATCTGCGGCTGCGGCCATTGCGGGAATCATGAATCTGAAGCGGGAGACGGATCCACAAACAGCCTCCGGGAGCAGCCCCATAGCGAGCTCAAGTGCATCCACTTTCGCGTCCACATCCGCTTCTGCCTCCAAGTGTAGCGATCATGAGATTGCGGACAAGTACAAGAACATTTGGAAGGATAAGACGCCCAACTTGAAGCACTGCGTCAGCATCACGCCCATCCCTGGCGATGGCAAGGCGCCACTCCAGCAACAGGTGGATGTGCAGCGCACGGGCGGCATTGAGATCATTCCTCTGAATGCGCCCGCCAGCGTCGGAGCCACTCCCAGTGCGGGCTCTCCAGCCACCACGATCACCATAACCCCCATCACTGGAGTCGCCGGAGGACAGGCGGGCAAGGAGACGTCCAAGGAGCCGAAGAAGTCTGGATCGAGTACAGGTGGAAGTGCTCCAAAGAGACCCCATGAGAGCAGCTCCTCCTCGACGTCTTCGTCGTCTTCCAATTCGAGCAGCAGTGGCAGCAGCTCCTCCACTGACACACAGAAGGAGAAGAAGCGCAAGAAGAAGAGGGACGACTCTCCCATGGGTCCACCTGAGAAGATCTATTCACGGCAGAACTCGCCCGCAGCTGGCGGGATGGGGATCGGGCTGACGGATGCCTCAGCTGGCAGTGGCGTAGTGCGGAAGTTCTCGACTCCCTCGGCGTCATCTTCTTCCTCCCCCAAGGCGGGAGTCGGAGCGGGAGCGGGTGCGGGAGTTGGAGCTGCTCTTGGCTTGATGGCGGGCCAACCGTCAGCTCGTCCCAGTCCGAAGCACTCGCCCGTCTACAGCAGTCCCAAGCACAGCAGCACCACCAACACCGCCTCCAACAGTCCCAAGTCGCCATTTGGCACCCACTCGCCCAAGCATGGATCCTCTGGCAAGCCGAGCATGTCCACTCTGAAGAGCGCCACGGCGGCCACAAGCCTCAGTCCCAAGTCGGAGAAGTCCTCCTCCGGCAGTGGGGGATCTGGTTCCACTTCTGTCTCCCTGCCTCTGCCTCATTCTCATCCTCTGCCTCTGGCAACAGGCACACCTATTTCGAGTGCAGGGGCTAATCCCTCCATGATGAGACCGGTGCCGCCATTGGCCAGTAGCAGTGGACAGATGCCGGTTGCCATCAAGAAGGACAAGTCCATGGGCAGCTCCTCCTCGTCGTCGGCGTCGGGGGGATCATCAGGAGTGGTGGCTGCTGCAGTCGCCGCCCTCAAGAGCTCCCAGCAGCATCAGCAGCAGTTGAAGTCATCTGTGGCCAGTTTATCGCATCTGGCAGCGGGTGGCAACCTGGGCAACTATGCGGCGCCAGCGGTGGCCGCCTTGGAGCTCAATGCCCTGCGCAAGGGCATGGCGGGATCTGGAGTGGGAACTGGAGTGGGAGTAGGACCGGGATCGGGAATGGGCGTGGCAGCGGGAGCGGTAGGTGCGGTAAGTCCGTTTTCAATTTATGAGTAGCTCTCGTGTGCCCACCTCCGCCTCCACCTCCACCTTTCTCCATCCCCAACTGCACCTCTTAACCCGTAGTTGCCCTCTGTTTATATTTTTGTTAAAACCAAATCCAAATTGAAATCTAAATAATGTATTTAACTAGTGCATCTTTAATTGAATATTTGTAATTTATTATTATTAATATTAGTTGTAGTTTCTGATCTGAATTTGAATTGATTTCTGATTTAATTTATAGTACGTTTCGTTTGTAAATATATTTACTTCTATTTCCTAATCGCATCCGTTTTATTTTCTCTGTGCTGGGCTAAATTGCTAATGAGTATTTCCCACTCCACTCACACATATTTATAAATAATGCACGTTTTTCCTAGTTGGCTTGAATCTGGTTTAAACTGCATTTTCAAGTTGGCAATCAAATTCTGTAAATTAACAGTTGTCCAAATTTGGATACACTTGAGGTCTGTTAATTAACAGAAGTGTTGAATGTGAGAAGAGGACATTTCATGACAATGCAGTTTTTTCTCTTTTCGATCTCTCTGAAATTAAACTGTATTTTAATATTCTACATTTGTTTACATACTGAATTTTCTCACCTATAACTGTTTATATTAAACAATATTTGCCTTGTAGTTACATTAAATGTTTACTTTAGTCATTGATTTTCTGACTAAGTACTAACGGGGTTTTCTCTTTTTCTCACTTGCTCTCACACCGCCTCTGTCTCTCTCTTTTTCTCTCCCTCTGACTTGCATGGCACGGGAAACGTTTAACCCTCGATCGACACTTGTGCTTCTTTTTGACACGTTCTTCGTTTGATTGTTTTAATTCGCATTTTCGGTTCGTTTCTCGTTCGTCTGTCTTCACACCCGCACACACACACACACCTACACACACGCACACAAACACGCTCTTCCTTTGTCAGGTTAGTTTGATGACGTCGACGGCTGCTTCGACGGCAACCATTCCAACAACCACATCAGCAACAACAACATCAGTAGCAGCAGCAACAACAACAGTAGTGGATTCATCAGTCTCAGTGGCAGCAACAACAACAGCAGTGGGAACGGGACTGGCAACAGCAGCAACAACAATAACATCGGCAACTCAGCAACAACAACTGCAACAGCAACAACAGCTGGCAACGGGAGCACATAGTAGCGAGAGTGGCAACATCGGCACGGGAACAGGATCGGGATCGGGAACAGGCACTGGACTATCCACGGAGTACATGGTGAAGCCGAGCAGCCAGGAGGGCCTTAAGCTGACCATCAATAAAACAGGCGGCAGTAGCAGCAGCAAGAGGGAGGGCAAGGGTGGAGCATCTGGCTCATCCTCCTCCTCCTCTGGCAGCAAGAAGCAGCACACGGGGTTGAAGCCTGGAGTGAACAGCGGACCAGCCTCAAAGAAAGCGCACTCATCAGGCACCGGCGGAGGAGGAAGCAGCTCCAGCTCCAGTTCCAGCAAACACCTTTTGCAAAAGGCCAACTCATCTGGCAACCTGAGCAGCAAACTAAGTGGTTCCTCCAGCTCGGGCGGTGGCTTGCCTCTGACTAAGAGCAACAGCACCAACTCCTTCCAGGAACACGGCGCACCCAGGCGAAGACCGAGCATGTGCAGCCTGGGCAGCAGCAGTGGCAGTGGCAGCGGAGGCGCAAGTGGGAGTGGAGGGCAGCGCAAGACACCGTTATCGGGAGTTGGAACGGGATCGGGATCAGGAGTTGGAGGAGTGTCGCCAGCAGCGGCCAGTGGGTCAATGTCACAGCCGCCACCACGGTTCGATCACCACACGGACATGATGACCATTCTGCAGTATGCCTCGCCTAGCATGGCCGCCAGCATGGAGGGCTTCATCAAGGGATTGCACAACAAGTTCCAGATACCCAAGTTGTCGCAGCGCACGAGCAGCAGCAACAGTGGACCAGGAGCAGGAGGAGGAGGACGCACCACGCCCAGCACATCTGATCAGACGACAGCGACAATGTCTTCCTCTTCCTCCGCCCCATCCTCCTCCACCTCGCAGGAGCATCAGGTCAATCCGGATATAAATGCCTTATCAGCTGGACCCAGTGCATCCAGTGGACAACAGAAGTCAATGACAACTCCTGCAGTCAGTGATTTGCTACTCAACTTGGGCAGCAGTGGAGGATCAGTTCCTGGTTCAGGCTCAGGATCAGGTCCAGTTCAAGGATCAGGATCGGGGGATGGAATTGACGAAGAGCTGCTCGCCAGGTTGGCAGGCGAATGACATCTGCGATCCTCACTTAGACTGTTGTTTATTAAATAAATGTGTATCTTGTATGGATTCCATAGATTCTTGGACTGTGAATGAATCTTAATCTAGATCTAATCGTAGCACAAAAGTTAATAAGATAAGAGAAAAGACAATGTTGGGCAAATGTGATTAATAAATCTTTGAAATCATCACGGAAGTTTCTCTTGGGCTCCACTTGGGTCTCATCTCATGCGGTTAGTCAATGAATCCCATGTGGGCGATAAGGCATTCTAAGCTGTTGGAGGTTTGTGGTTACCAACTGCGTCAGAGAATCGTGCGAAATCGCATTGGGGGTCAGGGAACTCGACCCGTTGCAGTCGGAGATAAGCGCAACTGGAAAGGGAGGCAAGCGGAAGGGGAAGGGGCAGGTAAACATGTTTATACTCAGATAATTGCAATGGAAAACAATAAGAGTGTATTTGATAGCTTGGAGCTGAAGGAATAATAATGGATTGTGCTATAAGTTGCTGTTTAGATGTTCAGCTGGATGCTCTGGACACTGCGCAGGGCATCCGCGTAATGCTCCAACACGGGCTGCACCTCCTCCGCGAGGAACTCGTCCACCTGCTCGCTGGCACGACCGGTGAAGGTGCGTGCATCCAGGATGTCGTCCAGCTGATCCAGTATGGGGGCAAAGTAGGAATCATTGCGTACACGCTCGACCAGATCGTTGTCCTTGCCATGCTGCTTCACCTGGGCACCAGCCTCCTGGGAGAGGACGCGAATCTTCTCGTGGCACACCTGACGATCCCCGCCAGCCTTCACCATGGCCATGATAATGTTCTCCGTGGACATGAAGGGCAGCTCCTGGGCAATGTGACGTTCAATGACCTTCGGGTAGACAACGAGTCCCTGCGAGATGTTCAAAAGCGTGAGGAGCGCTGCATCCGCCGAGAGGAAGCCCTCGGACAGGGTCAGTCTCCTGTTGGCCGAGTCGTCCAAGGTGCGCTCCAGCCACTGGGTGGCATGGGTATTGGCTGCATTGCTGAACAGTGTGATGAGATGGCGGGACAGGGCACAGCAGCGCTCGGAGCGCATGGGATTGCGCTTGTAGGGCATCGCGGACGAGCCAATCTGTGTGGTCTCGAAAGGCTCCTCCAGCTCCTTGCGGGAGGCGAGGATGCGCAGGTCGGAGCACATCTTGTGAATGGTGCTGCCCAAACTGGCAAGAGCAGCCATCACCTCCACGTCCACCTTGCGCGTGTACGTCTGGCCAGTCACGGCATAGGGCTTGCTGAATCCGGCCAGTTGGGTGACCAGTTTGTCCAGCTGCTTCACCTTCTGCCCATCCCCGTTGAAGAGCTGCAGGAACGAGGCCTGTGTCCCAGTGGTGCCCTTGACACCACGGAAGCGCAGATCCTCCAGGCATCGGCGCAGTGCACGCTCGTCCATCAGCAGATCCTGCATCCACAGGCAGGCACGTTTGCCCACGGTAGTCAGCTGCGCCGGCTGCAGATGCGTGAATCCCAGTGTGGGCAGCGCCTTGTAGGTTTCGGCAAACTGCTTCAGCTGTCCCACAATGGTGGCCACACGCGGCAGCAGCAGCTTCAGTGCGTCGCGCAGCACGATGAGATCCGTGTTGTCGCCCACATAGCAGGAGGTGGCACCCAGGTGGATGACGGGTGCAGCTGCCGGGCACTGCTTGGCAAATACGTGGACATGGGCCATCACGTCGTGCCTTGTCAGTCGCTCCTCGGCAGCCGCCGCCTCGAAGTCGATGTCTTTGATATGCTGCTCCATTTGCGAAATTTGCGCCTCGCTTATTTCCAGTCCCAGCTGGTGCTCCGCCTTGGCCAGCCAGACCCACAGCTGGCGCCATGTCGAGAACTTGTTCTGGTCACTGAACAGATACTGCATCTCCTTGCTGGCATAGCGGCTGCTCAGCGGCGACTTGTATCCCTCGTAGTTGCTAGACATTTTCCACTTGCTTTGTTCTTTTCACAGTGAATTGATCAACCACTTTCCACGATCAACTTTTCACGACTGCCAAGAAAAAATACCACATGTTGCGCGCTCGATGTGCCAGTCAGTGATGGCAAACATTTTCTGCAAAAAAAAAAAAAAAACGTCCAAAGAAAACAGGGGAAAAATAGCTGAAAAACTAAAAACACGACAGAAAAACAAGCCAAATTTTTTTCCAATTATTAGTATTTGATTAACAAGTTTTAAGGCCTCATCAACATTTTGATGAGCAATCGCGAAATTTTTGTTTGTAAACTTCTTTGGACATCTTCTCATAATTATTAACAACCGCGCTTTGCTCAACTTCCCATTACAAAGAATATCAAAATCAACATACAAAAATGGATGCCACATTGACTTAAGAAGATCCATTTGAAGGGACACAAAAGACATTTTAAAAAACTCTGCCATGGCAAAATGAATCTAAAAAAAGCCAGATTTTCGGATAGATGTTTGGGATTTTTCCCGGCTGAACAGTTAAAAACCAGACAAATCTATCCGAAAAC